>WFMF01000060.1:0-395868 GCA_011033025.1 Beroe forskalii | reverse complement strand
TTCTAACCTGTAGCAAGTAAATCATCCACAACAACAACATTCTCATTCTCTTTGAGAGCATCAACCTGTATTTCAAACTCATCAACTCCATACTCCTGCAATGAATAGGTATGTCATACTCAGCTTTAATTATTTGTGAAACGTTTGGATATAAAAATTTTGAAGTATCACTGGCAAGAGGAATCATGAGCTGATGCCAAGTGACAACTTTTAACCCAAAAATTGATTTACCAAGTAGCCATATAAAAAAGTTTGGATCTTAGCATCATGGCAACACTTAAATTGAATTGAACATTATTTTGCAGTGAAATTACAATATCCATTTTTTAGATAATTCACAAAAGATAAAAAGGAACTTAAAATGAAACAGTAAATGCTTCAATAAAAACTTAACAGCGTTTAGCTGGTTAAAGTAAAGACAGCTGTCTGAAAAGAACAGACCTTCTCATATTTAACAGAGAAACATTCTCTAGGAAGCTTTCCTTTTTTCCTCAGTGCTACAAATGGAACGCCAAGTTTTTGGGCTATAATGGGACCAATAAGGAAACCTCTTGCTTCTACCCCAACAATGACATCAGCAACTTTACTGAGATTCAGGATCTGAAAATGCATTTCAGTATTATCGTGTAATAGGCCATGCTTTTGTTAGATATTTGGACTAAATTTTCTTTCTTCATTACCCTTGTAGATATGTGACTTTTTCCCATGCAGATTTGACCTCACAGAACTTCTCTCTCTGTTCTGGCACTAACAATGACAATAGAGAAAACCTTGAGTTTTCTCCTCTACATGAAATTATTGAAAATAAACATAAGCAATACATTATATACATTTTTGAATTAAAAAGAAATCTTTCTTCAAGACATCAATCTGCAAGACTTTTCTCCAACTCCATACTTGAACACCAACATGATCCCTTTAGGTAATCCAATGTGGAGAGCAGCAGGATCTAAGTGAGTCACACCAAGATGAGTGGTGTGCAGGCATTCAATTCTCCCAGACCTTAATAAACAGTGAACAGAATCAGGCTAGGTCAAAGATTGATAATAGATGCACTCTCTAGAATTGATGAGCATTTTACTTCCATTTCCAACTTCAGGCCTGCACATGATAAATGCAATCAGGAAAAATTTCATGATTTGAAAACAATTAGAGAAATATTAATGATGTAGTAATCGAATTAATGTGCATGTGTTTATGAATGATTACACTAATTTTAGTTGACCCATTCTTCGGATCACCAAGATGGTGACATCTACTAAACCTCATTGACAATTGGAGATGTGGAAATATGGTACCTTATCTTTCAGTAATGTGCATGTCTGATCCACAAGTTCATGATGTCGAAACAGAGGCATTATATCTTTGAATAAGATACCTTTTCTAGGAAAATCAGGGCAATCTTCAACAACATCAATTAACTGCTTGATAACATGGTTCATCTGAGGTGGAGAATCAGAGCCCCCTTCCATGCTGTATGGCTAAGGTTGGGAAAGATTACGTTACATGTTAACAAGTACAACTACTGTAAACTTGATTACAAGGGGGGGGGGTGGGGGGGTTGTTATAATCGGCCAAAAATTGATTACATAATATGTGAATGATCCCTTAGGAACTTACGCTCATGCACAATAGGGCGCTGGTTACAGCAACGTGATGATTGTTTCTAAGATGATATAATTGCACCATTCTCGCTTTTTAGTCGAGAATCACACAACAATCAATGCAATTTTAAAATCTGAGGCAGTGAGGCGTCTGCATAGACTTAGGTTGATAGAAAATCAGGTTTAATGTAAAAACACACACAAATGTCGCTACAAATATTTTTTCTTCGTAATTCTTTATGCATCAGTTAGAAAACTAAAACCCTCAGAAACTAATAGAGCTGGAATTTTGATTTAGACCTCCAAACATTTTTGAGCCCATTTTATGCATATTTTTTGCCCAAATGGGCTAAAAAAAGTTTTGGAGGCCTAAATCAAACGTCTGGCTCCATTTGTTTCTGAGGAATTTCGTTTTCTAACTGATGCAAAACTTGCCCTAACCAGGGCCCTGGTTACGCGCACGGAGTGCGCGGCGCGGCAAGCGCTAAACGTATCGACACCCCTGGTTAGGGGAAATGCAAAACAATCCATGAAAAATATTATTCGTAGTGACATTTGTGTGCATTTTTACATTAAACCTGATTTTTGATTTGCTAAACACGTATATCTCTGTTTGCGTTGCGCGCTTCACCGGGGAAACGCAGCACGCGTACAACGTACACAAACCTATGCGGGCTTAGGAATTTTCCACCGTGCACGCAATAAAGAAACGGACCGACAAATATATGAGCCGCGCGCGCGGCTTATATATCACTAAATCTGTTTCGCGCGCTACATAAAACAATACGTAAGGTGAGGACTGGCCGAAAATATCTTGGATGAAACTTTTTCCGGTGTGACGCTGCATGCCAGAATATATCAGATTCATCTTAATTTCAGTAGAAAATAGATAGGTTTGAACTTTGAAACATATAAGAAATTCATTCCTGGTGATTAACTTAAATCAGATAAGTCTCAGGTTTTCACTCACAAAACCGGACCTCATCATTTGGACGTATCTACTAGGTCCTGAAGACGAATCAGCTTAGACAAGTACGAGCATTGAATATATCAATATGATAGAGTAAAGATAACAACTCTTAACAATTACATAGCATAGATTTATCAAATTGGTTAATGGGAGATCATGAGAACGAACAAGATTCACGCCAGTTCTAGCTTCTGAGGGGGTAATGCGGAGGCAACGATGGTACCGCCAAGAGGCGTGGCAAGGGAGAGCAGAGCAATCCTACAAACAGTATGTTCGAGCACCCATGAAGTATAAGAAGGGGGGGACCTCATCCTTTATCTGACCCGCTTTGATGTACGCCAACTCAATGAATGCCACACCAGCACCACGAGTTCATAATATGCTCTTGGCTTTGTTGGATGATGGGACGTTGTGCCAAGACCAAAGATTCCTCCTTCCAGAACTGGTCCGTGCCCTACGTTAAGAGATCGAATTACGGGACTCTCCGAACCGGATACAGTTCATCGCAGAGCTGAGGTCAAGACGTCAAGAAAAGGATTCTTCACGCATTTTATATCTCGACAGAGAAAGCCTGAGAATTAACAAGTCGCTGAGATGGCTTTTGTGTGTTATTGAGAGATTCCTACGTGTCCAGAAGACTTCAGAAAGCACCCAAACATTGACTCTGAGCTGGTCAGTACGATGGAAAGCTGCAAATAGTAAGGGCTATACCAAACATGGGTGTGAAATAAATCTTAATCTAGGTTTGAGGGTTGAATCCGATAGTATATAGGTCAAATATATACCAAAAAAAAAGTTTCAAAAATTTTCGATGAGCATTTTTGGGCCACGCCCAAACCATTGATGAATCAAAGATATCTCAGCTTCTATTTATTAATGACCACTCTAACTGACGTAGAATTGGCGGTTTTACTAACATGGTTTTAAGGTTCTATCTCATCCCGTTCCCGAGATAATCCCAAATTTTTTGGCTTTTACATCAGGCCCAATTTGCTTGGATGGAGAACATCGGAATCATGTACCTCGACTGGAAATGATCATACTTTATGAGGTGTCATGGTTTCAAGGCTCTATCTCAAGCCGCTTGGGATAATCCCAATTTGGCCATTTGGCTGTCCATGAATCAATTTGGGCGTTTCGACAGCTAATGATATGGTGACCGTCAGAACCATGTAACTCGACTTAAAATGGCCGATTTATGAGGGTAGAGCATGTTTTGAAGGATCTATCTCAACCCGTTCCCGAGATAATCCCCAATATGGCCATTTTGGCTGTCCATGAGGCCCATTTTGGGCATTTGGACAGTTTATGAGATGGAGAACATCAGAACCATGTAACTCGACCAAAAATGATCGGTTTATGAGGGAAGAGCATGTTTTTAAGGCTCTATCTCAACCTGTTCCCGAGATAATCCCCAATATGGCCATTTTGGCTGTCCATGAGGCCCATCCTGGGCATTTTGACTAGCTTATGAAGGAAGACATTAGAACCATGTAACCCGATGGGAAATGATCGGTTTATGAGGGAAGATCGTGTTTTAAGGCTCTATCTCAACCTGTTCCCGAGATAATTCCTAAATTATAGATCCCTCTGCAGTTTTCATGCGGGTCTATAATATATAGAAACTTGCCTGATCGGGTCCATATTGGTTTAGACCCTCGCCCTACGGGCTCGGGCCAAAACCGGATACCACCCTCGGGCAGTATCCCAAAATGGACCCGATAGGCGCGTGTCTATCTATTTTTTAGATTTTGGCGGACCTATGGCTCAATTGGTGCACTCAGCTGAGGTACTCGATGTAATGACTAGCTTAGTCATCAAGAGATAATCGGTATGTGGTGTAGAAGATTCTAGATCCCAAGTTCTCCGAGGGATAATACTCTCCTGCACTGTGGTTACTGCTTTAATGGTGGCTCCAAGACTTGTGATCCGATGAACTCAGAAGTTCTAACAGGTGTTAATGAGGTGAGTATATAATGAGTTTCTCAATTTCAGATAATCTCAACATTTTCGGTGCATTGTTATCTCAATATAGCTGAATCAGCTTTTGTAGCAAATTATAGAACCCTCTGACGTTTTCACTCGAGTCTATAATATATAGACACTTGCCTGATCGGGTCCATATTGGTTAAGACCCTCGCCCTACGGGCTCGGGCCAAAACCGGATACATCCCTCGGGCAGCATCCCAAAATGGACCCGATAGGCGCGTGTCTGTGTATTTTATAGACACTTGTCATACTAACATAGGAAGACGTCAGATCAGTACTATACCAGTAGATATATATCCCTGTGAATATACATTATGATAATGTATTAAATGATGGACTTGATAGAATGTCGTGTGAATCACACAATGAGAAGGATATTCTCCTGCATACTGTAAAGCGAAATTGAACTCATTAAAAGGATGCCATACCCAAAGGGACTCATTGCAGGTGAAACGAAGATCGCAAATGTTAATGAGCTCAGGTTTGAAGAACCCTTATGTTTGTATCTTCTTCAACTGTATACTTCGATAACAGTGTATGTTTATTTTGATATTATATGCTGATCTGTATCTTATGTTTTCATGCCAATTGTATCAAATTGATAAATAAACATTTCTCTGCAGTAAATCTCATATTGTTTTGGTAAGATTTATAAACTGAATGCCTCAAGAGCAAGTAATAGAATGACCATCTCGCGTGTCTGGTTGAGTATAGAGCCTTGAAACCATGCTCCAACCTCAAAAAAGACCATTTCCAGTGGAGTTACATGGTTCCGATGGTCTCCATCTCATAAGCTCTCCAAATGCCGAAAATGGGCCTCATGGACAGCCAAAATGGCCATGTTGGGATTTATCACGGGCATGGGTTGAGATAGAGCCTGAAAAACACGATCTTCCCTCAATCCCTCATAAACCGATCATTTCCCATCGGGTTACATGGTTCTAATGTTCTCCGTCTTATAAGCTGTCCAAATGCCCAGGATGGGCCTCATGGACAGCCAAAATGGCCATATTGGGGATTATCTCGGGAACAGGTTGAGATAGAGCCTTAAAACATGCTCTACCCTCATAAACCGATCATTTCTGGTCGAGTTACATGGTTCCGATGTTCTCCATCTCATAAACTGTCCAAATGCCCAAAATGGGCCTCATGGACAGCCAAAATGACCATATTGGGGATTATCTCGGGAACGGGTTGAGATAGATCCTTAAAAACATGCTCTACCCTCATAAATCAGCCATTTTTAGTTGAGTTACATGGTTCTGACGGTCTCCATATCATTAGCTGTCGAAACGCCCAAATTGGGCTTCATGGACAGCCAAAATGGCCAAATTGGGATTATCTCGGGAGCGGCTTGAGATAGAGCCTTGAAACCATGTTCTACCCTCATAAACCGATCATTTCCAGTCGAGTTACATGGTTCTGATGTTCTCCATCTCATAAGCTGCCCATAAGCCCAAATTGGGCCTGATGGACAGCCAAAATGGCCAAATTTGGGATTATC
Organism: Beroe forskalii; assembly: GCA_011033025.1. Classification (NCBI taxonomy): domain Eukaryota; kingdom Metazoa; phylum Ctenophora; class Nuda; order Beroida; family Beroidae; genus Beroe; species Beroe forskalii. The sequence continues at coordinate 389,801 of WFMF01000060.1, read as the reverse complement.
TCGGGAACGGGATGAGATAGAACCTTAAAACCATGTTCTACCCTAGTAAAACCGCCAATTCTACGTCAGTTAGAGTGGTCATCAATAACTTTTCCTCAAACAGAAGCTGAGATATCGTTGATTCATTTTTTGGCCACTGCCCAAAATGGGCGTGGCCCAAAAATGGGTTTCCGCATCGAAAATTTTTGAAACTTTTTTTTTGGTATATATTTGACCTATATACTATCGGATCCAACCCTCAAACCTAGATTAAGATTTATTTCACACCCATGTTCAGGTATATCAAATACAGCCCTTACTAAAATAGAAGAGTGAGGACAAAAAATACACGGAAAACGGAGTTGGGGACTTAAATGTGGTAACCAAAGTCCAAACCGGCTCCTGGCCGGCGAGCTGAGAGGAAAGAGCAAGAAGAAGGTACCCAGAAGAGCAGAAGATAGCTGGGGTAAATCGCAGTGCTGACCAACCATAGTACAGAAAACCCGAAGTCTCGTTGAGTATGTTGGGTACAGGAGGATGTCGAGGACAAAAGACACGAGAGTTGGCCCAAACCATACCGGCAGTACCTTCAGGAACCCTTCTTAAATGGAGGTAGTCGCCCATACGAGTGAGAGAGCCGAGGAACTGGGAATGAAATCGAGGGAATTACAGCTCCTATTGAAGTTGTAGGGGAAGCTAGGGCAGCGAAGAAAATGGGATACAGGAAGTGCGTGTTTCCTTCGATTGTAGCCGATGTCGGATGCAGTCTTGGAGAACCCTATCTTGAGAACCTGCCCCTGGTACAGGTGGTGTTTCCAGAGGCCCCCACCAGGTGACCTGAAACAGAAGTGGTCAATAGTGAGTCAATAGTAGTGACCACGATAGGCACACCGACCAAAATCTCATAGTAGTTTCGCAACAGTCATACGTTATCAAACCACATCATTACACGTGGATTGTTACACATGGATATAACATACTTGTAGATGGGTTGATTAAGATAAAATTACAGAGGGTGGAGAGCCAATTAGCTCAAGTCATCGCATCAGATGGGAACAAGTAGTCTACTATTGATAGTGAATCAGCTGAAATAAGAGCAAGGTGAAGAAATAGGGGAACTTGAAATCTGCAGTTCTGTAGTCGGCACATACCGCGGTACATATGGCAGTGCTATGATTTAGTGTCATGATTCATGGTATGAGGAACTTGTCTGAAAGTTAGAGAGCAAGTTAAACGTTTAAATGATACGATAAACTTTAAATCAGGAGCTTTCGAAAATCATGTGATTATCGTCGTCAGCTGAAGATGGAAGGTGAGAGGATGCTTATAAATGAAATGAGTGGTGTCAGGGAGTGGGGGAAGGGTGGAGGGTGTGAGTGATCAGGTGACGGGATAATCAAATACAATATCACTAATAACATAAACAAGAAAAGTGGTGTCAGTAGTTAGGGAAGAGGATTCTGAGTCAGTAGGTCTGAAGGTTGAGGAGATCTTGGGGAGGATGGGGTTCCACAGGGTGCTGCACTTTGGAGCGCTGTCTGTTCTGTTCATAGATGGTTTCCTAGTGGCTATGGCAGCCTGTTCTGTCAGGTCTAGGTGGGAGCGGGAGGGAGGGACTTGAGGATGTGGATGTCGTTCCAGGCAATGTTGTGTCCAGTGGTGAGGGAGTGATGAGCTGGAGCAGATTTCACTCTGTCTGTAGTGTCGTCAACTGCGTTATTCAGTCTGTAGCATCTCTCGTGTTCTTTCATCCTGTCGAGGAGGGGGCGGTAGGTCTGTCCGTTGTACTTGGCGGGGCAGTCGAGGCAGCTGATCTCGTAGATGGTGTTGGGAGTCTGGGAGGAGGGAGGAGTAGTCTTTGTCTTGGTGAGGAGGTTCCGGAGGGAGGTGTTGGAGGAGAAGGTGACGTCGATGTCGTGGTCGTTGAGGATCTTCTTGATGGGTTTGGAGAGGGAGGGATGGAAGGGTAGGAATGTCTTCAAGGAGGGTCGTGGTTTGATGACTGATGTCTCTGTTGAAGGCAGCGAGAGATTGGTGGGTGGAGGGATTGTTGAACTTCTGGGAGACCTCTGTCATGATGGAGGAGATGCGGGAGGGAGGGAATCCGTTCTGTAGGAGGGTGTGTCGTACTGTCTGAAGTTCCGCGTCGAGGTGTTGAGGAGAGCAGAGGTTGTGGGCCCGTCTGGTGAGGGATCTGATGACACTGTCCTTGGAGGAAGTCGTTGTGCAGGAGTCGTAGCGGGTGTAGAGGTTGGTGTGGGTGGGTTTCCTGTAGACCGATGTGGACTTGTCGGGATGGATGAGGACGTCAAGGAAGGGATGGTTCCGTCGGGAGAGGGGTGTTCCAGGGTGAAGGTGAGGTCGTCCGTCAGGGAGTTGATGAAGTTGAGGAAGGAGTCTGCGTGTTGTCTGTCCCTGAAGGAGCCAAGGCCGTCGTCAACGAAGTGGCAGTAGGAGTTGGGAGGGTCAGGAGAGGTGGAGAGGGCGAGGTCTTCGACTTCTGCTACCCGGATCTCTGCTAGCTGCGCACCGTGAGGGGGAGCCCATGGGTCCACCAACATCCTGCGAGTAGAAGGAGCCGTTGAACTCGAGGTAGGAGTTGTCAAGGCAGAAGGAGATGAGAGTCCTGATGGTAGAGGAGGAGAGGTTGGAAGGTAGGAGGAGGGTTCTGCTCGAAGGAGGAGATGGCTGACTTCGTTGCTAGGCGCATGTCACAGGAGGTGTAGAGGACTGGACGTCGAGGGAGGAGTGGTAGGGGTAGGAAGGGTTGAGGGATGCTAGAATCTGGATCGGAAGTCGAGGGAGTCCTTGAGGCGGAGGTGGTTCTGCGTCAGGGGCTTCAGGATGTGCGAGAGGGTTTTGTGGAGAGCCTCGAGAGGGTGTTGTAGAAGGAGACCACAGGACGACGGATGGGAGCTCCAGGTTTGTGGATCTTCGGTTGACCGTAGAGCTGAGGCCATCTGGGGTGGAGGTTCCGCATCTGTTTGAAGAGGGAGGCGTCGATCTTCTTCTCCTTGAGCAGCTTCTTGAGGACGTTGTGAAGTTTGCAGGTGATGGACGCTGTAGGGTCGGACGAGAGAAGAGTGTAACTTCCTGAAGATAAGTGGTCGTTAACCTTGTCAATGTATTGCTGGTTGGTCAAGACAACGGTGGCGTTGCCTTTGTCAGCAGGAAGAAAGCGAAGTTCAGACTTAAGTTTCTTGAGTGATATCAAAGCAGAACGTTGTTGTTTAGTCAAATTGTCACGGGTAGTGTCACGTTGTGGGTCATAGTCAGACAATACAGAGGTAACCTGGTGTGTGACAGAGGATTCCATTCCGTCTCCGAGTTGTTTGGTGACGTTCTGGATGAGGGGAGCCAAGTCGGGGGTAGGGTCGGTGGTGGGGGTAGGAACGAACTTCAGCCCGAGGGAGAGGACTTCAGTCTGAGCCGTGGTGAGGGGATGGTCGGAGAGGTTGATGACGGTCTTCGTGGTGTTGTCCTTGGTGATAGGTTTGGTGGTGTAGAGAGGTCCTCGAAAGGTGGGTGTGTGGATGTCGAACGTCGGGAGAGCTGCGTAGGGGGAGAGGAAGGGAGTGTCGTGTTCGGCGAGGAGGGCGTCGAACTTCTTCTTGTGTTTGAGAAGCTGCTTCTTGTGGGTGTAGCAAGACTTCTTCACATGTAGGTGGAGGAGTTTCTGGTAGTAGTCGGGGGAGAGGAGGAGGTGTAGGGATCGGAGGTTGTCGTCGTAGTTCTGCTTGCTGTGGGCGAAGCGTTGTCTGAAAGCGATATCGCAGTAATAGACTATAAAAAAACCCTTAGCTGGATCATGATATTCCTGGTCTTGAGTTCAGTGGAGAAGGCGACAGATGTCGAGGCTCTGGGGTCCAATCCAGTTCTAAGATCCAATTGGGTGTCACCAGTATTGTTGGTAGAGAAGTCGTGCAAACCAGTCGCTTTCTAGCGCGAGCTGACAAGGATATAACATGTGTTTAGCAAATGCAATACAATGACAGTTTAAACAATGACGATTTGTTGACCAATTCTAATAACTATGCCCATTGCAACCAATTAGGTCAATTCTATTGTTCATGATTCATCACACTATCATACAAAAAGATTTTAGTTAACAGTTTAGGTCGGAGTACGAATCTGTAAATGTTTTGATTACTCAGAGCCGTTTATTATAATATGGAAACTCATCCAGATTACATGGGAAGAATTTCATGGTCGGGCATATCATTGGACGGACATAATTATGGGTGCCCGTGTACTGTTCGCACAACTAAGAATTTCCGATAAGATAATATGAAATTGAGTGAACTGAGGTGAACTTGAGTCCAGTGGACTTCAAATGAATTCAGCGGAGTCTTAATTAAATACTTTTCATTCGCTAGGCGACTGCTCCATGTTGTAGGTAAGTAACACCAAACCACAAGCAGCATCATTCTAGTCGTAATTAAGTATCGAAATACGTTTGTCAAGTTATAGTTGTTTTAAATTCACTAAAGTATCAAACTCGTATCCTTTGGTTTCCCTAGTAGAATTAAAAACACTAAAATACTTCGGTACGCCCCCTTAGACCGCTCGAGACCACGTAGACCATAGTCATTTAAATAGATCTAAATCCCTTTTCAACATCCATGATGTTTTATACTTTTATAGTACATGTCCGAACTTCAAACCGATCTGATAAGTAGATTTACAGTTAGGAACAATTGAATACAAAAAATGCATTTTTTCGTAATTTCTTCCGTTAATTCTTGCTAAATTACGCAAGTTGAAGTTGTATCAATAGACCGCCCTTACTGTAGGTGATCAACCTTCACTATAGTCGTTGGTATCTTATAGGTAATAGCAAGTTATGTGGGCAGGTGTTACCTATTGATCTGCTCCTCCTAAACAAACTCCTCTTTTCGTGACCTCCGTGTTACTAAGTTTATTGCGATAAAGGAAAATATTCCTTCCACCTGTAGTTATCCTGGATTTAAACTATCTCAGTCGAGGCTAATTTTATCTCACTGCAATGTTATGTGCAGGTAGATCTGTGCTAGCAACGACCAATGAACATCGTTTGGATGGATACAGCAAATATAAAATCACCAATAGTAAAATACATCTTCACGTTACAAATATTATGGTGAATTCAAAGAAACAAAATATATCAATATTTTAAATATCAGGGGGCTGGCAAGCCTCCCGCGGCGGTTTGCGAGCCCGAGGGCGAGCATTGAACGGCGAAGCCGAAACTAACAGTGCGAGGGCCGAAGGCCAGAGGCTGGACGGCGACCCTAATCGTGCGCGAGCCCGAGGACCCGAAGGGTCCGAGGGTGAGCATTGAACAGCGATTTTGACAGTAGACGAGCCTCCGAGCATAGGAAGTGAGTTTTTAAAACTTTGCTTGCCAGCTCCCAACTATATGTTTTTATGAATTGGCCACATTTCACGTTGAAATTTGGGAAGCATTCCGTGTTCAGAATCACAATGCATGGTTGGGGGTCAAAAACGCATCTGTCAATATTTCAGGTCGAGTTATTACAACTTGAATATTGCCAAAATCGAGGGTGTTTTTGTTAAATAGGTGACGACCGAAAGTGCTGCGCGCAAATTTGTCCATTTCACTCATAAAACCATTTTGGAATGTCCAATTGATACCAAAATTTGCATGAATATAATTTATGGCATAATACAGCGTCTGTGAAAATTTGAAGCATTTTCATTCAAAAATTACGAAGATATAGAGAAATTTAGTCAGTTTCGAACCGAGACTGCAAGTTTCGGTCCGAAACTGACTTCATTTTGCAATATCTTCTTTATCTTCGTCATTCGTAGATGAAAACGCTGTGTTATGCCATAAATTATATTCCTGCAAATTTTGGTATCAATTGGACATTCACAAATGGTTCTATGAGTAAAATGGTCAAAATTTGCGCGCAGCACATTCTGTCCGAAACTGATTCATGTTGTGTACAGTAAACGTTAATAACTCGACTTCTCTTTTGAGCTTTTTGATGGAACTTTGGGATGTCATAGCTATAGGCTATAAGTTTTTGCACCAAAAATTAGAAGTGTCTAGCTCAAAAATGTCTCAGTTAGAAACAAAAAGCGGGTTCTTGCCCATATCTCTGTTTATTTCCACTTTTTATGTTCACTTTGACAATTTTGTCGACCGGCCATTTTGGCTGTCCCATGGACGAATTGGACGTCAGCCCCCTCCCCCCAATATCCATATAAAAATATTGAAGAAGCTTGATCAAGTTCACGGATATTTTATTGCACCAGGGCAAAAAGGTGCGAAAAGGGGGCAACGTGGAAACACATGCTGAAATGCGGGGGAGGGGGGCAAAATAGGGGCAAAGATAGGAAGTAGGCGGAAAGTAAATGATCTGAATTTATTTTGCTTTATTGAAAGCCATAACACTGAAGCACTGATACCCAAATGCTGCTAGCTAGGGAGTTACACCAGGCCAGCCTCCCTAAAACGAACATATGAAAAATGAGAAAACCAAGTTCATTTACTAAGTCTTCAAGTCAATAAATACCAAATCTTCTTAATTTTGTTTTCTAAATAATAGTATGGTAGTCATCTGGAATTTGTGATAAGAAACAAAACCGATGATTGTATTTCAATATGTTTCGCAATGTGTGCCGATGTGATCTGCCGGGGCAGTTTAGCAACTGATCAAATAGCTTAGTTATCTGCAGCTTGATAACGTGCTAGGCATATTGTGACTGCTACTATATGCCTCGATAATCATTCGAAATTATCGTCTTCATTTTAATAATCCAATGGTACGATGGGATTTTATCAATTCAATGAGGCCTGTTCACTTGATCATCAAAACATTTCTTAGTCGAACCGATTTGAGCTTATCTAATTCGTCATCAGCCACGTGCATAAATTTACATTTTAACATCAGTAAAATGTAACATCAGCTAGATCTAAATCAGTTAATCGAACTTTTTTTTTTTTTTTTTTTTTTTTTTTTTTTTTTTTTTTTTTTTTCACTCAGAGTGTGGCGAATGATCACTGAGCTCCTTGTTAGGGCGCTCTCACATCCTGTCACATTCATCATAGTGATAATGTACTTAAACAGTGACAGTTTTCCCTTGTCTATTGCCTCAGCTTTCATCCCACAAAATCTGAAATACATGAAATAAAGTAAATATGAAAAAATAAATTAAAATAAACTAAATTTTTCTTTTCTTTTCTTTTATTTTGTTTTACGTTCTTTTTAACTTTATTTTCTTTTTTGTGTTTTTTTTACATTTTCGATTTTTTTTGGTTTTGTAGTTTCATATATCACCTCATCAGCAGACAGCTCCTCACACGTCAGATTTCACCACCTGGCACAGCACAAGATCTGAAGGTGTCAGAAAAAGATAAAATTCAGGGAGGAAGAGCAGGAACGAGATAACCGAGAGAGAGGAAAGAGTTAGATCACAGGTCAGCTTCTCCAGCAGAATAGCGCGGATATTTGTTCTATCGCCGTTTAACGCGAATTTCGTATATCTAGTATATTCTAGCCAATCTAGAGACTTAGAGTTTTGAAAGTTCTTACTAATGTACCATTTAGCAGATAGATTTAGATAATTAATGGTCGGGTCGATATGGTTACATAGCATGAAGAACATCTTATTTCTATCATCATAATAGGCGTATGTTGTTCTTAATGAATCTTTGCAGCTTATCTAGGAATAGCTGTGTGTGTGGGCATTTTAGAATATATGTTCTAGAGTTTCTAAGGAGGTATGGCAAAGACTGCACTGACCATTATCCGTTGCAATTCATTTTTGTATCTCATATATTTACAGGTTGATATCCGCATAAGTAACTTATATTGAATTGATTAATATAATTGTTGGTAATGCTATTGAAGGTATTATCTAGCACTACTGTCCAGTCTATATAATCTTTATTAAGGTACGTAGTCCATGCTTTGAGTGCAGGCAGATCGTCTGGTGAGGATGTGACCTGCATTTGACCGCTGGATTTACCTCCATTAACCGATTTACATACATTTTTTATTAGCGTCCTTGAAAAATTGCAGGCTATCCTTCTTATCGATTCTGGAAATATCTCTATCTTCAACTGCCTCATCATCCCTCTCTGCTTCGTTACCCTGGATAGCTCCGATGAATTCGACATCGACTCCGCGTCCTCCAAAGACACGATCCTCTACCTTCTGTTCGGAGCTACTGTTAACATCCCGTACATGTCCCTGATCCTGCTGTCAGTAGCTCGGGTTATGATATTCCGACACCAGATGTTCTACTCCAGTGCTTTAAGGACTGCGGTAGTACAGGCTCTGTGTCTGCTGTGCTGGATTGTGCCCTTTGGCAGCGGATTAGGGATATGGCTGTGTTTGATGCTGGCTGGAAACGATGATAGACTTATCTTGACTAATCTGATAAAAGTACAGAGTGTTTTCACGATAATTCTGGTGTTAACCACCTTGATTCTGATAGGCGTTACCGTATCGTTTATCAACCAGATGATACGATCAGCCCGGGAGAACTTTGAATCAGCATGTATTCTAGACCAGGGCATCGCATCTCAAATCCTGGAAAGAGAACTCAAATCTGCACGGAGGACATTCTGGCTGTTCCTACTCAGCATTCTCATCTTCAGCCTGTATCCGTTTGTTTTCTCAGTATCCTTCGTGGTCTGTGGACCACACTACACCTCGACCATGCCCCTCTGTGTGCCCCTGGAAAGGAAGGGGTTCAGCGCGCCTCAGAGTGCCTACGCTTACACTCTTATCTCACTGTGTGGCATGTCTATTGTAAACTGCTTGATCCTCCTGCGGCAGAAATCATTCCTAGAAACTCTAAAGAAGCTCTGGATTTGTAGGATACGTACTCTGTGGCAAAGGGAAGATGTTTCGGTAACGAGATATCCAGCTCCAAAACCAGTTGGCCCTGTTCAGTTGTAAACCATGAAACATGAAAACGTCATTTTTGTTCGGGAATGACTTGTATGGCCACTTTCAAAATAGAACGTGAGATAGAACGTTTAATGATAAACGCGTGAAATAAACAATATTTTTTGCCGAATTCCGCGTATCTTGATTCTTTTTATCTTCAAGAAATGTAAATTTTTGAAAAGAAGTAAAATGAATGTTTTAAATTAATGAATGTCAAACTTTGAGTGTTTGGACTCAAGATCACAATATTCTCTCACATTTCCCGAATCCTTCATTATGACTTCCTGTTAACTGTTTTCTGTTTTGTTCGGGTTCTCTTGATGAGAGTTGAGAAAAGGACTGGATAATTGAATGAAATGGGTGTTGACTGTTGACGGGCAAGGGGTTGGTATTTTGGTGGTATTCTAGACAAAATAGTAAATTTATTGTCAAATGTAAGAAAATCTTATCATACACATATCTCAAAACACATCAAGAATGCAGCCTAATAACAATAATTTTCATTCTCTTTCCTGCAAGAGGAGTGTAAGCAGTTGTTGGAGTTAGCCGTGAACGGAAAACACCTGGCAAGGTGTGACGTTGTCAACTTCAACTGGGAAATCGAAGGTAAGTAATAATGGCCCGGTAAGGAATAATGGCCCGGTAAGGGGACAGTTTTTAATAAAGGTCCATTTAGAGGTTAAAAGGGGCTCACCAACCACCCAGGGGATAAAATAGGTTCAGCAAGGGGTTATCAAGGGTTTGAATAAGGAGTATGGGTAGCAAACGTTCATCTGGAGGGTGGGATGGGCGAATCATCGCACGCTTACCATCTCAGCCTTTAGTTCGAAGCAGAAAGATAACCATGGCAAGGTGAATCATCTCTCTCCTCCCAGGACAACCCGACCTGACTACGATAGAACTAGACTACACGGACGATGAACTTGACAACACCGACACCACGCCGGAGAAGCAGTCCCGTCCCAAGAGATCCGACATAAGTGCCACGAACCTTGCGTAATCCTTCTCTTCTCACATATCTTAATCTTTATTATTTTTTGACAAATTCTCTGGAAATCCGTTACAAGACTTGTTACAGATCTGGAATTAATTATAAATCTATTATTTTGTGGATCATGAAGTCGCCAAATTTCATAATCTAAACTATTTTCAGAAACGTGTCCGACCCAAATCACATCACGTAGGGGCTAACGTATTCATGCAATCACCATTGTAGACTTTCAATATTACTGATTATAAAGTCAGATTTTATTTGTCATTTCATGATGTTACCGTTTCAACGGTACAAATCTAATCCATGTGTGTAAATGTATCTGTATCTGTGTACAATTTTAGTTTTACTAATTTTGTATCGAGTTTTTAAAATGTCATGTAATCGAGTTCATATTTTTCATTATAATCAATCAATGATCACTGGAATTTTTCATTTATAGAGGTATCTTTGTGATTTTATGTATATATTTTTCTGATTTATCAGATTGATTTTACCGCAGTTCACATTTCAAAACTCATTTAGTTTCATTTCACACGATATGCGTCCATTTAGCATTCAACTGGAAACTTTCTCGAATTTCATGCCATTGAGTTCCTTCTTTCTTATGTCACACAAAAGGAGAGAAAGATCATTTCATCTCGTCAATAACGATTTTCCTAAAACTGGGTATTTGCTTTTCACTGGAACCACACTAAAGATTTCTCGTGACTTATTTACCAGATCATTTTGACATGGTTACTAATGTCAAAATCACGTGATTTCTTATGAAAATTATTTTATTCCTGACACGCCCCTGTTTTCAGATGAGCGGTAGGACGCCGGTTCACAATGCTGGTAACATCTCACAGCAGCATCTAGCTAAGGCTGTAGCTCAGACTGCTGTCAGCAAGAAGTCCTTCGACCATTCAGCAGGTGAGCCATCAGCGTGATTGTAATGAAAGGAATATCGTTGCAAGTGAAGAGTTCAAGTTTCACTTTTCGACTTTTCAAAAGTCAGTTTTAGTGAACCAGCACTATACAACGTATTCCAGTCCAACGTACACCGTACGGCGTACACCCTCTCTCTTGCTGAGAATAACTTCACTTTACCTCTCCCCCCTCAGGAGGTCTGGTGTACAACTCCTCCCCCCGCAGCTCCTTCTCCTCCTCCCAAGCTCCTCCGGGTAGCAGCAGGACGGGAGGACCGTCCCGTCCTTCCCTCCCCGTCCAGTCCCCCTACAGGACCACCACGTCTGGGAATCACAGCATGAACCTGCCCCCCAACATCCCCACCAACTCGGTAATCATTATTTCACACGTAAAATTTCACAGATTCATCATCCAATGGAGTAATTGGGATGGGGTTCAAAATTGTCAAAATCGCTTATTAATCAGAGTGTCAAGGGTGTTATAAGGGTACCGGACTGTTACTTTTTCTCGACAATTGTCATTGTCCACCCCCTATCCGGTAATCAGACACTGGAGAGTAACATCTATATTTTTCCAGAATTCGCCCGCCGTCGCCCGCACAGGGCGCAAGAGCGGCGGTAACCCGAACCAACCGCCGCCGCCAGTCGCCAGGAAGTCCAACAAAGGTAAGCGAACACGATGGAATGGTAACGGCGGAATTTTATTCGTGATAATTTCATTCCGTCCTTTAAATCCTGGTCATGATTTACAAAGCAATGCCACTATATATAATTCAAGTCGCCTGATCCCGCTGATTTTGTTTTCCTATTTATTTCCCGTTTTTACATCCCACTAAACCGTGTAGGGTACCATACCAATGGTCGCACGGTGGCCCGTATGACTCGAGCAGGTAAGCTTAAACTCTCAGTGATGTGCGTGAAAGCTCTCCAGACGTTGTACTGCAGGCGAGGGTGTGTTAGTTTACCCATGGCACTCCAGGGCTTGACTAATCAGTAAGCATACTATTCCTGTGGGGCTAGATTCGTTTGCCACTTTGTCCACCGTCCAGGCGCCAGTCTAATGCAGGTTTGGCGCCGGTTTTGCGCTGGTTAGACCTGCAATAGACTGACAAAAGACATGCCTTGAACTGGTGTTAGACCTGCACTAGACTGGCGCCTGGACAAAGTGGCAAACGAATCTCTGCTCTTCCTGCGTGCTGATTGGTTAATAAACCTCGTGCTGCGCAAAGTATGGGTAAACTAATATTCCCTCGATACTACGTGTATCTCCTTGCGGTTGTTTCAGCACTATATCTTATGAGTCGTGAGCGAATGATTGGTGGTAGGCAGTGACGTCATTATCAGAGTTTAAAATGGTAAATTGATGACGTTATACCGCCTATCATTCGGTCACGGCCTGGTAAGGGTTGAGATATGTTACGATATATTATCAGCACTCTTCTTTGCTTGCTCTTTGGTGTGTGAATGTGGGTGCGTGTGACTGTTATAGTTCGTGCGAGTGTTGTGCTTTTCCCTATACAAGTTATACATTATACAATACATTATACATTGTACAATATACATCACGTCTACAGATGCCAGTTCCTCTGGTAGCCACCCTATTCGCCGGGGAAGAGCGTTAACCAACGAGGCAAAAGACAAGAGACCGAGGAAAAGCTGCCAAGACGACCAATTCCATCCTCCTCGATGTTACTCGGACAGTGCTAAAAATCTGAAAGATGTCGTTCCAGAGATACAGATAAGTGCTGTCAAGGAGAAACTGGCTGAGACGTCTGTAGAGAGCCCAGAAAGTGGCAATAGCGCGCCGCCTGAAAAGCCACCAAAAGCAGAAGTTGTCCGAGCGAGAAGCAAATATAAACTGAAGAAAAAGTTGACGAAAAGCCAAAGTACAGAGGAAGAATCTGCGAATCAAGTCCAAAATCCGGCGCTGGATAAGTTAGGAGGCAGAGCCAGTAGCGTCTCCAAGGTATCCAAGTTGAAGAGAAGTAGCTCTAACTTCTTCACATCCTCCTTCAAAGGCAGAAGTAAAACCATGGATAATCCTCGGGATGTTCACACCAGAATACCCACCCGGGCCGTTGTTAGCTGCAAGGAAACGAACAAGGACAAATCCTCCAGTTTAGAAAGAATCAAGAGCAAACTCACGACCCGTTCAGGTAGTCTGAGAAGATCCAAAGGACTCTCTAAGTCCGGCGGACTGCATGGAAGTGGCAACAGTCTCCTGTCCGATTATAGTCAAGGTTCCAGGTCCTCTCTCACTGTTCCGGAATCCCTGACAGCTGAGCGGAGTCCTGATCCTATCTACGATGACGTGATTCTGCTGCGAGTGGGAGGAGAGGCCTCTCCTGAACCTGTGTACTCGGATCTAGTAGATATCCTGGAGAACATGCCACCTCCTTTAACCACCGGGCTGGATCCTTCCAATGACCCGCTCCAGAGATTCCAGATGAATCCATCAGTTCCCCTAAGAAGTAGCTCAGAGAAGCTCCATACCAAGCGCAGTAAGGAGGAGCCGGGCCGGTGTAAGAGCTACCATCCAGGCTCTACGGAGGTGGAGTCAGAGTACGCTGAACTGGGAGATATCATCCAGGATCTGAAGACCAACAGATCCTCCATTCAGAAGAAACGGCCTGCGCTGAGGAGGAAATCAAGGAGTGTGGAGGTTGATGCGGGAGAGGAGGAAACGAAACCTGTGAGTCCTGAGATCGTGTCTGTTTACACGGACTTCTCGCTGAATCCCCTGAAATCAGACGTGTTTTCTGTGCCCGGCGATGAACTCATCTCTTCAGACAGTTCACTCACCAGGACAACTGCTTCAAACCCCCGCAAACCTCCTGAAAGACTGGATGCTAAGCGCTCATCTCTGCCAAAAGAAGCCAATGATTCACCTCCTGCTTCTGTGGTTGGACTTTCCTCGTCTGAAGAAGACGCTCCGGAACCCATTTACTCCGTTGTCCGGAAAGACAGGATCACCTCCAAGTCCGAAGTGGGCTCGCCGGGTTTCATCGCCATCACCCAGCACCCGGTGGGACCTGACGATGACAGGTTGTCATCCACTGGTGAGTGTGGAGCTAGTTTGGAACAGATAGCTCAGTATGATGATGATCGGGGTGGCAGTAGCTACGACGTCAGTAAAGAAGTAAGTTCGGAGGAATACTTACCAACGGATGATGAGATTCTTAATGAAGGCAAGGCTTCCCGAACTAACGATGAAGATGATGCCGCCATTTTCGTCTTAGATGATCTTGGTATCGAAGGTACTTTCGCGTGTTTCTTCAAATCTCTCCCTCTTTCTTCTGATTTTACACGATCGTATCAAAGAAAATCTGAATCACTGAGAACTGACTTTATTTTCTTCGATTTGCAAGTTCGATTACTTTTGAAGTACCCCTGAACACTAATCATTGTTTAAAGGAACCCCCGCATATTTTCGAATCCCGCTATTGGAAATCTCCGAAATGTGCAAAATCACTTCGACGCATTTCCTTATATTCTTGGATATTCTTTGGTATTTTTAGTTTTCAGGCTGTTTGAATTTTCGTTGCCAAGTATACAAGTATAAGAGTGTTCATTTATCTGTACCTTCGATTGTGAATGAAACATTTGGCAACTTCTGGGTTCAGGGGAGTGTGTCTTCAATCATTTCTATAAGACGAGGGTCAGTATCTCTGAAAAGCAAAGTTTTGCCTACGGATTCGGAGCAAATCATCCTTCCCGAGATTCTCTCCACTTTCCTGATATGACACTGCCTTAATTCAATGAAATTACATAATTCAAAATTCACCTCCCTTTTTGAATCTCAAAGTCAATATTTCAGAACAATTCATATCAGAAAGCCATTGCTTCATATTCTGAATAGTGAATGTTGGCTGATGTTCTACATCCATCTAACCTCTCCTCCCTGCGCCAGGTCACAGCGCAGTTCCGTCCAACGTTCGCAACACGGCGACCAGTTCGGTGGTCCGGAACCGGAGCTTCACGATGGACCAGACGCCGGGGAACATCATCCACAGCCGGCAGGGCAGCCGCCAGGACCAGATGGACGAGCGACTCATGCGGAGCTGCTCTGGTGAGTGTGTCACGTGACATGTGACGTCATCAATGTGATGTGAATGTCATATTTGAACCCTGTTTATGGCAGTACCCAAGAAGCCCGAACACCACCGTAGAATCCCGCACGGAATTCCATGGTAGTGTTCTCACAAAGTTTTCGTGCGTTTTAAATTGTAGTTGTCTTTATGGGGCGAGGAGTTTTCCATGTGATGTTTAGATGTTGATGTGGATTTTCGTCCGTTTTTCTAATGCGATTGTCACTATATAACAAGTCGTAACATGTTTTGAACCTAGAGATGGAAACGCCCACTGTCAAGAAGGCGTCCCCAATTGGTGAGAAAAGGTGTATCTGTACGTTCGTGTCCTACATTGATTATGTGATGAGAATCAAAATTCAAGTGATATAACTATGATTGGCAGTGTATTTGCTTAAAACCAATAGCTCAATTAACAATTTGAACAATGTCATGAGGATTTGGGCACCGGTATGCTAATACACGGTCGATAACAAATATTACAATCAACAACATTGATTTTGCGATATCAATGCACAGGAATCCATTTATTGTCACCTTTTTTTCTTACTGATTTCAATATACAGTTTGTTTGTTTGTTCGTTCAGAATTGGGTCTACATTACAGTTTGTATGTCCGCTTTGTGTCTCCTGAGTAGAGTGTCTAACTGCGCTCCAGACATGTTTTTCCCAGTGTCAGTGTCAACCCCAAAGAGCTCCACCTGTTCCAACATGCCTCCCGTCTCCCTGAATAACAACAACACGACGGGAGTGATGGGCAGTGTGCCGCCGCAGATCCCGCACAGGGCTCCACCCGCCCTCCCGCCACGGACACAGCGCCGCAGAGTCGAGGTTAGTAGTCGTACTGGACTATCTCGTGGAATAACTGGATATTCCCTCTTGAGAATTACGCTTCGCAGCTGTTGTCAGCAGGACTAGATTACCATTTATGTTATTATCCGTTGTGATAGTTTACATAATTGATCAACCCTAAAGTCTAATTAAAGGATGCGGTTATCACTTCTATTCTATTCTATCACTTTTATATTTCGTCAGATTTCTCTTCATCCCCCAGTTATCTCCCCCGCTCCCCAGGCTATGTACGACTGTGAAGCGGATGACATTGACGAGCTGAGTTTCAAGATAGGAGACGTTATTGTGGTGGTGGAGGAGATAGACGACGCTTGGTGGGTGAGTTCCGATTTAAAATAGCAATGATTTGCAACAACTTTATGTTTTGCGTATCACTCTGACAAAATTGAAAGTTTTCCTACTGACAAACTCATTTTTTGGTCAAAATATAAACATTTAAATAAGCTTATCTATAAACATTAATTAACTTGATAACTTATTTCAGTTTGGCATGATTGACGGTGACGATACGAGAAAGGGGATCTTTCCTAAGAACTTTATCCGTCCCTACGAAGCGCCCCGGTGACACCTCACGCCTCACTCCACTGTCGGTGTGAAATGGAATATTATAAGCGGGGAACGTGAGTTTTAACACGTGGACTGTGCAACGCGTGATTCAAAGAGCACGTGCGTCTATGTAACCAATGGTAACGCTTCATTTGAAGAACACGCGTGTCTGTGAACACTGAGCGCGTTATTTCAGCATTGAATTTGATGCGGAGGATTTAAGCAAATGAAAACTTCTAACTATTAGTGGTAATATTATAGAGGAACATTGCATACAAATACATACAAAATTGCGTGTATGCGTTATAAAATTGTGTAATATCCATATGCGCATTATGATATGAACGTATGATATTATGCACTGATTTTGTTTTTAACGAACTGCTTATTCGGTTTAATACGTATTATCATATATTTTTGTTTTTACATTTTTAGGTAAAATTACTTGCGGGTTACCGGGGACTTTATTCAGAGAATAATGATAATAATTATGTATTATCGTATGTGCTATGATAAATATTATCAATATATCGCGTTGATAAGGTAGGATTTGTCGTGTATATCCCATATGTGTCAGTGTGCACATGCATCGATCGATAAAAGGATTCACAAAGACGTGCATTTTATTTGCCAGATGTCTTCTGGTCCATAATTTGACTAAAATAAATTTTATTCGGCCTTTCGATTCGGCGCGCGCGTGTCTGGCAATATTTTACAGTGCGTGCAATTTACTTTTCATATAATTTCTGTCAAAAATGCAGTATTTTTATGGTTTTTATCGATCGATCTATGTGCACACATATGGGTGTTGACCCCAGAGTGTAGCGGATACTATCACTGTTAATATATTAATGTTATACCTATGGCTTTGTGTTTATTATCGGAGTAGTTGAATGTTATATCGCGTACTATCATACCCTAAACTAAGGAAATTAGGATTTGTTGAGATTTTCACATCCTGTTTATCATTATAGACGTATACTGCGCGTTCTAAGTTTATTGACGGTTGACTTATTACATTTTACCTCGATTTTAAAGTTGATCCATGTTTAATCCATGTCGAATGCACACACTACACAGGTTGATATGAATCTGGTCTAAGAAGCTGCTCAGTGGAAATGGAACTGCTCGCACAAGGAAAATGAGATTCTGTATGTGCACTTAAATGTGAAAACAATGATATAAAATTTAAATCTCTGCATTTGTTAGGTTATTAAAAGCATTAGGAAACATAGAAGCTGTTTATAAAGTGAGCCCTGTAACTTTGGATTTACTGGGGAAGTTCAAATCAAATTGGCAATGAATTGTCCGTACCAATCATCATGGGCTATAATTTGGACAATTTCTGTTTTTTAGTTGTTTCATTGAAGCAGCTCTAGATATGCTATTTTAAAAGATTTTAACATCAACAATGTGAAATACTGAAATCGCTGATTATCAGCATCCTTTATAAACGGTTTCTATGGTTCTTATTTACTTAGATTTTATTTAGGTGTTCTAAAGAGGGTAGATTTATCAATAGTGGGTAGATTTAGTCGTGATATGAGGCAAAAATTTAAATATATGACTGTCATTTCCATCTTTATAAGAAAAAAATTGGGGGGCACATGTTGAATCTGTCATTTCAAAACGTTTGTATTTAGTTTCATAAGCGTGGCAAATAAGCTGTAGGAATTGTAACTCTTGCTGCAGCGGTAAAGATGCAAATCAAACTTCCATACTTTCCATTTCATTTAACACATGTTATTCATGATGATAACTTTGCAAAGCATATCAAAGTGCTCATTCAAGTGTGGTAGTGCATGCGTCACATTTGGTGTCAGGTGCAAAGCTTACCTCCGATTAATTTCTAGATTGAGTCTACTAAATATGTGAAGTATTGAACCACACTGTCGCATTTTGATTTATATTCAGATAAGGAATTAGAGTATTGTAGAGGGTGCAATCCTTTAAATTTTAATTTTGCGAGCACGTGACTAATTATTATCGTACTCGTGACTAGAATTGCCTAATTAGTGATCGGTGACCCGAGACCTTGAACCTGTTTTGCAATGATGATATTGGTAATCTTTTATCAGATTGTTTTTGACTGACAGGCTCTAACCAAATACATGCTGACTTATTTTGTGCATACTCAAATAAATGATTGGCTTCTTGACGTTTCGCTTAATTACTAATTAAGGATGCATTATAAATCTAATTATAATTGTAAATACCATTGATTTGAATTGTGGAATAGCTTATTTCTGGTGATATTTCCCCATCCTTGGCAATAAATACTTTTCATTATTTAACTAGAATATACTGCAGATTACTTATTAGCCCTAGAAAATTTTTTGTTTAGTTAACCGTTAATAATGGCTTCACTTGACTTTTTGGAGAAAACTTGAGGAACAACTTACAAACTAACTTTATTTATTTCTACGGAATTCTATGTCGGTATATTAATATTATTGTTTAAAAAGTAGATTAAGATGCCAAAATGTCATGTCTGATTTAAAAGTCCCAACAGAGTAGTTTTGTGTAGAATTTCTTGAATAATTGATAAGTTTCTAAAATTCATGTTCTTCCCGATTATTGAAATTTGAAATGATCATTCTATTCTCGAATTATACTTACACAGGTGTCGCGAGTTCTAGAAATGAGTACCGTCCTGAAATATCCAATTCACGAGTCACCATATACAATGTTCAATGTACATTGGACGTACATGTTATCACGTACGTACAAATTGCAGTCGTGTGGAAATTTCAGATTTAGTTCTCGGAACTCGTGACATCTTAGTTAGAGTTTTGTTTGATATATGCCACGCCCTTTCACTAAGTATGTCACATAGATTTAGCTCAACCACGCATTAACACCAGCTGTAATTAAATAATTAAGTCATTATTGGAACTGGAAGATAAGAATGACTGGTATTTGCCACATCGCGTCCATTAGTTCCATGGAGTAACATTATATAATATTGATTTGTGTTCTTTTATATGGACTTTCTGTTATTTTAATTTCAAATTCAGAACCTGTTTTATTTTACTTTTAAATCTAAAAAATAAAATTTCCTCATCTTATCAAAACTACACAATCAGCTCTTGGAATCTCGCCCTTAAACTTCAAAATACACCCCCCCCCCCCCCCATTGAGTTATTGTCCTATTAATAATGCATACCACTGAATTATGCAAGGATTATTGGATTAAGTTTCCAGTTAAATAGTGTGAGAGTGTGATACAGCCATACCGAACCTATGAACTTGATGGAGAAGGGAATCGTCACAAGGTTATGTCTAATTAGTTAATAGTTAAGTGATTACTCCGGCTTTATCTCTCTGTATTGTCACTCCCGGCCCTTAGTTATATCATTATATAGTTATCATTTAGCTCATATTTCTTAGTAATAGTATATCGGTCTCGTCAGGCATTGGTCGAAAGTACCACATTTTTGGTCAATTGCATTGCTTTCCCATCAAAGTGGCCCGTGTCTGTGTGTCTCATTTCCAATGGTAATAGTATCATGATAGTGCACATGGAAACCATTGTTTGACGGATGGTCACAAATCAGTATTGCTATTTATAGAACTGTAAGGTATTTACTATTTAATCTATTTTTGCATCCTATGTCTGGACGTCCAACGTGATTTTTCTCGAGTCAGGCACTGGCAATCAAGCTCATTGATATTCATTTTCCAATTCCATTCTGATTAGTATTATTACCCTTTCTAATTCTAGTCAAATTCAATTACCACCCTCAGTTTCACCCTCCGAGTCCAATTTTACTTGCCCAACTCAATTTCACTATCCAATTTTACCCTCCTTAGTTTTATTTTCCAATTTTACTCCAATAGCCATCCTCAGTTTTACTTTCCGATTTTACTCAATAGCCACCCTCAGTTTTACTCAATACTCTCCAAATTTACTCATTAGTTATAGACGCCCTTTAACCAGAAATAGGACGATTAGAGTGGTTACGAACATCTTCATGATAATTTTCATACATCTGAGAAGTTTATTGGTTAGAACATACAACTGACACGCAACATATTCATATCACTAAGCTCTTATCTTAACTAAATCTATAAATAATTGAATTAATTGTTACAATTGAAGATGTTCGTAACCACTCTACTCGTCCTATTTCTGATTAAATTGACGAAGAAATCCCTATCCTACACACCATAGACGCCCTCGGTTTTATTTTACTCAATAGCCACCCTCAGGCACCCTCAGTTTTACTTCCCAATTTTACCCAATACCCATTCTCAGTTTTACTCAATACTCTCCAAATTTACTCAATAGACGCCCTCAGTTTTACTTTAGGATAATTGTACTCAAAGTCAATAGCCACCCTCAGTTTTACTCTCAAATTTTATTAAATATCCATCCTCAGTTTCACTCTCCAATTTTACTCAATAGCCACCCTCAGTTTCACTCCAATAGCCACCCTCAGTTTCACTCCAATAGCCACCCTCAGTTTCACTCCAATTTCATTCAGTAGCCACCTTCAGATTCCACAGTCCACACGCAGTTTCAGTCCTGTAATTTTGAAAGTCTAATTCCTCTCTTCAGTTCAGTGCTAGTCCCCCATGCTAATGCAAGTCCCTCCATCCTCCGATTCTCTCCAACTGCTCGGCCACTACTCGACCTTTGAACGGTTCGGTGTTTCGGCCTGGCTCTCCTTCGTCCTCCTCACTTCTATCCTCGGAAACACCCTCATTCTCGTGGGGAGCATCAAGCATCACGCTGTCAGACTCGATTCTGTCACCACCGCTATCATTCAACATGTTGCCCTCGCAGACATCGGGACAGTTGCGTGTTTTTACCCTGTAGCCGTGTCTTTCATCACCGATAGGATGCACTTTGGGGTGGTGTTCTGTGCGGTTAGGTTCTACATCGGCTCCGCATTCCAAGTTTTGGGAATGCTGCTGGTCTGTGCCCTCAACACCAGTAAACTAGTCCGGGTCCTACACCCCCTCCGCTCTGCCATGTGGACTAAATCACGGGGACATGGCATCGTGAGTGTCATGTGGGGCATCACCCTCATTCTCTTCTCCTACCTGGGCATTTCCACTGGATGGGCTGTGGTTTTCACCCCAATCCTTAACACCTGTCTCCCAGACATCACGACATTCTCCTCCAAACAGATGGGGCTATTTAAGTGTGTTATCTTCCTCTTCACATGTCTACCCGTCCTCATAACAGTCCTCACGACAGGCTGGCTCCTCTTCGTGGCTCTGAGGATGGCTCGGAGCAAACCGACCAGGGACTCTCCAATCTTCCTTTCAGAAACAGCACACGAACTTCCAGGGGGTTGTGACTGTTTTGGCTATAGGGGTCGTGTTTTTAGTCTCATTTGGACCCTGGTTTATCTTGCTGATCGTGCAAAGTCAGGCAATACACTCAGGGTCGTGTGACACAGCAGTGCAAGTCCTTCAGAGGGTATTTCTTGTGTCTACTCTTCCTAAATAATATCTGCAACTTCTTCATATACACTTCATCGATAAGGAGTTTCAAGAGATTTGTCCTGTTTCAGTTGTTGCCGGCGTACGTTCGGAGACGTTTTCGTGTCAGGTCAAGTTTCAGGAGCCCGACACTGTGACAGTGATTCAGATTGTTCTTAGATGAATCATCTATTGATTATGGTTCTTCCCAGAAATTGATTTCAAAGGCTGTTGGTTTCTTCATGTGTCTTCATTATAGGTTGAAAACAACAGGTTGAAAAGTAGGTCAAAAGAAGGTCGAAAGACATGTAGAATTTTACTGTGCCACAGTCTGGATGGTTTTCACAACAGAAATTATCTTTTCATCTCTCTTGATTGAAAGCATGATCTGCATTTTGGGATTTTCAACCAATTTATTTTATTTTTATTAATATGATTGATCTATTTTCGATTTTAGCCAACTTATTTTTATGTACCAAATATGATTGATCTTTTCAGATTCAAGTTTATCCGTTTTACTTTTAAGAAATAGAATTTCATTCCTCCTTATTCTGAATTTTCTGTTCTCAGTCTGAGTCTGACTTCGAGTCCCCATTATTCCATTTCTCATTCGATTTCGATCTCCATAGCATTAGCAAGTAGCATACCTGACTCGCATGCAAAGTGGTGTCAAGTATCCTGTCAGAATGCCCATTCCTATTTCTAATCACAAGGGAGGTGTCAGAGGGTCACATTCCCAATCCTCGGTAACGAGATCCGTACTCCTCCCTGAGAAGTGGTGTCAAGCCCTTCAATGAGTGGTATATAAACCAGGGTAGAGAAAGAGGGTATCTACAGCTTCATACACTCTACATTCAGCAGTAATTCAAATCTACAACTTTCATTCTTTGACATCATGGGACAGTGTTACCCCTCGAGATCCTGCAACCACCGATGCTCCATGGAGGACCCTGCAGACCTGATCAGCTACTCCTCTGTCCCTGCCACTCAGCACAACCCCACAGAACCGCCCCGCCGGAGACCCCAGACACTCCCACCCTCCACACACCTTCAGGACTCTTTACCGGAGGAGTAAGATCGTCAACAAACAACTCTTCCTCAACAGTGGCTTCATGGAGGATGACTACTGCTACACTCCTGCTGTGGAGGCCCAGTCCCGGGTCACAGAGATCACTACAGCAGACTACCACAGAGCCGTCTCAGCCCGGTCTTCCAGAGCAGAGAGCTACGGCACATTCGCCCCTCGACGAGTAATATCAGCCACCTTCGCCTACAGTGTTTCAGTCAGATCAGTGGAGCATTCCGTGATGGTTCCTCGGCTGGTCTACGATGTCTCGGACATTTCCCTCAAGGTCCCCAGACTGGTGTACGATGTCACAGCTGCCAGCAGGACGGTCTCTGCTCCTGTCTCAACGAACTCCTGCACCTTCATTACCCTCCTTCCCTGATCCTGTAGCTAAATCTCAGGATTACCTCTCCCCTACTCATCACTACCTCTCTTCTCCACCCTTCATGGAAACAGAAACCCCTACAACCACCACTTCAACTACTTCCCCAAGGACCACGCTGCAGATCACAGCCTCCCCATTGTGACCAAAGGTGTCATTGGACAGTCTGACAACGAGTGATACCAGTGGAAGGAGTGATATGGTATGGGACGACTTGCAGATTGCGGACTGGAGACCATTGCTTACTTTTGAGTTGCTATTGTGTTTGTTTCTAATTCTAAATTTTGTATTTAGATAAATATTTTAAATTTTAATGATTTTAAATTGAAGTTCTTGTTGGTTCTGACTCATAAAGTTTAAAAATAAAAAAGGAATGTCCCTAGATCCAGATGCGAAAATTGCGCATCTGGCTAAGTTTGTTAGGTTTTGCCATATGGTTAGGGCCATATTTAGGATACAGAAAATACCACAAATGTTAAAATGTAATTCGAGTTTATGAAGGAGCACTCAGATCTGTTAAAACTTAAAGTGTTGAATCGACAGGACTCGTCCATTATCCAATTTGCAGTCTCGGCAAGTTATCTCACGGTTGCTCCCGCATCACTTGAAAATGATGATATCAATGATTGACATCGCAGAACTCACTGCATTGGCAGTTATTTCATTACTATTACTGGGGAAGAGACGGGCTTGGACCTAGAATCGGAAATGTTCGCTATTTGGACCATGTATGGTCATACAGATGAGAACTCCTCTTGGGGAAGAAGGGGACGCTGAGAGTCGGGGAGAGGAAATGGTGGAAATCGCAAAACAGTCTTCAATCTGTGACATCCCTCAGTGACACGGCATTGACATGATCAAGAGCAAGAAAACGAAGGGGGACAGTCTGCTGTGGGAGGAGATGTGGAACTGGAAGGTGAGGAAGAGACGGACTTGGTATCAGAAACGTTTGCCATTTGGAGCACGGAGTTGGACGAGGAGGCAGGGTTAGGGCAGTTCGCTGATTGGTCGGGAGAGGGCGGTGCAGACTCAGATTGGATTTGGAAAACGAGAGAGGACGAGGGTCAGGGATACAGCCAAACTCCAAGGAGCGTGTCATCGAATATCTCCAACGGAACATTGGGGCTGAAGGGGATGTTTGAAGCAGTAAGTACAACTACAAGTCTGAGCTGGTATCTCCTCCAGTTTCTTTTTCCGATCTGTTCTATAGTTTGTACTTGTAGTTCTAATTACAATTCTACCGTAATAGCACCCCAGTCACACTGGTGTCTCTCTGCATTTATGATAATATTAATATCAAGCCATTATAACTATAAGTTCATATCCTTTATTTCCATCCGACCGTCCAACTTTTACTTATGATTCATAACATGGCTTACAACTATATATACAATGTTTATGAATAGGACTTGAACTTAAAATGATGCAGCAATATGACATTGACTTATTCTCTGATTTAACCCTCAGGCAACAATGGAACCTGGAATTGGAACTGGAGTCGAGACTTCAGGACAAGAATCGGAGACAAAACCAGAAAGTGAAACAAGTTTACTGGTACCCCATGATAGTGATACCCGGATTTTCATAGAGCGACCTGCCGGACGAGGTCTCTCTACAGACTCGAAGTGGCTCCAAAAACCCGGAAGATGATCATGAAAAAGAACAAGAAGACCTACGGCGGGAAGCCATGACGACATGGGCAGCTTTTTAGTTTTTACTGCTGATTTCGCCGTCGCACGACCATGAGTACGAGTATGAGTTTGATGTGTGCATAGTGTTTTTAGTATACAATTGCATTAACATACAGCTAATTTCCACTGCATTATTGATTATTATAAATGATTATTGATTATTTGTATGAAAATGAGAGATATCTGTATTTCACTGTGTAGTGTAATTACTGATATTTTCATTTTTGAGACCAGGGGTGCCAACAACGAAAACCTCCCTGATCATATCCACTATGAATTTAAATCTGCATTCTGCTATAGAACGGCATAAAATGTGCTAAAATTCATCGATAAAAATGACATCATTTTAGAAAAGGCCAGATATTCCCATCTTACTACTTATAATTCTTCCTCATATATAAATAAATAAATAAATAAATGTATATCTGTCTGTCCGGTCTTCCTTATATATAGCCACAGACCTCTCTGACACCACTCAGTACCCAATCAAGCATACCGATGATCGGAATGCTCATACGAAAGTACCAGTGACGTTTGACACCACCAGGTATATAGACATCACTTAGAGGTAAAGGCACACCCGATTAAAATATGACCTCATCACTGATAAGAAATACAGTACTACATTGTACTGTACGAATTGCTGAAGCGAAGAATTGGTGAACGGTGGCCGG
Source organism: Beroe forskalii (assembly GCA_011033025.1). Lineage (NCBI taxonomy): Eukaryota > Metazoa > Ctenophora > Nuda > Beroida > Beroidae > Beroe > Beroe forskalii. The sequence continues at coordinate 364,283 of WFMF01000060.1, read as the reverse complement.
AGGCCACGGGCCCTGCTAGTACAAATAATTTTTCAATAATTTTACACAGTGAAAATACATTTGTACGGTAAAATTAAAAATATTCAATTGTGTTAATTCAGTTCATATTCTTAAAGCAGTATGAGTATTGTATTTGTACAACTCAATATTTAAGCATTAGAGTTTGCAATAATATGAAAAATAGAGGAATTCGATGCAAAACAATAACATGCTGGGTAGCTATTGGGTAATTTAAACAATATGATCAACTGCCATTGCCACTGACCATCACGAATAATGCCAAGCAATTTGAATTACCCCTCGATTTAGTTATTTTGTAACAAGATCACATTTTCATGGACAGAATTATTGGCAAAAGACTATAAACTTCCGGTGCTTATTCGGACAGAATAGTGACAATGGCAAAAGACTATATCACACGCGTACAAATTGGTTTTTGGAAATTTCAGACACCAGTTCAAGTGCTTTTCTAGTTGAGTTGTTGATCTAACCTACTGTTCAAATCTCCAAGAAAAGACTAAATCCAATTTAAATTCAAAGTTTAACGAAGATTAACATTTAACAAGGTTCCTTAATGAGCTAGTGCTATACCATTTCATTTATACCAAGTACAGTATAATTTAAAGCGATTATATTTAAAATGTTAAAATTATTAAACTTTTCAAACATAAAATATGAACCAATCTATATCATAATTGCACTATTTTGTACAGGATAGATGTAGTAAAAACAACAATGTGAATTGTCAATTTGTCAATTCATTGTTTTAGAGTCCACTTGACAGATCCAAGTAGTTCATAATTCAAAAGATATATTGTTGCAATTATGATAAAAAGTTGAGTAAAAGCATCTCCCGAATCACACGGTTTGGGTGAGGATTTTGAGCTGTTCGAGGTCGTAGAGCACGTGACCCAGTTGGAAGGAGTGATCGGCCTCAACTCCGGAATTCACTTTCTCTAGTTCTGTGAGAGAGGTAAACAATGATTAGCCCAGATAAATATTTCAAACAGAAAATCAAACAGAAAATCAACATTATTATCAATATCATTACTTCATTCACAAAAGCTAGCACTTCACGCAAGGACAAAAATCAAATACCCACCATCCAGTTTTCTCTCGAGAGCACTGATGTGAGCTTCAATAAGGTCCTGACTATCTGAAATCTCTTGCGCCAAGCTGTCTTGATACTGGAGGAGGTTTTCATTAGCAAGTTGAGACGGATTTTAGCTATTTTGTGATGGATTTTTGCGACGGATTGTTGCGATGAACGGGAATTTTGCATTTTCAGTAACCCAAGTATGGTATCAAAGAAGAAATTACTCGGGAACAAAATTGTCCAGTAATTGTTCCTCGAATGTGGGAAGTTTGAAGTACAATTTGAAAAACTGACAATGAGCCATACCTGTTTAGCAACCATCGAGTTGATGGGGTTGCTGGCAGCAGCAATTAACTGTGAGATATCAGCCCTCTGAAGTCTTGGGCTCTCTGCTCTGGCTCCCGACAGGTCGGATCTGGGTAGACGGGGACTGTCAGACCTGGGGGTCCGACTCAGGTGAGGAGAGTTTGAGCGACTGTTCGGGTGGTAAGATGCTTCTGATTTGGGGTGGAGTCGAGGACTGGTACCAGGCTGGGAGGGCCGAGGACTGGTGCCAGGCTGGGAGGGCCGAGGACTGGGAACTCGTGGTGAAGAGCTGTTGCGGGGCCGAGGCGGCCGAACACTGGGGATGATGATATATCAATTCAGGAAATTGTCAGAACTGTGTAAATTGCCACTACTTAGAAATTTACTAAGCAAATAGGGGGTCCTAAATGAAATCAAAATTCAGTCACCTGTCGGCTGAGGTGAGAGGGGGTCGGGACGGTGTCAACCTCGATCTGACCACTCCACCGTTCCCACTCACTGCCTGTCCTCCCCCTCCTCCCGGCATCCTGGGACTGTTGGAGGGGGCAGTGGAGAGCCGGGGACTGCTCATCCGAGTGGGTGTTCCGGGACAGGAGGTGGCGGAGGAACTGGTCACAGGAGCACGGGTTGGCGTGCCAGCTGAGTGAGGATGGGATCAAGAGTGAGCAAGAGGGAGCGAGGGACAGATAGTGGGTTTGTTAAGAATAGGAAAAAAAAAACTGTTGAATAAGTTTCATGAAACTGTGATGAGGCATTGAGAACAATTCAGCAGAAGAACAGTAGTTGAAGTTCCAGGACTCTAACCGGGAGAGTTCGGTAGTCTGGTTGGGAGTCTGGGAGAGGGTGGTCTCATGCCTGGTAACCTCGGCGGGGTACCACCCACTGCACCCCCGCCGCGCGGCGTGGAGGGGAGGCGTGGCGGCGCCCCCATGCGGTGAGGCATGGGCTGTCTGGGGGTGCCTGGTAAGCGGGGTGGGGCTGGTTGCCGGAGAGATCGTGATGTCATGTAGCGGGTAGAACCCCGCACCCCCCTCAGAGGGGCACCACGTACCATGTGGGGCACTGAACCTGCGACGGAAATGTTTAAGAGACTCCCGGGGTCATACAATGTCAATGCTATTTCATCACACATCAGTAGCTCTTTCAATTCTTGGTCCATTATGATATGGAAATACGGGATCTAACAATGCACAAATTGTCAATTACCTTGTTTGGGCTGGTTCCCTTGAGCTCCTCTGAAGTTGGGTCTAATGGACAGGGGACGGAGCTGTCCCCTCACTGCAGCGGGGAGGAAGTTGGGTTTCTGCTGTCGTAGCTGAGCCAGAGACATGACGAGAGGGGGTCGAGATACCGTGTACACTGTCTTGCCTGGAAGGGGATGCGTAATGCGTATTCACAAATAAGTACTTGATACTGGACAGAATTATAGGAGCATTTAGCGGGGACTGGAAAACATACAATTTCGTTGTGGGCTCAGATTATGTCGGCCTACCTCCGATTGTGTTGGCAGTGGATGTTTTAGCTGACCCGGGAGACAAGACGTAGACCAATGAGCTGCTTTTAGGATCGCCATTGCTCGTTTGGGTGGTGCTGAAAATCACAAGGTCAGAAATTACATCTAGAAAAAATTCAAAAGATTTATACCTTGAAACACCCAACTGCATGAGCAACTGCCGAAAATCCATGACTCATCTATGTGGATAACCCACAACAATCGTAGCGGAACTCACTTGGGAAGCAGAACAGATCCGCCGCCGGGAATTACAACTAGAGTCCCTTCCATCTTCCGGCCATTGACGGGCCAAGAGCCGTCCTTTGAGTCCTGAAGTCGCCGAGCCTCGCTCCTAAAAATAAATGAGAATTAGAACTGCCAAGGGAAAATAGGGCCGAGTGAGCTAAAGCCGATTTAGAGTTTTAACCCGAATTTCCTTTAATTCCACAACTTTAGAAAAAGTTTTGTTGTGCGCGGCGCGAAAGTTGACTGGAAGCAAAGCTGTCTGCACAACGAAAAAAGCTTCGCGCCTTCCATTCCGTCGGCTAATCTGCGCGGCGTGACATAAATTGGCAATTCAGAATTGCGCGCGGCGCGCGTTTCGAAAACTGGCGAGTTGGCACATGCAAAATACCCTGTATTTAACATAAGATTGATTTTCACCTTTCTAGGGCGTCAAGTTTGAGCCTTGTTGCCGTCAGACCCTTTGAGATCATCCCGTGCTCTGTTGTCATCGAATGAAGATTCATCATGACCTCATTTGGCTTTTCCTCGCCTTGTGGCACCAAACTTGGCAAATTGCCATCTTCATACCTGATAATGATGTGTTATATTAGGCGTGATGTTGTGTGTCAGATGATTCATACGACAGGAGTTCAAATTTTAAGATGTTTCAATTTTGTAAACAATTCTTGGCGAGAATCCGCGTATTTTTATATCCCAATTTTCAAAGCAATGACTACCCTAGCAACCCACCAATCGTTGAGTTGCTTTGCGATGGCATAGCAGTAGGGACAGATGTACTGGGCGGGGATGTTTGACGCGTTGACACCGATACAGGAAGCATGCAGCCATTGCAGACAGTCGTCACATTGGATCATGAGCTTGTCTTCGTGTAGTGACTCGCACGTGCACCTTACACAAACCCTGCACATCGGGATGTTATTGCAGGAAGCAAACATCTGATAATTGGTGACCAAAAGAAGGTTTAATCTTTTACTGCACAGAGGGGGTCTGCACTTTGTGCTGAGATAGGCTCGACAATACTCGAGATGAATATTTATTAGTGAACTGAACTATTAGCTGAACAGTGCGCTACTCACTTCATTTCTTCTTTCTCATCGGACTCTTCGTCTGCTACGTTTTCTGAGGCAATTAATGGAATGAGAAACCAGAGTTAACTTATTGTTTGTTTATGTTTAACTTCAGTGTTAATTGTGTCAATGCTTTGGAGCTACGAGATATCAAAAACAAACATTCAGTACAGAGTCCAAAAGCTAACCTTTTCCATCATGATAATGCTTCAGATGGGTCTCTAGTCTGCTCTGCTTGGGAAATGCTTTCTTGCAAATGTTGCACTTGAAATCCAGGTGATCGTCCAAGGGTTCAATAGCTTTCGTTGCTTTAGGTTCCCCATAGTAGTAGTATTGCTCTGAAATAAATTGCTCAGTGAAAAAGTGCACGATATGCATCAATCATCAAACATTAAAACGTTCAAATTTGATGTCTTTACCAACGTGAGTAAAATTGATTTCACATTTAAGACGTTCAATTCAGTGAGATACGGAAATCAAAGGTAGGTACTTCAGATTTATAAAATCTGTAATATTCCGTGTTGCTAAATGTTATATTTGTCAATGTGTTATCACTAACTTCTGTTCCTGTGATCATCGTCCATGTTAGAAGCGAAGGGTTCACTGGAACTCCTAGCTCGTTTAGAAGCCCGGCTAGACTCCGCTATTACAGACTTGGATAGGAGAAGTCGGGGTTGCCTCCGGTCATCGCCTGAGAAAAAGTTGGGACGGTGAGTAAAGGAGGAGGAATTTTAAGATGGGATGAGAGGAGATGTGAAAATATTCGAATAATGGATGAATAATGGATGAATAATGAATGATGATCAATAACGGGCAAACAGTGCATTCCTAGCAACTATAAAATAGAATAGTTTGACAACCTAGTATCTGAATCAAGACCATTTAAATGTTAAGTTCTAAATACTACTGATCTCTGCGTTACTAACCTGCTTCAGAAGCTTTACCGAGCTCCTCATCAGCACTATCAGGGGAGACTGTGGACTTCGAACGAGGTCTGCCGATCTTTTTCTTCTTTTCTGCAAGATAAGATGTTTTGTTTTGATATATCATTCTTTAGATTTGTGATGTGCTGAGTTGTGCTCTGAAAACAATTCTCTGAATTCTGATAACCAGAGGTCCGTATTCTGAAAACGTAGCAATATTTGAATTTTGGAAAGTATTTTAAAAACGTATTTGAATTTTGAACATCAAAATGAAAGAATAAGAGAAGGCACCGTTTTAACTAACCGAACGTGTCGAGTCCCAGGTCCTTGAGACAGTCCTTATCCTTTCCCTCGAGAGTGATATCCGGCACTAGGGGCGTGGTCAGGTCACTGTCAGCCTGCATGGGAGGTCTGATCTCCTCCCCTCCCCCTCCTCCACCTCCTGTTGCTCCCTGATCCTCTGTCTCCATGAACAGCTCAGCCTCATCGAAGTGAATGTCGAAGGAAGACGTCAGGTGTTGCGAGGATATGGGGTCTTTGAAAGGGGAGATTATCTCTGATGCAGTGGTGGTGAAGACAGGTTCGAAGGGGTTTTCCAACCCCTCGGTCTTAGGTACCATCTTCTCAGGGGTTGTCAGTCCCAGGCTCTTGGGTGGAGTGTTGGGGTCTGCTGCTGGTTTAGGAGGGGGTTGTGCGGGAGGTTGGGTGGGTGGTTGGGTGGGAGGTTGGGTAGGAGGTTGGGTGGGTTTCACAGTTTCTTTTGGGGACGGTTTGACTGGTTCAGCCTCTGCAGCGGATGGTGGTGATTTGGAACTACTTGTCGAAGAGTGACGGGGAGAGTGCTTGGAGGAGCTCCCAGAGTTCTTCCTGGATTTGGGTTTCTGTCCCAGCAAAGCGAAGGTTTGCACCTTTATCTTCCTCGTGTTGTACCCTCCGTCAGGGGTGGTTGGAACTGACTTGGATGTCTTGGGCACTGTATCCGTGGTGCCCAGCTTGATGGGATCCAGGGTGCTATCTTTGCCATCATTAGGAGGTGGTTTTGGAGGAGGAGTTGGTGTAACTAAAGGCTTTGAAGGAGTTCCAGAACTCAAAGGTTTTGGTGAAGGGGCATCAATCTGTTCCTCCTTTATTTGAGGTTTCGGCTCCACAAAAAGCGGCGGATTAACGATGGGAGATTTTGCTGAGAGCTTTGGCGACACTGATTCCTTTTTAGAGATCATGTCGGGAGGTACAGGTGAGTTTGAATTGTGACAGTAAGGCGACATTCTGCTGTCCTTGCATTGCATGTCAAACAAGGCTTGCTTTGATCTGGGAGACAAACTAGCAATGAAGTTAGGTGAGCTCCTACCGAACTGAATGAGCTGCTGCCAGTTGGTCGGACTTGGAGACTGACTTAGTCGCCTTTGAAGCAGCGAGTTATCAATGGAGCCAGGTGATCTGTGGATACCACTGTCTGGGGGCAGGGTTCTGGGAGGGGTCCTGTTAGCTGCCTGTCTCGCTTGTCTCTCCAACACGTACTGCTTCAGCTTCTGTTTGAGAGGGGAGGTGGGGACACCTCTCACTAGGGCTGGTGGAGAATTCCGTTTACTGGAGCCAGAGGATGAGGCAATGTGAAGTTCGCTGATAGATGTCCTGGCTTTTCGCTGGTGAGAACTCCCCCCAGTGGGGATGGGGGAGGGACTATTGATCGTTGTTGGTGTTTTGGATGTTGGGGTTTCCGCTGTAGGGGTCACTGGGGTGTTGGCAGGTTTTGAGGGGACAGGCATGGTGATCTTAGGAGGAATGATATTCTCACCACTTTCCAGCAGTTTGGTGGAAGCTCTGCGCTCTCTGAGGGACTTCCTGACCCCTTCTGAAACTGGGGTGGTGGCAGGAGCGGGGGTTGGTGGCTCTGGTTCTTCCTTCTTTATCTCTTCAACTGCAGCAGGAGCTTCTTCTTTGGGACTGGGTTCGGTTTTGGGAGGCTCAACTTTCTGTTCAATCAAATCGTCAGGAATAGCTGAGTTCGAACCACCATCAAGATAATTAGCAAGGTCCGAGATATCGAAGTTGGCATCATCTGCCATCCAAAGATCGTCAGATGTCAGATGATCCTGAATTGCAGCACTGATCGAATCGTCAGGTTTGAGGTCTGACGACTGAGATCCTTGCTTGGGTGACAGGATGGGGGTAGGCTGGACTATCTTCCCAGTATCTTCAGGGACAAAGGCAGGAGCATTGACAGGTTTGAACATGGCGGCGGGGTTGTTGGTGCCCTGGTTGTACCCAATGGGGTGCGGGTATCTGTATATCTGCTGCTGCATGTCGTACCCAGGTGGCAGCCGGGCAGGGTTGGATACCTTGTGGATCTGGGCAGGGGAGGCAGCTGTGTACAGAGGTTTAGGACCCAGTTGCTGGTGAGGTGGCACCACACTGCTCTGAGGGGCGCTCTTCTTACAGCCTGGACTGCCTGGCTGAGACCCTTTGGGGGAAGCCAGTTTGGGGGTTCGGGGCACTGTCGATTTGAAGGAACCGTGAACAGGGTAACTTTCTATGAGAGGTCCTTGTCCCTTGGTTTTGTCTAATTTCATCACTGACAGATACGCCTGAGGTTGCTGACTATCTGGTTTGTCTGATTTAGCTGGACTGCTATCTCTAGGTACCTCATCGGTCTCCAGCAACCCTCTGAAGGAGGCTGGTGCCACCACCGTCTCCGGTGGCTTGTATGGCAGGGCTACAGCACTTGGCTTGTTTCCTTTCTGTTGCTGAGACATGTGATGATGCCGTAACAAGGAAGCCGTGTTAGCATCAATGGCCTGGTTATGTAGCCTCATCTTGGAGGGTGAGTTGGTGCGGTGTGTCCCTTTAGCTCTAGCTCGGTGCTTGTGAGCCTGGAGCATCTGTTGCTGTTGCTGGTACATGTGGTGTCGGCTCTGGGCGTGGTGTTGCTGTGTCATCATGTTCATCTGGTGGATGGGGTTGGTTATCTTGGTGCCCTGCATGTTCGGGTAGAAGGGGTAGTTCACGTAGTAAGGGGGAGGGAGTTGGTGGGGTGGGTGCGGGGCGCCAAGATCTTCTCCCGCAGAACTCTCACTTTCCTCAGAATTGTCACTTTCTTTGGACTTGCTTTCTGTGTCCTGGGGTATAGGTGTAATTAGGGTAAGATCGATTTATCACCTTAATGTCACAGGATATGAAAAGCAAAGCACAAGTTCAATATAATAATTATTCTAAGGCCATAGAGATAGGTAACAAGAATTTTATCATTTCATGAACAGTGATAAATGATTTTATTGCAAAACTCAAAGGGATTTTTGTGCGCCTCACCTTTCGGCTAGATTTATTTGTGAGCGAGACAGGAAAGTCGTAGATATCGTGACTGATCTTCTTTAGGGCTTCAGCCTGGTTACCACTCTTCTTTACAATCTTCCTCACTTGCTTAGGCTCATCAGGGCCTCTTTTCAGTGACTTCCGGGATGAACTCTGGTAAGGAAAAAAGTTGAATCGACATTTTCATTACATACGTAACAAAGACATTTTTAGGAGATACCGAAAATTATAAAATTCCGATTTGGAAAACATAAGTCGTTAAATTGCAAACATGATCATTAAAATATGCTCACATCAGAAGACATAACATGGTCTCGCCGCCTCGACTTCTGCTTGCCAGGGTCCCCCTTACCCTCCCACTTCTTGGGAGGTCCGGGATGTACCCCGGAGGGGATGGAGGAAGGGATGAGAGAGGGTGTGGGACCGCTGTGGGAACTGATGGGAGCATGAGCAGGGACACTGGGCGTTGTGATCATTGGAGCGTTGCTTGGCATCGGGTTGCTACAAGGAACTGCGTTGCTAGGGACAGGGTTGCTAGGCATTGTGATGCTAGGGGCAGGGTTGCTGGGCATGGTGTTGCTAGGACCTGTGAGGCTGGTTGCTGCAGAGGATCCAGCACTTGAGTTCGGCTGGGTATTGACAGGAGCTGTACAGGACGTTGGGCAGTTTTCAACTGGAACTTGCACGGAATTAGGCGGAGCGTTGTGCAGATTGGTAGGCATATGACACTGGTTGCTTTGCATGTTGCCATGGTTGCTTTGCATGTTGCCATGGTTGCTTGGCATGTTGCCAGGGTTGCTTGCCATGTGTCCCACGTTGCTATGTAAATGAGCAGCGTTGCCCGGGTGATGGCCCATGTTGCTCTGCACAGCAGTGTTAGGCACATGCGTTGCGTTGCTTGGCACGTGCACAATGTTGCTTGGCATGTGCACGGAGTTTATGGGAATGTGGGCAGGCGAGGTTGCGGAGAGGGGGCTGTGAACGTGACCCGTGTAGGGGACCGGGGAACGAGATGAGTTGGAGTCGCTCCCAGCGCTCTGAAAATAATCACCGATTAATGTAGAATAACTTATTAAAAGTCAAACGAATTAGGCATTCTGCCATATTTTGCTTGACTTGGAGAGTTTATTGGTAAGTAAGTTAAATTCTTACTTTTGACTTCACCAAATAATAGTATTTCATGTAATCCCTCTCCCTCACCTTGGATCTCCTAGCTAGATGTCTGTGGTACTCCATTGCCTGCTGAGAGACTGGAAGTTGAGGGGACCTAGCCCCCGGCTGTGGTGATGTCATAGCGTGATGTGGCGATGTCATAGCGTGATGCGGCGAAGTGATCATGTGATGAGGCGATGCTACCAGGTGGCGGGGCGATGATGTCACATGGATCTGGGATGACGTCACTTGGTGGTGGGGTGACGCCATGTTGGGGGTGCGGGGCGACATGGCCGGGCTGTAGGAGCCGGGGGCGCCGGTGTTGGGGGCGTACTGCGGCGGCATCCCCCACATCTGGTGGGGAGAATCCGGGTAGGCCGGTGTTAGGATAATCAATAACATCGATAGGTGGGTCATTTGACAGGAGAATTGACAAAACGATATAATACAGAGAAGATGAATATCATAAACTGCACTATGGTGCACTAATTAGGTCTCTCCTTCTAAAACATAACGAATTGAAACTCTAAAGCTGATCAGTGTCATCACATACCGGGTAGTACTGGGAGTAGGGCGGAGTGGCCCCGTGATACATCCCTGGGAGATGGGGCATGTAAACTGGGGGTTTCAGCGCAGGGCTCCCCATTCCTGGGGGTGCAGCCCCCATCATAGCCACCTGATTATACCCCGCTGCTTGGTACACCACATCCTTCACTCCCTTAGCTGCGATCAGCCTGTGAGATAGAGAGGGGGTAGGACTTATCACGGATACTTCGTAAAATCATTGAGCATTTGAAACTGCAGAATCAAAAGTAGGTATGATTCAGCCATTATTTTCAACTAAGCTACTTTCTCAACTTAAATGAACGTCAATAGTAAGGGCTGTATGTGCCCCGAACTGTAACCCAGTGTGAAGTAAATAGTATAGTAGGTCTGAGAACGTTTTTCGGTCGCTTATGGGTCATAGATTCACCAGAAAAAAACACTCCAACTTCTGAGTTGGGGAAACCCCTTTTTTGGACCCCTTTTCTTCCTAGATGGGGCAAAATCTTTGATCGGCAATATATCAGCTTCTGATTGAGATACGAAGCCAATCTTTGCTCCAAACTATGCAGAATGAGCACATTATGGGGGGCGGAGCATAGTTTTAAAGTCGTACCCCCTTTCGTTTTCGAGTTATGGACGAAAAACCCCTTTTTATCCCCACGCGTATGACCAAAAATGCCCCTTTGTAATAAATGAAAACTGAAGGTCGTACAGAACTCAACAAGTACACTAGGGTATGCAGAATGAGCACATTATGGGGGGTAGAGCATAGTTTCAAAGCCGCACCTCCTTTCGTTTTCGAGTTATGGACGAAAAACCCCTTTTTATTCTTTCGCATATGACCAAAAATGCCCCTTCCTAATAAATGAAAACTGAAGGTCGTACAGAACTCAACAAGTACACTAGGGTATGCAGAATTAGCACATTATGGGGGTAGAGCATAGTTTTGAAGTCGTACCCCATTTCGTTTTCGAGTTATGGACGAAAAACCCCTTTTTAGCCCTACTTGTATAATCAAAAATGCCCCTTTTTAATAAATGAAAACTGAAGGTCGTAGAGAACTCTACAAGTACACTAGGGTATGCAGAATTAGCACATTATGGGGGGTAGAGCAATTCAAAGTTTCAAAGCCATACCCCCTTTCCTTTTCGATTTATGGACAAAAACCTCCTTTTTAGCCGCATGCATCAGATCATAATTACCCGTTTATCATAAATAAAAACGGAAGGTCATTCATTACAAAAATTGTATGCAATCACCTTGAACAGGAGGACGACCTTGGTAACGATTTATCTTTCAGATGACTCGTTCGTTAATTTCGTGAATAATATTCATCGCAGTCTCACTATAGACCGTGCCTTTCTGAACCACCACTTCAACCCACTCCACTATAGGAATTTTGTGAACCATCATTTCACTTCATCCATCAATATAGGTACCTTTATGAACCAAACTTCACTCATGTACCTTTCTGAAACACCAAGTTTCAATCCATCATACTTGAGTCACCTTTCATAGTATAAAGCACGGCTTGTCATTCCAATGGGGTTTATACCGGTATACCTTAGCTGCTGCTTGCTACTTGAGGGAACCGGATACGAGGTATGGGGAAACGAGGTCGGGGGACGCGAGGTCGGCGGCGTAAAACCAGGGTGGACGTAAGGACGACGAATCCCCACAGGGTGGATGCGAGGTCGGCGCCACTATCCTATCACGTTGCTCATACGGTATATCTCTCGGTTACAAGACACAGTACGAGGCTGTGACGAAAAACCCTACAACTGGCTTCAAGAAGCACTCCCTTGTCCACACCTGAGATTTATTTTCCATCTGTCGACAATTTTTTTCGTGATTGACGGTAGTATTACTGATACCTTTTCCGATTTGCCCTGCAAAAGCAGGGCTTGCCTTGCAGAGCAGGGCAAAGCAGGGTATCCTGCGAAAGAAGGGCAAATTGGCAGCTATGTTCGACACACAAGTCAACATCGTGAGTATGTCCCTAAACATTGGAATTCCCTGGGCTTACCAAAAAATACTATTCCTGTCTACAATTTACACCAGATTGGCTTCATCCCGTAAAACTGGTGGCCCATGCTTGAAATTAGATCTACCAAAATCCTTAGCTCAGAAAAGTGGATTGTTTTATGAATTAACCTGTCAATCAGACATCTGCATATATGAAATTGCTTCAGTTTACACCTCTTGCTTATTTAATGTATCCCAAACTTCCTGCAAAACCATTTTGTCCCATTGTTTTATGCCACAGTCTTCAGTCACGATGAATGATGGCATCCTCCTAATAACAGCTCACAGTGTGTACAGTATAGACCGGAATGGAGTCCAGAAAAAGATAACCGGCAATGGATCTTTTTATTTTCCTTAAGATGGTCTGTCAAGAGCAGAAGTCGCATTGATTTATGAAACAATTTTTCCAAAATAAAAACACGAGCAGCAAAGAGATTTTCTTCATAGGAACTCATATTGATAAATTTTAAATTGGACATGACTGGCTGGGTATATTTTAGGCTAACCACTCTCCAAACCAAAATCATCAAGAATGCTAATGAAGTTATTGAGCTGATTAATGAAGGTATGATACAAAAAGAAATTCATATTTCATATGATGATATGGATTACAATAGAGCAATAGGATTGGCAATTGCTTTGGTTTCAATAGGTCCTTGTTGGCCACTGCAAGAAAAAGAAGAGACAGGTTTACATAGTAAACATATGTGTAGGGATAAAAAGGGGTTTTTCGTCCATAACTCGAAAACAAAAGGAGGTGCGGCTTTGAAACTATGCTCTACCCCCCATAATGTGCTCATTCTGCATACCCTAGTGTACTTGTTGAGTTCTGTACGACCTTCAGTTTTCATTTATTAGAAAGGGGCATTTTTGGTCATATGCGAAAGAATAAAAAGGGGGTTTTCGTCCATAACTCGAAAACGAAAGGAGGTGCGGCTTTGAAACTATGCTCTACCCCCATAATGTGGTTCTGCATACCCTAGTGTACTTGTTGAGTTCTGTACGACCTTCAGTTTTCATTTATTAGGAAGGGGCATTTTTGGTCATACGCGTAGGGCTAAAATGGGTTTTTCGTCCATAACTCGAAAACGAAAGGGGGTAAGACTGTAAAACTATGCTCTACCCCCCCATAACGTGCTCATTCTGCATACTCCAGTGTACTCGTTGAGTTCTCTACGACCTTCAGTTTTCATTTAATAAAAAGGGGCATTTGCCATTTTTGGTCATACACGTAGGGCTAAAAGGCGTTTTTCGTCTATAACTCGAAAACGAAAGGGGGTACGACTTTAAAACTATGCTCCGCCCCCCATAATGTGCTCATTCTGCATAGTTTGGTGCAAAAATTGACTTCATATCTCAATCAGAGGCTGAGATATTGTCAATCAAAGTTATTGCCCCATCTAGGAAGAAAAGGGGTCCAAAAAAGGGGTTTCCCCAACTCAGAAGTTGGAGTGTTTTTTCTGGTGAATCTATGACCCATAAGCGACCGAAAAACGTTCTCAGACCTACTATACTATTTACTTCACACTAGGTTACAGTCCATCCCTTACTACAATGAAAGTATAGCAATCTAGCAGGCCACAAAGTCGAGGTCACGACAAAATCCCAGAAAGTGCTCAGCTCATGCAAAAGGCAACACATTATCTCATATTAACGTCCCAAGGAGAACACTGCCCGAACACAGAACCAACCTTGAGGGCCGGGAGATTGCATCTTCACTATGAGGAGAAAGGACATTCAAAAACACATAACTTTCATATCGGACACTATTTCAGCATGTTTTAACGTATAGGTAGTGCATAGTTCTTCGATGGCAATATTAAACAATCAAGCAGTAGAATTACATAAATTATGAAGCATATCATTAAAGGGACTGAATGAAGTACGGACAAGGAAAAGAGGGATTTGTGCCAGCTGAGATCCTCTCAAAAAACACCCCACCCACCAGCCTTGCAGACTGATCCCTCTGGTTTTTCTGGAGTTGGCTGATGTGATCTGACATGGCATCCCGGTCCACAGATCCCTTCTTCTCAGGGGTCGCATGTCGCTCATCCCCACTGCTCCCACTAACTATAGGGATCTTAGATCCATCCACTACGCTACTCTTACTCCTGTTCCCCTTGCTGGTACTGACCACGGAGATCTTACTGTCCTTGTTGGAACACGAGGCATGGCTCCTCTTACTGCTCTTCGGATCAGTGATGGGGATGGGTTCCGGTTCAGTGAGTTCCAGTTTCCGAGGTTTGAACACCGCTCCACTGCCCACTGCTGACTTCAGCCCACTTTCCACCATGGAACGGATCGAAGCGGATGTAACCTCTACTTTAGCCGATGTGCTGCTTTCTAGGGGAGGTTTAGCTGGTGATGCAGCCTTCTTCGGAACCTCGAATTCGATGACATCATCGATAACGATCTTGTGGTGCGTTGCTGACTTGTCTGTGATCGTGATTGAAGGATCACAGCTCTTGGACCCGGCGAGAGGGTACCTCACTTTTGCAGTTTTCTTCTGCGGTGGAGCACTTTCCTTGAGTTCATCAGTGCTTTCACTGCTGCTGTTTTCAGTGTTCATGGCATTCCAAAGAGCTTCTTTTTCAGGGGTGCTCGTCGCAGTCCTGTCACAGGGTAAGGACATGTGAGCTTGTAAACTCGATAACCGAGCTGACGGTTCGGTCGTTCCTACGTTGGCTGTTTTTTCATTCGTTTGTGCCCCAGCTGAAGTAGGTTTTTCTTTGTTCACGCGACCTTTTGCCGCTTCGTCCTTCGAACTTTTCCTGCCTTTTGAAGTATTTGGGAGACTTTCAGATTTCTTGTCGTCAGATGCAGAAGGCTTCGATTTGGTGTCCTCCGGTTTGGAGTCATTTGTTGCTTTTCCAGACTCCGTTTTCTTGTCTTTACTTTTGTCTGCATCGTCTTTTCCCGGTTTCTTGCTCATCAGACGGGTTTCTGGATAACCGGGCTGAGAGACGTTTAGATCTTGAGCTGGTTGGGATGATTTCATCTCCTTTCCGAGCAGACAGCCTCTTTGATCTGTTACTTTCCACCACAGATTCATCTTGAGACGTTTCTGTTACTACCTTCGCCTGAATTAATATCTAGTTATTGAGTTAGATGGGCTGGTCTAAGTTTACGGTCATCGGTCAACGGAGAAGTAAAGTATTGAATTTGTAAAAAACAGAGCTAAAAATATGAATTTCTTGTGGTCCAAGGTTTTTGCAATCAAATTTGAGCTTTCTGTGCTGCCTTTATTTTCAAATTATTATTTAAAGCAAACCTGCTTGTGACCGTCTGGTAAACGGATCTGGGAAAACCGCAACTTCTTTTTGAAACCGTCACTAAAAAGCACTCTGTAGTGGTCTGAAAGAGCGGATGTTGGGGGGAGCAGAAATCGCAAATATTTTGACCATTTAAGAATTATCAGATGAAACATGAATGTTGTCAATTTATATAATTTTAAAAGTAACTCACCACTCCCTTCGATAGATAAGATTGTAGCAGGGTAATAGTGTCTGTCAATCCACCGAGCCTCTACGGCCTGTCCTAATTTAAACATAACAGTCTGAAAAGGTGAGTGTCATGAGAAAACCATCGTTCAAATTAAAGTCAGATCCATCAAATTTCATAAATCAACTGAAGAATTCTCAAAGCACCCACTGGCATAACACGTATTTATATTACTTCTGAAAAAGTAGCTGATTTTCAAATCACCCAAAGCAAGAAAAGTAGCATAATTTCTAACCTTATTTTGATCCTCCGGTAACTTGTGAGCATTCTCTTTAGACACGGCTCTGATACGGGGCGACCTAGAGGGCAGCCATTGGTCGTGACGCTTGTGCCAGTTGAGGTAATGGACAAGGATGCGCCTACTTTCTACTTTCTGTATTCGGGCAACATACCTGAGGAAGGAAAGGGTAAAAAAGGAAAGGAACGGGTAACAAGAAAGGCAATAAACGGTGCTAGGGTAAGAAAAGTGGCAAACAGGGGCGGCAAATGGCAATACTGCTCAGTGAAGAGGGTTAGGGGTAGGGGCAGCTTTTGGATGTGAAGAACCGCTCAAGAGGCAAGGACTGTTAACATTAATACCAGAGCGGAGGAGGAGTGGAGGATTGAGAAATAACAAAAAGTCAGAATGAAGGAAGGTAACAAAAGAAGGGAAAGAAGGCTTACAGAGGTATCGGTGTAATACGTACCAAGATAAAGAGTCTTCTTCTCGGACCTCGATTAGCTCATTCTCTACCAATTGTAAGTTGGACTTGGACATGTCATTTTCTCAGTTAGTTAATTTAATGCAGGCAAATCTATCGGACAATGAAATTGTTTTATTAAATGCAACCCATTCAATGCTCCCTCCAAAAGTCAACTTTGATCAAACTCAATCATAATGATGAATTCCTTCCACTACGACATGCACAATTTTACTGCCATGAATTTATAAGTTTATAGTCTGGTATAAACGAGAAAAACGGTTTAAAGCTAAAAACTTAAATCAAATAATAACTGTTATAAGAAATAAAGCATTTCAATCAATATCTCTGCTTGAATATTTATACATTTGAAGCTTTGAATATTCATACTGTTTTACTGTAAAATTGATCAACAAAACTTACTTGGCAGAGATGGCGCCGCCAAAATATAAAAAAGCCCGTTGTAAAGTTTAGCTGACGAATCATGATAATGAGAACCGAAATAGGGATAAATAAGATCTCATGATTTCAATAAGCCCATGATGCTATAAAATAGGGTCCAAAGGTCGGTTGAATCCACCCCGTCTGTTCATGTATTGTCGGTACTTCCTCTTAGGAACCTTGGCTGAGGCTGAAGCATTGCACGATCCGTCTACCTTCTTTCCCTGAAAGGAAGTCAATCGTCATGAGGCAATGAGACAGTTGGGCATGCCTCTCAAAAACGAGCCAATAACAATGCAGCTAATTGTAAGAAAAATGGATAGTTTCATCAAAATTGCCGATTTAATTCAACACTGATCGAACTCATTCAAAAGTATCAATTCAGTCAGGGCTGCTTTATTTATTCTCTTCTTCATACCTTGGTGGTGTCGAATGAGCTGAATCCGAGCAGTTTAGCCATTTGCTCGTCTTCCAGATTAGTATCATCCTCAAGAGCAGCAGCTAGCACCGGATCATCATCGTCTTCTTCTGGAGATCAGTAGAGATTAAATAGACTAAATAGAGATTAAATTGAGATTAAATTGAGATCAACTAGACAGTGTGTCAATGGAAAATGATATAATGCAAGAGTTATCAATTTAAGTCCTATCCTTTGTAATTCTAACTAACCTCAGTTTACACAGTGTAACAACAACTCAACATTGAAAATATCACAATTCAAATAGCTCATTCCACCCACCAGCGGGATTGGGATGCCTCACTTTGGGCATCTTCTTCAACGAGTTCACATAGCTATCAACTGCAGAATCAAAAGTAGGACCCACTTCTTCCTTTCTCCTCGGGGGAGCAGACCCCTCCTTCCTTCGGCCAGGTCTCAAGTCATCCCTTGGTCTGAGCTCATCTCTTGATCTAGGATCATCTCTGGGTCTCTGGTCATCTCGAGATCGAGGGTCATCTCTGGGTCTCTGGTCATCTCGGGATGAAGGGTGAGGTGGACTTCTTTGATCTCGACGATCTGATCTTCTGTAGTGTGGACTGAAAATGTCTCATTTTAGAAAAAAAACACACGTGGATTTGAATTCTGAAGTTCAGACAGGTTCAATTTCATATGATACATCATTCATTTTGATACTTTCCTAATACGTATGTAGATTACATAATAAGAAATGACACCAGCGTTAAACTTGATAAGACAGGGTGACAATATAAC
This sequence comes from Beroe forskalii, assembly GCA_011033025.1. Classification (NCBI taxonomy): domain Eukaryota; kingdom Metazoa; phylum Ctenophora; class Nuda; order Beroida; family Beroidae; genus Beroe; species Beroe forskalii. Next base: position 346,289 of record WFMF01000060.1, on the reverse strand, counting down.
TGATTATAAGCAGTCCAGATAGCAAGGTACAGATCAACTGCCCGCGATCGTTTTGTCTGCAATATGAGGCTGATACACGTTAAGAGAACCAAGGTAAAATCATCTATTTATATTACCTGCGATCTCGTCGCGGTGGCGGTGATTTCTTGGGGCTCCTGCTCCGTCTCCGAGCTAGAGGGCTCCGGGAACGTCTGGTACCAGGACTACTCCGCCTGGGAGACCTCTTGTTAGGTCGCTTATACCGGGCTGGAGGGGAGTCACTCGCACTTCTACGTCTGTCTGGAAGAGAGATTCGTGAGCACAAGGACATGGTCACTTGGACATGGTAATTCGACGGAAGTTCGAACGACGAAAGTATAAGGAGCAATAAGTTATTCGAACTTCCGTCATGCGAACTTCTGTCATGTTTGGCGACGGAAGTCGGAACTGCTCATTTTGTCGAACTTCCGTCGTTTCTGACTTCCGTCGTTCCAACTTCCGTCGTACAATCTTGTATACTACAGGACAGAAGTACTGTGCAATATAGGCATATATGGTCAACCATGTCTCTACGGTAATACTAGGAATTAAATCTTAGTAAAATGCAAACCTGTGAAAAATACATCATACTCATACATTAATGAGTCATACATAGACGCATGTATCACAATTTTATTTTAACATCAATTTAAATTCACCAAGATTTTCAAGTTTTTCGTACATAAGATCACACCGGATCACATCAAAATGATTTAAGATCAAAAAGTAATTTGATATCCTAGAATGGTCGGAGGAATGCAATAAAAGCGCCATGAAAATGATGTATTGAATATATCAGCTCTTGGGAAGAATGTTACTTACTTTTTACTCTAGTTCTTCCAAACTCGTCTACATCTTCATCACTGGACATGAATCTATGGAGAGCATTGGCTGATCACCAGAATTATAACAGCAGTAAGAAATAAATGTTAGATTATATTATAAAGTTTAGATGGAATGTGAATCCCAGAGATTCGTGATATATATATTCAGATATAAAGGTAAAGGATGATACGATAATTGAATTGGACTGAAATGATTCGAGCCATCATAATGAAACCAATGAAACAAAAAATTTACTACTTTGAAGTATAGAAACATCGATAACAAATATTTGAATTTAATATTAAAAACAAGCTATATTAAGAAAATATTCATGAGACCAAATTTAACTGATAAGTTTGATATGAAAATAGTACTCGTTCATATTATTTGTGTAACAATTTGGCAAACCTTAACCCAAACCCTGTCATCTATCAAACTTATATAAACTATGAAAATAATAAAAATACCTTGAGAACTGAAATAAAAATAAATATCAAATTAGGTAAATCTCAATATTCAATAATTTAATTAATATTCAGGCTATGGTTGTACATTATGATGTACATACTGTCATCAAAAAGTAAGAAGTATTCTTATTTCTTACCACTGGCCCCTTAACACCATACAGGGTTAAACATGTCAAAATAAAGTAATGCTGAAAATGGGGAAATTTAAGTTAAAATTCATTGATAGTTAGGTAAGTAAAAATCACAATAATCAGTCTGAATTTGATTGATAACTATGATAGCAAAATATCCAGTGAAAAACTAATTCCAGTTTTAATACATCTTACAACATATTCCCATTTCTCCTGATTTGTACCAAGTATCACAGTACTACCATATGCCCCTAAATCCTTATTCAGATCTGTGATTTCACTTTTAATAACTTAATAAGAAAGAAAGCATAGTACATAATAGAGTATTGAAGTATTTTATTATACTCTCCCTACACTGTAGTGCCTTACTAGTGGGGGTTGAAATAATCATGCAGATGGGATGGTGATTTCAAAACATCATTTAAATAAGGGTATGAACTATGGTTACTAATTAGCACTAGACAAGTGCCTAATTTACCATGAAATAGTGCAAGGTAAATGTTATTTGATTTTCAAGATTTCAAGTAATAAGAATCTTAAATTTAGACAACCAAGTTTAGATTAGTTAATAACGCATCTATTTACTTTACTTCTCTTCCCTAACCTCATACTTGAAGTAATCTTTCAAATAGAACTGAAGTATACACTGATTGACAGACTTGATGCTACAAAACTCCTATTAAAAGTTATGGTGCCTGCTCTGAAGTCAATAGGTCACTGATTTCCTTCTTCTCTTCTTGAGAAATATCCTGTGATAAAATGAATCAGACTAGATTTTAGTATATTTTACCATACCCAGATGGCTTAAAACAAAAATAAAATTGATAGGTAATATGATATGGAACTATTGCTGATATTGATATAAAGTTACAATTGGTTAATTATGAATAGATTCATGACTTTCACAATTGATATGTATCACCATTGAATCAACACCAAAATCACAAGTTTGGAATCTGAGAGAAATAAACGTTCAAAATTATCAAAAAGCTCAAGTGTAACATAATTAACTTACTAATGCATCAAGTACCGGATTTGTTTCAGATAGCTTTGACTTGGCAGCTTTAAGTTGTGCCTCTGCTTCCTCAGCTCTATCAGTTGCTTCTTTGAGAGAAATATTCAGCTCTTCAATCTGTTCTGTGTGGGAAAAATATATCGAAAATAAATCTGAGAGGATGTCATCTTATATAATTCATTCACTTCTATTCATTCACTTTATTAAAATCATTTAAGTGATCATAACAATTATTTAAATAATATTAAAGGCCAAAATGAACACACAAAAGCAGTAAAAGATTTTAAAAAGCCTCACTGTAAAGCTCCTCATTCTCTTCAATTGTTATTTCAAGTGCTTCTCGGCGTTGCTCAGCTAAGCTTTCAAAGTATGTTTCATTTAATGGGCCCCCAGTTAAAGCTGATATCATTTCTTCAGCTGCATTGTCAGCTGTTCCACACCCCTTGTCAGAGTACTGAGTCTCTGTTTGAGTACTTATACATCTAGTCACTTTGGCAAGCTGTGATTTCCTTATTTCTTTGTATTTTATACTTTGCTTGTTGATCACATTTGTAGATATGGCTTTAAAGGGCACTCTTCCATCTAGTTTGACATTTTCCTTGTCAGCATTAGAAATCATTCTAGACACAAAACTTTTTGAGATGCAAATAAAAGTTTAAAATGAAATAACATTTAGAACAAAGATGACCACAATTGATACCAAAGCTAGTTGATAGAAATGGCACAAGGATAAAACACCACCAGGATGAAAAAATCTTAAGAGCTGCAGTTAATTAAGAAATTGTTAAAGGACGAGTAAAGCGAAGAAATTTTGTTCAAATATAGTTCTGAGACGTTGTACACAGAATCTAGGGCAATTCTCTAATCTAATCATTAAAAAACGAAGATTCTACCACACCCACAAGACGAGATATTCCCTTCCATATATTTATCATACATAACATGCAGTTGATGTCGAAATCTGGTCCCCTTCCTTTCCACGCGACCTTGCATGTTATGTACTTTGTATGTTATTTATCTTGCGTTTTGGTATAATTATCGATCCCATATGAGTGGTTAAACACCGTTTTGTTTCGTCTAGTGGAATTCTCAATTTTCTGAGTCAATAAAAGAAACCAAAAAAATCTATCTAATTAATAATCGAGGCGTGAAAGAATCAATCAAAACCGTCAATAACAGTGCAATATATACTGTGTTTACATAGTGAACTCAGGGTGTAATTTGATACTGGGGACCATACTGCATCATATTTTGCGCCTAGAATTGCTCTTTGATTTAGCTATAGCGTCACTGGTAGGAAGTGAATAGAAACATCGGACTTTGACTAAAGTGCTTTTAATTATGATACCTATCATAATATGAATTTTTTAATATACCTTAAATTTCGCTTTACTCGTCCTTTAAATGATTAGAGCTGCAGTTTTGTAAGACCATGTACAAACAGTTAGTCAGTAGTTGGGCATTTGGGCATGCCTACTATTCCATATAGCACACAAATCCAGCTCTGTTACAAGCTTTTGTCTGGGTGGCACCTATACTTCATGTATTAGTAATCTGCCAACTCTGTGACATATCAAGCACTGCCACACACAACAAAAGATGACATTACTTGCAGATTACTTAGGGATCGTTCACATATTACATAATTAATTTTTGGCCAATTTCAACCCCCTCCCCTTGTAATCAAGTTAACAATAGTTGTATTTGTTACAATAACATGTAACGTTACAATAACATGTAACATAATCATTTGGAAACCCCCTCCCCCTCTTAGTGATTATGTAATATGTGAACAATCCCCTATACACAAAGTAAAGTTCAGATGGCAAATGTGCAAGACCAAACTCTGAATGCCTTAAAAGTTCAGTGAATACAATGACATACTAAAATGTACCACAAACATCTTAACTTTTATGCATACCCAACAATTATCCCAAAACAGGAGTGAAGAAAAGGAGGAGACAATCTAGGGTTGTGTTGAGAAACACATTTTGTAGGTATACCAACATTCAACCCAATAGTTGCTCAGACTGAACAGAACCTCTCAGCTTCAGTTCCTTGTTTAACATGCCGTTCAGCATGGACATCCACTAAGCTCGTCAGGCTAGGCCATATCCGAACAACCATAGGGACAAATGTTGGTTTTATACCTTAAGGTTCAAGAAGCCATTTCCTTGCCTTTGACATTTGATGCCAACACAGTACTGTTATCTTCGAACTTGATGTTATATAAGTTACATAAGCTAGTTATATAACATAGCTTAATAAAATGGAAAAATTATTCCACAGAACTTATTAACTGAAACCTTACAACACTCAACAGTCTAGATTTCAGAAGTTTCCACTTTTTAATTTTGAGTACCATACAGCCAAAGTACAATAAGCTCACGCAACACAGTCACATTGGTTACCGATAGTTAGATATTCTGATATTATATTTCATATTTTGTATCATAAATTACAAATTATTTTATGTTTTGCGTGCACTTGCACTTCTTCCCCTAACCAGGGGCTTGCCGCGCCGCGCACTCCGTGCGCGTAACCAGGGTCCTGGTTAGGGCAATTGCACTTCATTAATCATTATTGCCAAGAGCGGTCTGACCTGCTGACACAAGAGCGGCACGCATGGCAATTTTTGGTACGTCTCCCATGTAAACGGGAGCCTTCATTATCTATGACAATGACGTCACTCAGAAAAATATAATTAAGCGCATCTAGCGCTTTAAAGGATAGGGTTAGGGTTTTGGTTAGGGTCAGGATTTGTTAGGTTTAGGGTAAGGATTAAGGTTAGGGTTTTGGTTAGGGTCACGGTTAGGTTTAGGATATAGAAAAATTGACCTTTAGATCTGTGACGTCACTCAGCCCCGTTTACATGGGAGAGATACCCAATTTTTGTCAGACGTTGTCTAACCCCTTCGTTACTCCATGTTACGGAGCCTTATTTTGCGCGCGCAAGCGCGCCTCTTCAGAGAAGAGGCAGAGAAGAGTGACTTTTCTACGAAAAGCGCGCGCAAGCGCGAACAAACAGGGACACGTAACATGTGGTAAACCCCTTCGCCTTCGGCGCGGCGGGCGCACGCGCGATCGCCGAAGGCTAAAATAATGGTCAAACAAGCAATTTTCACGAAGGTCTGTGAATGGCAGACAGAAGAGTTGTTGAACATCCATCCCTGTGTGGCGCGCGGTTGCTAAACACGTATACCCCTGTTGTCGTCGCGCGGCGCGTACAAACACTTATGCGGGCAGGAAGGCGCGCGGCGCACTTAGCTTCTCCGCAGCTCGCAGCATGGCACAGCTACATAAGGAAGCGCGCTTCTTCCCCTAATCAGTGATCAGGGGTGTCGATACGACTTAATGGCACCTGCACCCCTTGCCGCGCCGCGCACTCTGTGTTCGAAGCCAGAGCCCTGGTTGTAATTGTGCATCCCTTAATAGTGGAGACACAGGAATATTTAATATTTAATAAATTTTGAATACTTGTTTTCTGCACTTCCCATTGCCCAATTTTCATGAAACTTAATGATATTGTGCATGGTTATGACATCAAGTTGAAGTGAAAAACTTGAAAAAATCTTTTCATTTTTTAACAATCATATATGTAATAACAAGTAAAAGGCTATTAAATGTGTATGGATTAGTTTTGGTTTTTCCAAAATTTATATCAAAGGCCTGAGGGAACAACTTAGATCTTTTTCATTTTTTTAATTGACTGCTTTGGTAACCAACTGACCATGGGCCATATTTTTCAAGTGAATTGCCAAAAGTTTGTTGAAACTTTTAAGTTTATTTAAACTATTAAGCCTTTTTAAATACTTTCATGATACCACAATCACTTCTATGTTTACCTTTAGTATTGGATGTCATGGATGTCATGGATGTCATGGATTTTTGGATTACTTTTAAACTGAGTATCTTAGATAGGTGCATTATTGAACGATTCAGTGAGCTGATTAATAGTGCTTTCACTTAATTGCATTGCCTAGATGCATTGCTCAGATTGCATTGCCCAGATGGCAAAAGCTCATTTTATCTAAACTTAATTGGCAGATCTATTTTCTCAACTTTGTCCCAAGTGCACTTTTGGATTGTGGTTCAGAGAGACAGGTTTAAATGCAGTTTAAAATGCAGTTCAAAATGCAGTTGAAAATGTAGTTCAAAATGCAGTTGAAAATGTAGTTCAAAATGCAGTTTAAAATACATTTTAAAATGGTGAAAAGTAGATCTGAATTGAATCCTTTATTGCATTTTTAGTGTTTCACTATGGAGTCCCCCTCAGTCAATGCTATAAGCAATCAAGTTCAACACATTTTAAAATGCAGTTTAAAATGCAGTTAGAGAGTTTGAGACCTGTTAACCTGAGTATTTGGGTAAAAACATATAACCTCAGCAAAAAAATCAGGAAATTGTATCCTAAGGATCAAAATATTTTTGCTGACATCAGCATATTCCAAACCCCCTCCTTCACATCATCTGTCATCATTTAAAAAGCCCTTCCCCTATTGGGTGATGATGTAATATGTGATGGCTCCCTTTTTATTTTCATTATTCCTGCTATTCTGACATATCTTTTGTTGATTAGGTTGTTCCAAGATGACTAACCCTCATGGAAAACGACGTGGAACCAGATACATGTTCTCCAGAGACTTCAGGAAAAGGGGCATGATCCCCCTTTCCACTTACATGAAAGTCTACAAGACTGGAGACATTGTTGACATCAAAGGTAATGGAACAGTCACAAAAGGAATGCCTTACAAGGCATACCATGGAAAGACTGGGCGTGTCTACAATGTATCAAAACGTGCAGTAGGTGTTATAGTCAACAAACGAGTGAAAGGAAGGATCCTCGCCAAGAAGATCAATTTGAGAGTTGAGCACATCAGCCACTCCAAATGCCGTGATGACTTCTTGAACAGAGTTGTCAAGAATGAACTTGTCAAGAAAGAAGCCAAGGCATCAGGAGTATATGTTTCAACCAGAAGAGCACCAGTCAACCCCAAATCAGCCCATACTGTGAAAGGAAAGGGGATTCAGATAGAAGAAGTGTGTCCTATCCGATATGAATTCATTGCCTAAATCTTATGTTTTTAACTTATGATGATTTTGTTTTACTTTTTACATAACTGAATGCAGCCAATTTCAGTGAAAATTTCCAGCCAAATTCAATTGAACTAAGTCACTATTCCATAAAAGTTATTATCTTTTTATCATGACAGCTATATTAAGAGACAGCATATTGTTCTTTTTTACTTACATCCCCCACTAGCAATGGAAGTGGAGGTTGGTGTGAACAATTCTGTGGCAGGTCCTGTCGCCAACACCACTGAGGAGAGGGCTGCAAACGTCACTGCTGTTGACCCTAACACTCTCACTCCATCAGCCATGCTTGGGCTCCGAGATATTGGATCTCAGGTTTTTATTTGGACTCAACTTTGATGAATTTTGTATATCATTCAGTCCAATCTCATAACTATGCAGAGCCACAATGTGACTTCGCCACTTTTTCTTTTTGCTGTTTCATATAGGATGGGCAGATCACTGCGTTTATTTCAATGCCATCTCACGGCATTCATTTCAGGCAACTTGGTGGTTGAGCTCCTGCAAACCTGGATTCGGGGTTGATCACATTCGAGACAACTCTCTGGAGACATACTGGCAGTCGGATGGTCCCCAACCTCATTTCATCAACATAAACTTCAAAAGGAAGACGAGTATCAAGGCTATATGTTTCTATGTTGATTACAGACAAGATGAGAGCTACACCCCTTCCAGGATATCGATCAGGTGAAGTTATTTTTGGTGAAATTTGAATTTGCCTGCATGTCAATCTGCACCTGGATCGTTGTAAGGATATAGAGGAGTTAATGATTGAGCTGTCTGTTGTGTTATGTTAAAAAGTAAAGTATGATCATGATGAAATCTGGTAGACATTAATGTAATATATTCCTCTGTTCAGGGTGGGTAACAACATGTTGGATCTTGTGGAAGTAGCTAAAGTAGAAATAGTCGAGCCCTCTGGATGGGTAAATGTTAACCTGGACTCTGGGAAGGACGACTCAGTTCGAGCATTTATGTTGCAGGTTGGTCCTTCCTCTTAATCCCATACTGTCCGGGCTACTCACTAATGGGGCCACTAATTCGGCTATCATGTATTATGTATTGCATTTTATTGAAAACAAGGCGTTATGAACTCCATTTTATTGAAAACAAGGCGTTATGAACTCGTCCCAGAGTTCATTACTATTAGGATTATTTATTGATTTGATATAAATTAGTAGGGCGACTTTATTCCACATGTCAAGCGACGAGAGTATATTGTTTTCTGTGTGCTGTAAAAATTTATAATCGAATTGAAGCGTTATGTTTGGTCATGTCATGTGTATTGTGTCATTCGAATGTTATCACTAATTGTTATTCTCATTCCCAGGTGGCCATCCTAAGCAACCACCAGAACGGTCGGGACACCCACCTCCGCCAGTTGAAGATGTTCACGCCCCCTCTCTCCACCCCCTCCCAACTTAACCTGAACTTCACCAGCCCCCTCCTGGCTCAGTTCAGGGATCTCAAGTGAAGGAATGCCTCCTACTTCTAAAGCAGAGAAGAAAAGCTTTCGAGAGATGTACGATAGTACAAGGAACAGTCATGTACGTTGTTTCACCTTATTTCAGAAAACATAATATCGATTTCAAAGTGATTATTATCTTGATCTTATTTGACAGACCGTGATATGGAGATGCGATTATGATTGACTTGATGGTACGTTGAATTGTTATGAAAGGTCGTTTTCAAGCTCTTAATCGATCACTACTTTCAGACTATGCTTGAATGGCTTGTCCACTGCCGGGCCTCTATCAGCAGCAGAATTGACGAAGCGAATCCCTTGCCAATAATCAAAGTGATATATATCAACTCGAATCAACTATATTAGCTATGGCAAGAGTGAATAGAACGTTTTTAATTTTTTTTTTCGAACGAATATGTTTTGTTATTGCTTTATTGTTTATTGGTTGTATATTATGAATGAATGAATGAATGGTTAATTTGGGTTAATTGGTTTAATATTTCCTGTGTTTTTAAGATGATATTTGAATGTGTCGCTGTTTGTATTTTTTTTTAATTGACTGAAGCTTCATTGAATTTACTTATATGTCACATTATAAAGTTTTCCTAATTTGTAGGGAGTGCCTAATGCACCAGTTACTTGAAAGTTTAAACAGCTCAATTCACTCAATAAATCAGACCTCTCTGTTCAAATCAACTCCATTAGCTTGCCTCTCCCAAACCTTGCTTAAAGAATATTAAAACTATCCTTGCACCCACTAATCTCCCCTGTTTCCGTAGGATGGTGTCCGACAGGCGGCGGTCTCCAGACAGGAAGTCCGGGGGTCGAGGTGGGGGTCCCATGAGACACAACAGAAGGGACCACCACCCGGGTGGTCCTCCTGGGGGACCAGGCCCCCGCATGGTACCCTACCAGCCTAAGCGGATCAAAGGACCACCTCAAAAGCGGTGCTATGTCAACAACCTGCCCTACGATTTGAAGTGGCAACAGTTCAAAGATCACATGAAGGGAGGTGAGTGGTGGGGAGGTACATTTAACTGATCATTCTTGTTGCATCGCCATCAGTTTCTATTCTTTAACGTGTCATGTTCAAGTCAAAGCGACGAATTTATAGAACTTTGTCCATTCCTCATTATCAATTCCTGGAATTCCCCCTCCAACCGCATCTGCCATCTTCATTCTTCAAACCCTCTCCAATATTCTCAGCGGGTAACGTTACCTTTGTGGAGCTGTTTGAGGATGAGATGGGTAAGAACATGGGATGCGGCCTTGTCGAGTACAGTACCCAGGAGGAGGCTAAGAAAGCTATTGATTCGCTCAATGACTCAAAGCTCAACGGCAGAGAGATCAAAGTCAAAGCTGTAAGTGCATGGTTTTTTGCAAATTCTCAATGAAGGTCCTCCGTATGAAGTGTTTGCTATAAAAATATCGTTTTGGAGACTGATCAGCGATAATTACCAATCAGTGTTGTCACTACCCTAATATGATTATTCGCCATCAATTTCATCTCCAGGATGAGACGAGGTTCTACCCGAAAGTTCCGGAACCAATGGACCATCCTCCTGGACCCGAGTTCATGGGAGGACCAGGTGGACCCATGGGAGGCCCCATGGGGCCTGGTGGACCTATGGGTCCGGTTGGGCCTGGTGGACCAATGCATCACCCCATGGACATGGCACCGCCAATGACAGGAGGCCCTGTCAGCAATGTCATCTTTGTCAGCAATGTGAGTGTTGCGGGCTTTTCGAACGAAAAAAAGGCATATTCCGAAATCACCTGAAATCTCATTTCCTTCTATGGGATCTTACCTGCCGCCACTTATTTAGATATCCCCTTCAGCTCCAGTACGAGATCCAGCCTAAGTTCATCCGTGAGACATTCATGGCAGCAGGAGAGGTACTCAAAGTCAACCTGGAGCGGGACAGGGATGGGAAGAGCAAGGGCTACGGTACTGTCACATTCGCTCATCCCGACATGGCCATGAGATGCATTGACATGTTCGATCAGAAGAGCATCAAGGGACGGAAGATTAGCGTCAAACTGGTGGGTTGCCATTCTTTTGAAAGGTTCTAATTCAAAGTTTTGGTTTTAACTATTATGCCTGGACCTGAATTGGTTGCTATTGTCAGTTTTATTATTCAGTCATGAACAAACATTTTTCAAGTTTCTACCCGCACAACATCTCTCTTTTAATTATAATTCTGCCCTCAGGATAAGCTCACCTCTGTGAACGTTGGAATGCCCCCTATGGGAATGGGTCCTGGTCCCATGGGCCCGGGTCCTATCGGGCACGACACGATGGGCAGCACTTCCTCCATGCCCCACGGTGGACATGCCTCCCACGGGGCACCTGCTCATGGAGCCATGCCCACAGAGCATCCTGTCCCTTATGGAGGGGGAGCAGGGCAATCCAGCGACCAGCAGTCAAAACTTCTACAGGTTAGGGAAAGTAGGAGTTCATCTAAGAGCCGTGTTTTCATAAATTCAATGCATGAATTTCCATCAAATTCGTTCTGTGATTGAAATATATTTAAACCGGTTTAAATCCTAATCCTGCCTTATTTTGACGCCCCCTCCCCCCAGAGTATTGGTCTGGCAGCTATCAGCAGCATGTTGGGAGGGGGTCCCAACCCCATGCTGTCCTCTCTGATGGGTAGTGGTCCGGGGGCAGACTCACGGAGTGGCGGGGGATCCAGCAGTGCTCTGGAGAACCTCCTAGGACGGGAAACTCTGGAGGGTATGTTATCTAAATCTACAAACCGCAGTACAGAAGTTCTATGATTTGGTCAAATCAACAAATTCATGTGCACTGTTTATTCTCCCTTTGATCAAGGGGTTGATCAGCCCTTTGATCGTCAAAATAGAATTCCATGTTCGGACTTATGATAAATTTAGAATAGGTTCTTAGTTTGGCGAAAAAACGAGGGGTAACAAAATATTCTGATTCATTCTGTGACTTTTGACAGGACTCCTGAAGACCCAAAGCGTGGGGGGTTCCACTACCCCGGGATATAGCAGCAGCAGTGCTAACCCCTACCCCACCCCCGGGTACGAGCAGGCCTCATCTCGATCAGACCCCCGGGACTACACCAGGTACACTCGGGTTGGGATTAGTATATTCTAGGTGCACCATAGAATCCGATAGAATTAGTATTTGAGGGTACCTTTTACCGTCAAACAGGAGTTATATAATGCGATCAGTAATCAATAAATCACGTACACGGCACTTGGCAGTGTGGCTGTGAAAAATGTACACCTTACTGTACAATTTTAAATGTGGCAATGTACATTTCATATTATGATATACATCGCACCTATACATTGTACAGTTGTATATAATACATCGCACTCTCCCACAGGAGCAGCAGGGATCACGGTATCGAGGACAGTTCGAGGAGGGGACCTGATCCCCACACCTCCACCAGTGAACGCCGCTACTCCAGTCCCGATAGGTCGTACAACAAGTACCGGCCTGATGCTTTCAAGAACCAGATATTCGTCAGGAATGTGAGTAGTTGGAGGAATTTGTTTTATTGTTGCTATTAACTTTGTTTGGTCAGCATATTAACCTTCTTTTTTACAAATTACAATTTCCCTTGAACAGATGCAGAATCGCTCAAGTTTGGTAAATGGTAGATTCATCTCAAAAGACAGAAACTCTTCATAATTGTTACCAACTTGCCTTTTTGTGTAATTCCTGGATTTTTAAAGCACCATTTTCATTCATAAGACGTGCGACGATAAGAAGAGGCCTTAGACATTGTATTTTATAACTATTGTAGGATTTGGTCCAATTTCCACCATACGGCATGAATACTTCCTTGTCATAGCCTGTTGCTCTGATAATAGATACAGGATGTTTCGATAAGCTGTCAGTATTGTTCATAAATGTGGACTACAATCGACCATATCAAATATCGCTCATTGGAAAATGGCCCTTAGTATCGAAACGCCGTAAAGCAACTGTCCATTGTCCCAGTTACACGATTTTCATTTTACTCTGAAATATTGAATATTGGTTCAAATGGCTTAGAGCCTCTTTGGTTCCTGTTTCAATCCAATTCCTTATGCATACATAGCTGAGAAAAATGAAATTTCCCTATTTCAATGCTATAAATTTTAAGCTTTTCTTCAAAAGATGAATTAGGAAATAGGATGGATCCACTGTGCCTCTTCGTTGGTGCCATTGCAACTTTGCTACTTCATGGGTTTACGTTTATGCTATGGTTTCCCTATGGTTTGAACTGCAAGGACTACCAACTGTCATTGAATTCAAATCTATCAGATGGTACACCACCAAAACCGTTGGACGGTTGGTCTAGTAACCCCACGCTGGTTTGGATGTGATCAGCCCATTTTGTCTCTTTTCAGGTTCCGTTGTCACATCCAAACCCGCGGGGGGTTACTAGACCAACCGTCCAACGGTTTTGGTGGTGATATCTTGACAGATTTATGTTTGAACCCATGTAACTTGCCCAAACGCAGTTTGAACCCACGTAACTTGCCCTCACGTAGTCCGAACCCACGTTACTTGCTCAAACGCAAGTCTAACCCACGTAACTCACCCTTACGAAGTCCGAAACTACGTTATTCTAACAGAAATTACAAGAATTGATATATTTCTTAATTTCTACAACTCGTCCACGTGAACTCACGTGCTGAAATATAGCAACCAGATCTAATTTCACGTGTATTAGTCGTATTTGAACTCATTTCAACATTACCAAGTCGAAAATCCCGTCTAAATATCAATTTCTTCAAATCCCCTTATTTCTACAAAACGTCCGTGTGTACTCACGTGCTGAATTATAGCAACCAGATCTAATTTCACATGAAATAGTCGTATTTAAACTAATTTCAACGTAATCAAATCGAAAATCCCGTGTAAATATCAATTTCTTCAAATCCCCTAATTTCTACAAACCGTCCGCGTGAACTCACGTGATTCACTATTTCATCGTATATTTCCCACATTTAGTCACTACGAGACATGAAGAAACCATTATTAGTTCACCATTGTATCACAGAATAGGGCTACAGTACAATTTTTCGTCATAAACGCAATTTCAACCATTTTGCGGCTCAATTTTTAGAGGCTTAACATGACGACATTTTTCGACTGATCACCTTGAAACTATTTTTATAGCTAAATCTCGAGGTCTTAAAGCAAAATATCGACGTAAAACATTATCCGATGAAAATTCTCTGAGTTAGAGATGTTCAAAGTAGTGCAAAATAGCGTTCTATCGCAAAATACGTTATTTTAGTGGTTTTACGCGATTTTGATGACGTCATCACAGCACCAAAATAGGCTCAAACCAATTTCCCATATAGCCTATTAAGCAATTCCGCCTTAGTAGAACATACTTTGACCGGTCTCATCTCAAGATACGTTGTACATCTCACTCGTTTAAGTTTTGACCTATAATTTGGAAATCGATTTTTCACCGTACCTTAGAAGATCGCGTATATCTCGATGAAAAATCGAGATAGCCCGATGATCCGTATGATTTTCTGAAAGCTCTTTAAATTTCCAACTAACGATTTTTCAACATTTTTGAGCTATCTCCCTTCCTTCTTGGTGAAAAATGCGCACAAAGATGACCTAAAAAAGAAATAAAATTTCGCTTAGTTGATGACGTCATAGTGACGTGATAATGACGTCACCAGAACTTCTCTTATAGCCTATAACATTTTCCCATCTTAGATCAACAAAACCTGACCTCGATCATGGCTCTACCATTTCCCGTTCTTGAGATCTCGGCTTTATAACTTTGCTCCTAATTATCATGATCTATCTTATTATATATTATTATTATATCACCCTGTGACACTCAAATCTCTAATATATACCCTGGCCAGTCTTTTTTATTACCGCGGGGGGTTACCGCCCTGGCCAGGGCGGGAATAAGGATTCCGGAGTTCAGTCCAGTTTTTCGTATCTTGTTTCATTCACCCACCTTTGATTCCTTTTTCGGATAATAATAACTCCACCATTTTGCTCTATTCCAGTGGATCCATCCTGCAATCCATGCTCCTACTTTCCCTAACAGCCGTTCCTTTCCTCTCTAGATCCCGTTTGGTCTGGAACCACAACAGCTCAGGGACTTCTTTAGGCATGCCGGTCACATTGTCGATTGTGAGATCCTCAAAGATAAAGAAGGCCGGAGCCGGGGTTGTGCCACTGTCAGATTTGAGAGTGGGGCTGAGTGTGAGCGTGCTGTCAGTATCCTTTTCAACCAAACATACCCCAAGTTCAATTTACACTCCATGCATTTGAATAGTGCCGGCTTGGTCACGTGGCCCAAGATCTGACCAGAAGAGTAACTGAAAAAATTATTGACTTGTTTTGTTATCGTGACTAAGCCGGCACTATTTAAATGTGTCGAGTTCAATAGGCATTGGATAACGCATATTCCCTCCCGAAATTGGGCCTCTCGGATCGGGTGATTTAGTAGGATAGTTCAAGTAGGGTATTTCAATTAGGATAGTTCAAGTTGTAATCAGTGATCAGTTGACGCCTAACAGTTATTAGTAGATAAAATTTATGTAGACAAGCATTAGTAGATCATGAAGGTAAATTTGCCTCGCCATTTCATGAATTTACTCTTTCTGTCAGTTTGTCAATAAGCTCCAATCAAAATATGAGTTGAAAAGTGTGGATATCAATGCTTCAATGCTACAATAATTTTCATCACTCCATCCCATTATGAGCTCCATAAGAATTTCAATTAACAATGCTAGACGATGTTCTTCAAGCAGTCTTAGGTAAGAAATGCGGAAGGTTTTCAGGATAATTTCAATTTTTCATTTTGGAAGCATTTCACGACTCCGAAAGGTGTACAATTATGGCTCAAATTTTGTTCATTTCAATATTTCATGCTATTACCATAATCGCCCAACTGATGATCCGTTATTAGCCCTTAGCATATGTCAGGCCCCAAATTTTATCAACACCTTTGATTCCTTCTTCACGAATCGAGTCTGAAACTCTCATCATAAATCTATGAGCATGATACATTAAATTTATTTTGTACAGGTTTGTGTTTCTCAATTTTTTGTCTGATTTTTACCAACTACAGAAATATGGTTAGTCATATTGCAGCACTAATAATCTACTATAGAACGTAGATGAAATTTCATCTATCGTTTTCTGAATTCAGTCGATCTGGTTTTCTAAATTCAATCTCAACCATCTTATATCGATGATCTAAATGAAAATATTGATCTTTACAGATAACTTTTACTTAGGTATTCCCCCAGCTATTTTCCAGCTAATATTGTTGGTATTTCGGGCGGTGTAGCCCATAACATTGTTGGTGTATGTTTTCTTAACTCCCGACCCCTAGACATGTTCCACAGATCACATCTCCATGGACGAGAGATTGAAGTCAGGATTGATCACTAGACTCCTAATCTAGATAGACTCCAAATCTAGACTCCTATTCTAGACTCCCATCAATACTCCTAATCTATACTCCGAAATCTTGACTCCTATTCTAGACTCACAAAATATCAAGTGGCAGAATATTAGGCGGTAAATTTTAAAAACCGCCTATTTTTCGTGGCTCGAGCGCTTTGTTACTCCGCCTTTGTGAGTGAAGTTTGCAGAAGATTTCTGTTTATCGGACTATAATCATATTTTATGCCTTCCGTCGAACGTCTATTACTTCGATTTGACACACAAGGAATCGTTTATTTACGCAGTTTGGTATGTTTGCTTGTTAACCGTTTGTCTGATAATGCTATCATATTATTGTCTTTCTGATAAACTTTGTGATATTCTGTATTCATATTGACTTCCGAGCACCGTATAGTGGTGAAGTTTTATCCACTTTAATCTTTATATCTCAATACCTTTTTATTCTAGCAAAATGCTCGCTATATATTTGATAGTAGATTTACAATGTATGTTTAATCTCTGTATTGCTGTATTCAAAACATTTTTCCTCGTCAAATTAAAACTTGTATCTTATTGAAACTATCAGGAGATTCATGATGATGTGAAATCCATACAATTAAGTTGGTTTGAAACACCTTTTCTTCCAAATTCAAGACTTTTGGGTCACATTGTGGATCAGTGAGAGAAATTTTGAGCGGTTTAAACTTTTGTTTTAGTTACGACTAACGATCAGGAATCGACGATTTAAGAAGATGCGGTGCGAAGTCTTAATCTATAAATAACCCATTTTCCTCGTTTCCGTTTAACGAAGGTTTCAGAATTTACAGACTTTGGGAACTTAGTTTTCAATCCTTGACTTCCAACATATTGCAATGGGTGAGTTTTCATTTCAGATACGAATTGATGCCTTCTGCATTTATCTGTTAATATCCAAATTAGTTTTTCCTCGGATGCTGCAGGATTCCGAATCTGCAAAACTCCTGTTTTCTTCATTTCACACGCAGTTGACATGGTATTTACATTTTCATTTGGATTTCTCAATCGGTATCAACGTTCACCGGTAAGTTCATTTGATCCCCATGATAATGACTTAGATATTGGTATTTCTTTCTTGATATACCCCGAAGGAAAATGTATTGAAATCAACTCTCAGACCTATCTGTACGTAACATGGTCGGCGAATGAAAATCTGGGGGCAATTCTGTCGTTTAAACTGCTTTCTAACAGCTTTTTTGTCCTCAGATTTGAAGTGATGCAGTGAAAGTACAACTACTATTAATAGCAAATAGTATGACTT
This sequence comes from Beroe forskalii, assembly GCA_011033025.1. Classification (NCBI taxonomy): domain Eukaryota; kingdom Metazoa; phylum Ctenophora; class Nuda; order Beroida; family Beroidae; genus Beroe; species Beroe forskalii. The sequence continues at coordinate 328,575 of WFMF01000060.1, read as the reverse complement.
CTGGATACGTATCATCTTTAGCTGAACAGGTTTGTATCTTTGCTTGATTGCCGTTTGAATGGGCGCTACGTTTTAATTCAGTTGAATGAAAATCAATGCAATAATGTTGCCGGTATAAAACGATGTTCAACCTACTTGTTATTATAAATATCTGTCAGTCGCAAGTCTGGGACTGAATAAGGCCTCGATAAAGCTTAAAAACTCATGGCTTCATTGATTTCAGATGATAGATGTTTGCCGACGAGAGAATTTGGTTGAAGAGAACGGAGGCGGTGAAATGAGCACAATTCATCGTGACGAAACACACCGTATTCAAGATATAAAAAACGTATCGATACCGTTTGGACACCTACTGGGAAGTCTTATTGCCAACTGTCGCACAAAGAAATTACTTCGTGGAGCGCGCGGCGACATTTCTATATGTCGTAAAAAGGACTTTATCATTTAAAGAACATTTTATATGGTGCAATGATAGGATTGATTATTTGCAGTGGACGCAGTAATTGGGGAACCAAGGAGGCGAAATATTTTGCATGAACTAATGTGTTGCAATGGGAACCCACGTGCTGCAATGGGAACCCACGACCGTAATTATCCCGCTCCAGCCTAAGTAAATTGTTTGAAGGACCACCATAAATTTTTCAAAAAAACCGCGGCTGCCGGTTGTTTTGATAATGGGAAAAAGATTTTTAAAACCCGGGGGGGGGGCAATGTAAACCTAAATATTATTTTTAATGAAATAATGAAAAAGGGGGAATTAAACGATTTTAAATTTTACACTGAACATGTGGTTGATAAAGGAGCGCTACCTTTTGAGTTTTGGGGGAAAAAAAAGGGTAGAGGGAGACTGTAAAAACAGAAAGAAAGAATAAATTTAAAATGTCAAAATATTAAGGAAATTTCTTCATTGAAAGACATTCCGACCTCCTCAACTGTCAAATTGTTTAGTGTACGTGCATGTTTTATAGTATTAAGTACTAGGAATTTTAGTTCACTTAGCGGGGGGGCAATTTTCATCTCTCAAACTTCATTCAAATTTCCCCACATTTCATCTCCGACACTTCATCTATACATTTCACCCCCCAGGGTTTTTTTGAATAGACGTTTCATCCCAGGGGGGAGTTTCATCTCAAAGGGGAAACTTCATCTCCTACTTAATTTGATTTTTAACGAATTTTTGGTGGACGTTTCTTAAAAGGTAGGCACTTCTCTCCACAAATTTTGATTTATTGGGAAGTACGACATTTCTATCCCCAGAGGGAGTTTCATCTCAAAGAAATTTTCCATCTCTCCTTAAATTGATTTTAAGGTACTTTTCATCTGGGACACTTCATTCAGACGCGAATTTCATTTTTGGGGTAGAACTTCTCTGGTTGAATTATCTGGGGGCCCCTTCATCTGACAACTTCATCTGACCAACCATTCAGATAATTTTTCATTAAAAAATTATTCAGGAACTTCATCTGGCATTCCCTCAACTCGCTTTATTTTAGGGTCAAAAATCTCGGGGAAACTTCATCTCAGTTAAAGAGCGAAACTTTTTGGATACGATAAATTAAAAATTTGGAGCTGAAAATCTGGTTTTCGTCGCAGCTAACCCCTTTTTTTTAACTTCAACATTTTGACACCAGCCCGGGGCATTTTCAACTGCGAAATCATCTTTTGCAAAAATTCACTACGACATTATGGGAAAAATTCCCAGATTTTACGCTTATCTCAGGGAAAACACCTTTTTAAAGGGGCACTTCATTTCCCCCTTTATTGGGTGCACTTTATTAGGTTCGAATTATTTTTTACCCAAGATGAAGTGTCCCCTGAAAAGTTGCATCTGGGGAAAAGTCCCCAGAATAAGGCCAGCTGAATGAAGTGTCAAACTGAATGAAAAGTCGGTTTAAAATTTTGCGAAACCCTTCAACTGGGCACTTCATTTTGGGGGGAACATCTTGGACCACACTTATCTTAGCTTAGGGTGACACTTCACTTTGGGAGAAATTCTCCAATCCCCTTTCAGGGGACCCTAAAATGAAGTGTCATACCCTGAATGAAGTTGGGAGTCGAATAAAAGTCCCCAGAATGAAGTGTCCCGTTGAGAAAATGTCAAAACCAATAAGGGTTCCCGTTGAATAAGTCACTTCCTCAGACTGCGACACTTCATCTCTGAGGGCGACATTTCATCTTAGGGTACCACACTTCATGTAAGCAGGTGCGACACTTCATCTCCAGGGTACCACACTTCATTGAAGTGTCGTACCCTGAGATGAAGTGTCATGCCTAAAATGAAATGTCTCGAGATGAAGTGTCGCAGTCTGGAGATGAAGTGTCCACCCTGAGATGAAATGTCGCATTTTCTAATGCAATCAAGTTTACAGTTAGATGAAGTGTCGTACGCTTTGAGATGAAACGTCGCACTCTGGAGATGAAACGTCGTACTTCAAAAACCCTGGAGATGAAATGTCGTACTTTGAGATGAATTGTCGCAGTCTGAGATGAAATGTCTCACCCAGAGGAAGTGTCGTAGCCTGAGATGAAATGTACTTGAACCTGAGATGAAGTATGTCGTACCCTGAGATGAAGTGTTATACCCTGAGATGAAGTGCTGCAGTCTGAGATAGTGTCCGTACCCTGAGATTAAGTGTCGTACCTGAGATGAAGTGTCGTACCCTGAGATGAAGTGTCGCAGTCTGAGATGAAATGTCGCACCTAGAGATGCTAGCGGTCGTAGCCCGAAATGAAATGTCATACCCTGAGATGAAATGTCACCTAGAGATGAAGTGTCGCAGTCTGAGATGGTGTCGTACCCTGAGATGAAGCGTCGTAGCCTGAGATGAAATATTTGCACCCAGAGATGAAATGTCGTGTCTTAGATGAAGTGTCGATACATAGAGATGAAGTGTCGCAGTCTGAGATGAAGTGTCGTACCCTGAGATGAAATGTATCGCAGTCTGAGATAAAGTGTCGCAGTCTGAGATGAAATGTCGCCCAGAGATGAAGTGTCGTAGCCTGAAGATGAAATGTCGTACCCTGAGATGAAATGTCGTACCATGAGATGAAAGTGTTGCAGTCTGAATGAAGTGTCGTACCCTGAGATGAAGTCGTAGCCTGAGATGAAATGTTGCACCCAAAAAAGATGAAGTGTCATGATCTGAGATAAAATGTTATATGCAGACATAAAATGACGTACCCAGAGATGAAAGACGTACCCAGAGATGAATTGTCGCAGTCTGAGATGGTGTTGCAGTTTGAGATGAAATGTCGTACGTAGAGATGAAATGTCGTACCCGGAGATGAAGTGTCGTACCCTGAGATGAAACGTCGCACCCTGGAGATGAAACGTCGTACTTCAAAAAACCCTGAGGGATGAAATGTCCGTACTTTGGAGATGAAGTGTCGGAGATGAAATGTCGTGAGATGAAGTGTCAGGAGATGAAATGTCCGTTCCCCGCTGGTTCGACTAGAGTGAACGTAAAATTATAGGTACCTAGTACCTACCCTACTATAAAACATGCGTACACACTAAACAATTTGACAGTTGAGGAGGTCGGAATGTCTTTCAATGAATGAAATTTCCTTGTAATACTTCTTGACATTTAAATTTATTCATTACTTTACTGTTTACTACAGTCTCCATCGTACGCTTGTTGCACACTTTTCTGTAAAGCTGCAAAAGGCTGAGCGCTCCTGTTTATCAACCGACATGTTCAGTGTAAGTGTAACATACGTTTACATTGCACTCACATTCCGATACACTGTATTTACATAGATATATAATATATCATAGGTTTACATCGCACCCCTTCACTCTATATCCTACATGCTAGGTGTATCATACAATAACATTGCACCGCTCTTCCCCGAGGTGTATCGAATATCAAGCGCGGTCACGTGACCTGCGTGCCGCATGTTTTACATGATATGCGCGCGGTAACGTGGTAGTCACGTGACGTTGCTTAGGCTGGAGCGGGATAATTGCGGTCACGTGGGTTCCCATTGCAGCACGTGGGTTCCCATTGCAGCACGTGGGTTCCCATTGCAAATCATTTTACTTCCTCCTTGGTTCCCCAATTATAACGTACATCTATGTCGATCATGTGTTTTGCAGTTATGGTTTTATGAAAATACATTTTGAATTTTGATAAGATTGCTGGCTAGATTTAAATGTTTATGTCCTTCCTTGTTCAATAATGTTTCAGTGGATTGTTTCAATTAAGTTCATTCTTGAATTAGTTCTCGACTTAATGCTGGACTTGTCTACTATGCTATACTGCGATTTCTGGACAAAAAGCGGCGTATATCATTACGTATATGTGCAGATAGCTATCGCTCGAAATAGATCGAGTCTTGCAAAATGTCGGCTCGATCTATTTTGAGCAATCACTGTGCACATGCGTAATAGGAGGCTTTTTGCGCGCGCAATTGTTGGTTTGATACTAACAATTGCGCGCGCAACTTTCCCTGTGGCTCTCCCGCAGGCTTTAGAAGCGCGCAACTCTACCTGTTACGGTGGCGTGTAGCGCCTACGTGCGCGGCTTTTCCTTCCTAAGCCAACTGGTGTTAACTAAGCCCGTATAGGTGTGTGTACGCGCTTCCCTAGACCCTAGTTCTGAGGAAGCGGCGCGCGCAATGCGCCAATGCATACGTGTTAAGCTATGTGTGTAGGGTCCCTTCTGCCTTTGCGCGCGCACAGACTCGAAGAGTTTGAAAAAATATGGGGAAGACAACGTCTGCATCTGGCAATGAAATGCTTGAAATTAAATGGGGTGTTTTTGCCAGACGTTGCCTGGCCCCCTGCGCGTTCACATCAGACAAGTTTGTAATTCGTTGTTGGTCAATGTACTTTGGATTGAAACTTTAAATTAAGCTTAACATGCATATATCAACAATTGTAGAATAACTCGATTTGCAAGACATTTCTCTAACTCTGGACTTCAACTTTGACCCGAATTCTTGTTTAGGTATCCAATGTCAATGTTTGGATGTTTGCACTATACATGTCGACAAGGACATAGGCAAGGATTGGTTATAATTATGGATTCTGACATGAAGTGTTTTATCAAATTATTGATTTTTTTAACTCAGATATTTTTAATCATAATTCAGAGATGTGTTATTTTCATACTGCATGATATCTTCCTTACTATCTTTCTATATTCACTCTCCTTCCTTAAACCTTTGATCATTTGATATTGATTGATATCTGATTTATTTATTCTGTGATTGTGATACACCATCCATTATGAATGTTTGGTGCTTCCTCAACATATATAATATTTTACTCTCTTCGGAGATTTTTCTATAAAATTCTTGAGAAATTTTATCTAAAAACAGCCAAATCCAAAACAAGTAGCACACTTGGTGAAGAGAAGTATAGGCCAAGTTGATGGATTCTGGGGTATGTAATCTCTTTTCTTGCTGCATTTAAAATGATAAGTGGCATGCATCAACTAACATGATGAAATACATCAACTAACATGATGATGATGAAGAACATGCAAATTTTTAATTTGAGTTGGAGTAGTTTTACCCTGTTGTCTTGGCCTTTTAGGGCAGTGCTTTTCTGATTCATGTCAATATGTTGATATGTTATGAAAATTGAAAATGTGTTATGTGATGGATGATTAAGGGTTTCCACCACAGACCTCCTGATGGTGAACATGGTCACAAATTTTTTAATCAAGTTTGAAGGATTCATCAAAAAGAAATGACTTTTGCTATTTTCATTGCATTTCCATGATCCCATTTTTCTTCCCAGATAGAATGTACAATGCTTTTCAATGACTGATCTCAAAGCACTAGCTCTTTATACAAATGAGGCAGAGGACAATGATGAGCTCTCATTCAAAGTGAATGACTTGCTCCTTGTCATTCAGGAGAACTGGCAGGATGGATGGCATTTGTGTCGTGTAAGCTTCTTTGTTTCTAATTCATAATTCTGATTATATTGTTGAATTGCATGATAAATTAAATGAGTGCAATATTTCTAAATTTATTGAAATTTTTTATAACAAGATGTTCTTTCAGCTTGGAGACAAACAAGGTGTTGCACCAGCGAACTACCTTCAAATTCTTGTTAAACCTGTTCCTAGCAACCATGATCAAATTGACAGTATATATGACTCCCCTAGACCTCATATTTCAAAAGCTGGAGAGGTAATGAACCATGCTGCGAACTAAATTTATCAATTGTCATGTTAAACCTTAGAGCATGGCTGGGAATGCGCTAATAGAAATTATTATTGCAGTATATACTTGTATTGTCGCACTAGGCCTCATATTTGCACGAAAAGCCGAGTGCAATAATTTTATTAGCGTAATGACCATTTGCCATGCTCTTATTTTGCTAAATTTGCCAATTTGGTGTCATGTGTATATTATCATTTAGTTATAAGTGTAACGACTACAGCTTTGTTGTAGCTCTGACATTTACAAAGATGTTTAGATCTAAGATGGTTGACAGTGCTTAGTCCCAATAGTGCCTCCAAGACGTCTAAGTGTATCACATTAAAATCATCTGGTTATGGTTAATTGGTTACTATGATATTAAATCTCAGGACAGTGAATCACATGAGTGTTCTGATTACATGAACACAAGTCTGCCAGTTCATGAAGAGGAAGATATCTACATGAACACATCAGCCCTCACACTGAATGACTCCAGGACAAATATTTCACATACAGTGTCACCCTGCAGGGGTTCCACTCCAACCCACAATAGTACATCCTCTCCTCACCATCGCAGCACTCAGCATGTCTCCTCAAACCCCAATATCCCAACTCGAGCTCCTCCTCCTAACCCAGCATCACTGCCTCCAAGAACATCCCCACCTTTGCCACCTCAGAAAATCAACTACCCTGACATGCCTCCTAAAAATAGCACAGAAAAACTGTCTCACCAACATAGTGAATATGTGGACATGAGACAAGGTGGTGGTGGTAGTGTGGGGGAGTATATTGATATAGAGGGAGTTGAGGAAGAGGATGATTCAAATGATTATGATGAAGTACCAAACTTTGGGATTTCTCGTTCTCATGATGGATATGATAGTGGAGCAGCTATCAATAACTCCAGGTAACTTTGTATAGTAGCTGCAAAAATATGGTTATGTAAGATAGGCATAATATGTATTCTGTATCAAATACCTATATGGTGTTTTGAAATGTCGTGTATATCTAACTTTGATCTATAATAGTTAGGTATAAACTTATTATATATTTAATTATTTGGACAAGTTTTCATCACTCATCACCCTAAAATAATTTAGGCGTTAGGAATTATCAATCACATAATATTCACACCAAGCATCCTGGCAGTTACATAGTATTAATTTCATATGTTTCTTATTCTGTGCTCAGAAGTTCAATTATGACAACCCTTATTTCTGTTTACTATCAGCTCTCCCAATATAAATAGTCATACAACATTTCAACAGGGCCCTGTCATAGGGTTTCTCAATTCTATGAAGTTATGTTGTCATTGCAATGACGAAAATTCATGTTATCAGTGCATTTGCAGGGAAATGAAATTCATTGTCGAAAAAACCAGTGCATTTACCAGAAAACGCATGATACATGAAATGAAATGCTTTACCAATTTTGTGTTTTGTGAGTCTAAAAACTACATATCCCTCCACATAACTCAATAACGGCATCATGGGCAGAATCCTGTCTAACCATAATTGAAATCAACAAGGCGTCAAATGAGTCCATCAAATAGGTACATCATATTTTCGTTCACCTGTACATAGGATAGACTGGGAACAGTTATATTTAACAGAAAGTTGTTTGGTTTGGAGCTTTAAAACGTGATGTGTGATAATTATCAATTCACTTATTTTCATACAAATTAAGTCTCGATAATTTTATTTAATTGAGATATTAACAAAGGTGGTTGTCGTCGATATAACTGGTGGGTGGGTGGGTCAAAATTTTGGCTTACTTCAAAATAGGGTGGGCCACATTCCCGGCCCTAATTAGGGGTTTCTCTGAAGTTCATGTTGTACAATGACGAAAACATGGTATCCGGCATTGGGAAATCAGATAAAAGATAATGCTAATTGGTCACTTACAGCCCTCAGTAACGAGTCCATGAAGTCATCATCCCTCCACTAGCTTGTTGGGCATAGTCAATTTCAACAAAGTGTCAAATGAGTCCATCAAGTCCTACGACTCAGGAATATCTTCTTCAAGACAAGGTGAGGAGGGGACAGGAATGCAGTGTGAAATACAATGTACAATGTACATTGTAAAATGTGCAGTTTTTGATAAATTGTAGTTTTGCGCTCACTGACATTAACGTGCCTCTGGCGAGTTGAACGGATTATAAAGGTTAATACATGTATATTTTGATTGCCCGTAGAGTTTAATTCTTTACTATTGTGGGGTTCATTGTTAAAAAATTCCCTGATTTTCATGTATATACGTGATTCTTTACTATTTAATTTACCCTCTAAGTTAAGTGGTAAATGATCTTGTTTAAATACGTTACATTTATTTTACCCAGATTTTACCATTACTGTTAGTGGTACCATTTAGAATGTGTTTTAACGTGCCCTAAATTCCGGTGTACAGTGCGCTATAATTTATAGTATTTATAATACTCGAAGTTTTCGTCGGTATTCAAGCCTAATTATCACATGTCACGTTAACAGACAGCCATTAGAATATTACCTATGAACTGTAGAGCTATCCCACCATCCTGCGAATGTGTACTGGATGCAGAACTGTTTTCCATAACACTGAAAATAATTAAGAAGAAAGTGAATTTTTCTCTGAATAATTCTACGATTATAATATAACAAGCTTTCTTATGTTTTCAGAGAGTGCGCGCGACAGTCCACCAACTCTGCCTGATAAAGAGCACCATCGAACATTCCAGAACCTAAGCAACCACCCTAGCAACACTCCAAGCAACACTCCTAGCAACCATCACAGCAGTCCCCAGCTGTCCACTCTCCACAACAGCAATGAGAGTAGTGTCCATCAGAGCAGCTCTCAGTCTCTGGAGATGGAGGATTACATGATACCTCCCTCCACCAAAGTGCGTGGGTTTGTCTCTGTGCGTTTTTGGTGTTTCTTTGCTTTTTCGTGTTTCTTCAGCCATGTTCGTGTTTGGTAGGTAGGTTAGGTAGGTTAACGCTTCCTAGGATGCTTGCCTTCGACAAAGCACCCCATGAGAGACGACTTAGGGGCAAACAGTCGCGGTTTGGCTGAGATATGTTGGACGTTGGTACTAGTGGCTGTTTGGTAGCAATGTTTATATAATGATGTTCGTATTCCTTGGTTCGTTAATGTGCTTGTTTGTGGTTTATATGCAATTATATGAATATCCAATTAAAGTTCTATGGATTCCCTGACCATGCTTGTTACCTCATCTACCACTGTCTGCTCTACAGTCTACTGTTAGTACTACAAACAATTCAATGTTAATTCTCAGCCAGATTGATAATCCTTCATAATTATAATCATCACTACGACCATATGCTTCCACTCACATGATAATTTAGTTTCCTTGGTAACCACGTGATTTACACAAGTTTTTCCGGTTTTTCTCGTTTCTTGCACGTGATGTTAGGTATTGTACTGTGAAGTACACTAATCAGGGCTATCTTACGTGTAACAGCTGGAGGCTTAGCTCAAGCCTTAATTTTAATTAGTTGATATAATAAGTTAATACAGGTAAAATAAGTGATTGCGTGTTACATTGTAGAACGCAGAGGTTCCTTTTTGTACCAAAATGTGGGGATTTAAACATAAAATCCCCAAATTTCGTTCCACAAGAATATTTCTCGTAAGGTATACCATTTCACACGAGGCAGAGTGATTGATTGGTGCCACACGCGTTTTTGACGCGTGTGGTAGTGTGGTGTAAAACTGGAATAAAGTGTTGGATCGTTTCACTTGATTAATTCATCACGATGTTCATTGTGCACGCGTGTGAGTCTGTCGGTCCGTCCGTTTGTCTGTTGTCGACGGACCTAGTCCGCGTATTATGTATTGTCCTGTTGGACATCATCGTGTAATGTGTACCAGTAAATGTGTGACGTGTGTGTGTGTGTGTGTTGGTACGCGTACGACGTTGGTTGATTAATTTCCCCTCTCTTGGGGGTAGTGTGGTAGTGAGGGTTAGGGGCTATCAGCTACGGGTTTATTGGCGTTCTAGAAGCCCAGAGACCTGACATTGAAAAGTAATTGTTAGTTTCTTAAGTAATGTAGTATCTTAAATGTTATTATCATCAGGCGGGAAGCGGAGTAGCAAAATAAACTCAATACAAAATAAAACGCAGTCATCTTTGGTAAGTATCTTGGTTTATACAAAGTGTGTTTCTGAACACAAATCCAGATAGTGAAATTTGGCCTCTATCTCCAATTTCAGCACCAGGTCCCTAACAACATTACGAAACGGCGCAGTGACCACGACTACTTCGACCCTCCGACCACCCCGATCAAGAGCAAAGTAGCCAAGTCTAACTCCCAGCCGTCCAAAGTGGTGGAGATAGAGGAGGAGTGTCAGGCCCAGAGGCAGACCAAATCACCTGCCACCAAACAGAAGAAAGTGGCTGTGTCAGCACCCAGCGAAAAGAAGAAGAAGAAATCTTCTGGTTAGTGGATATTTCTAATTTTTATCAAGTCAGATAAGAGGAATCTTTTAGTTGGCAGCATTTATTCGATTGTAGCCGTTAGTCGTTCCCTTTTCTCGCTAAGGGAACAAAGCCCTATTATATAATTCTTTCTGGCAAATTTATCGAATCATCAGCTTTGTTTTTGTTGATATCTGGTTTCATCCTCTCTCACCCCCTATTTTCTATGATTCCATGGTCATCTGATCTTAAGGACAGCACGGGTCAATCTTGTTTATCATTCCCATGTACAGTTATCATGAGATCGTATAGCGCATGCGCTTGACCACCATACACTCGATACAGCCTACCTTTAACAACGACTGGTGAAGGGTTAGTGAAGACTGTAATTATGCTTGCCATTCATCCAGTAGTAAGATGCATTACTCAGCCGTCCGAGGCACATGTAGTATAGAGTTAGGAGCATGATTCATCATGGAATACACTGTAAAGTATACATTTACCATTGTACATTTGGACAGGGAATTGATTTATTAATGTACCACGAGATGGATTTTGGATTATTTTTTTCCGATTTTGTTTTAAAAATCAGTAACCAAGTGCCTCAGATTGATGAAGAACTCAAAAGCATGACTCCCATACGTTGCCAGTACTTCTATGGATGAAATAAACAAATCAAATCATATTTTGAAAGTCAAAATAATTTTGAAATATTAAACATCTGATTGTAACTCATCAGTCATCAATACATGTAGTACCGTTACTGTGGGATTGTATTACAGGTCACAAAGAGTCAGTAAAAGTCCTCCTACTGCTGTTAATTACTACTGTCATTATGTGATATGCAATTATGTGAATACTATGTATCCTACATTGTAAATCCCGCTACACTCACACACTGTATCCCTCACATGACAATTACACGTGTACGTCACTAACTGTTATATAGGGAACAATAATAAGAAAAAGAGAAGTGTAATCATATTGTTGTTTTGTAGTTGCGAGGTATCAGACTGTGCCAACAAAACCCTATGTGTATTGGGTATTGTATCCTCTGTATGGCGTACATTGATAAAGTTTACTGTGTCTCTTGGGCTACAAACCCTTTTAGTGGGGGGGGGGCCTTTTAGAATATAGCCTCAGTCCTCATCACAGATTACAGAACTGCATTACACCCTTCTGAAATGTGGGATCTTGAGAATGGGGTTTCAAGCACAAAATCGCGTCACACTCCTCAAAAAAAGCCTCAGTCTCTGAACTTGGAGATTGACAGACTGACAAATAATGAGACTGCCCCCACACAACCCCGCTGTCCACGCACCACTACCACAAGCAGCAGCAGCTTTAGAAAGTTATCAACTTTAAACATGTTCCTGCTCACATAATTGCTATTGTTATTCCAAATCTGAGAGAGTGTAAGCCTATCACTTCTCATCTCCCTCCTTCCCACTGCTCCCAGTGTCTCTCCACGTAGAATTACTGTCTCAAGTTTCAGTTCTGTGCTGCTAACCACAGTTTAAACTGATAAGGGGTTAATTAGATTAGCACTGGGCAATCGGTATATGAGTTTTAACTTTTTAAGTTTCAGTATTCGTGTGCTAACCATTAGTTTAGATTACAGGATGTATGCCCAGTTTAAAGTGTACTGATAAGGGGTATAATTATAACCTGGCGTGGTCATTATGTTTAGATTAGCACTGGGCAATCGTTTTTAAGTTCAGATTAGCGTGAGCATTCGATGAGCTCATTATGTTTAGATTAGGGCAGCTCTCTGCTATTTTCTAAAATAAGATAGGAAACCATCCTGGAATGAGGGTTAGTTCTCATGGTGTTCACCCCTGCCTGAATTCTGGCTCTCAGTTATGACAATGACAAGGGCACCCTTGATATTTTTAAAACAGAATTGCAAAACCATTGAAAAATGTCCTGACATCTTGGCCTGCGTCATCCTGTTAAATCGTCAAGTTTTAATGCATAACTTTGCCAGGAATCGACAGAAGTTGTTGTCGGCCTAACAACTTATCAGTTATCATCTCATTGTGTTTCAGCGGGGCTGGAGAACATCCCCAGACTGTTCAGCCATCTCACTCTGAAGAAGGGCAGCAAACATCAACCAGCAGCTGACACAGGTACATGAAATATTTAAATATTTCCAAAATCCAAGCCCTACTTTTCCGATTATTGAGCTACGTTTTTTGGGCTTCGTCCCCCTACAATATTGAATATTTCTCCTGAAATTGCATACAATATTTCCTGACTTTGACACTCATCTCCGCTCCCTTTTAGGCTTTTGTCCTTTCTCAACTCCTACCTCTTTTAAGGGCCCACAAATCTGGATAAGAAGTTGTCTAAGAGCTTGGAACAGATCGCTAAACACGGAGTCCACTCCACCATACGACCCCTTCCCAGCGTGCCACATGGTAAGATGTTTGTACATTTTCTAATTTGTAATTCTATGCCAATATCTAGCTGAGAAAAGGTTATCTTAGAAGTTCTCATTGTATCTGGTTCAAACAAAATTCTCATTGTATCTGGTTCAAACAAAATTTCTCCTCGCAGAAGAAAGTGATGGGAGAGTGTACAAGACGGAAGGAGAGAGCAGCAAGGGACAGAAGACGAGGATAGAGTACCGGGGGCGACCACTCCCACCTACCCCTCACCCTGATCATAAGCAAGAGGTAACATATAGCAATCAAAGCAACAGACATCATAGCAACCACTCCCACCCACCCCACACCCTGATCATAATTAAGAGGTAACTTAGCAACCATAGCAACCTTAGCAACCACTCCCACCTTCCCCAACCCCCTGATCATAAGCAAGAGATAACATCATAACAACATCATAGCAACCTAGCTACCATAGCAACCTTAGCAACCATTTCCACCCACCCCACCACCTGATCATAAGCAAAAGGTAACTTAGCAACCATAGAAACATCATAGCAACAACATGGCAACCATAGTAACCTTAGCAACCACTCCCTCCCACCCCACCACCTGACCATAAGCAAGAGGTAAAATAGCAACCAAAGCAACCATAGCTGCATCAAAGCAACTGTAGCTGCATCGTGGCAACCATAACAACTATCCAAATCACCTTCCGTCACCTAGACTGGCTTGATTTGTCGCAGATCCATCCCCTGTTAAGTTGCAACCACCCTCACCCCATAACTAACCTCCCTTTCTCTAAAGAGTTGTGAGCCTGCACTTGACACGGTTAAGAAGAGACGTTCCACGGTTGCTGGCATCTCAGTATCCGTCACCCAACACTCCACCCTGTCCTACCTCCACTCCCAAACCATGGTGTCAAGGTTCAACCCTCCAGAGCTCCCTGGAGTTGACTCAATCCCCAGTAGCGCCAAACAGAGGTCTCAAACAGTCGGCGTGAGATCGGACTTTGGGATGAGGCGTTCTGGCACCGCGCCAGATTTATTAGAAGAGATTGACAGGAGAGAAGTCGGTGTCATGCAGGACGGAAGTGTTGTCAGGAAGGGGAGTGGTCCACTACCAACGTCCTTCTTCTTCAACCCTCTTCATGTCAGGAAGGGGAGCTGCAGCGAATCAACGTCTGATACCCCTGCTGCTGCTCGGGACCGACATGTGTGTAACCTCTGCGTGTGTAACATGTTTCTTTGATCACGTGTCTCTTTGATCACGTGACATTTGATCTGTGTCTCCTCGATCACGTGACATTTGATCACATATCAATGATTTATCATGTTTTATTCTGTGTTTTGATTTGTATGTTCTCGTCTGATTCCTCGATTCTTGGTTTCGTTCCTATCTTCGTTTCATTAACAAAGTGCGTTCTTTTAGTCTTCAATACACCCATTTTGGAAGCTTATTCTTTATTTTCCTCGTTTGTAAGTTTAGTGATTCATTCGCTCGGTTTGTTCTTCTGTACAAATGATCTCATGATTCATAAATTAACCCTTAATAACCTTCGTATGAGTACCTCCTACTTCGAGTAGGAAGTGATAAATATTAAGGTCATTGAGGTAATTTATTTGAGCGTAGTAAAAGCGAAAGAATGATGATTTATCATTATAAGAATGTTTATCGTGATTTTCTTTTCTAATTCATAGAATAGAGTTCAATGAAAATGAAAAATCCCAAGAAATTTGATTGTTATAATTATTTTCTTTATTACGCTTAAATAAATTTCCTTGTGAAACTCGTGCCATCTGAATTACAATACAAAATTATGTTACAGTTGTTACGTTGGAATTTAATTACACTTTGAATTACATTAAAACAGAGTTATTAAGTTAATCAAGCTCCTGTGCCCAATGAAACATAAAACCTGAGCAGGGCCACCATTAAATCCTTGATAATGAAGTTTGCTGTGTAATGGCATCACGGGGTCAAGTCATGGGTTAAATAAATATTTTATTATTTAATGTAATGTATACCACGCCCTGTTAATACCTTTGATGTCCTCTTGAGTACATTATACAATATACATTGTGAGAAGTATAGATATCATGGTACAATATACGTGATATCTCCTGCACGCTGTTTATTTGGTAATATTGGTAATATATACTGTACTACTGTAAGATGCTCTATCAACAATGTACTATCTTATAGCTTTAGTCCGTGATAGACTACTAGGCGCAATGTCCGTTAAATGGAGCCCATGAAGACTAACTGCCTTGCCATCCAGCCATGTTAGTTCAGCGCAGTCGAATGTGAAGAACGCAATTCCCATGTAACACATGTTAAAACTATAATAGTGTCTGGCGTGTAAAGTTCTGTGGTATAACGTACAAGGTATAACTAACAAATTTCCTGGGAAACTTTCAACTGAAGTTTCTTGGGAAGCTTTCAACCAAACTCGAAGTTTTATTTTCTCATTCTCAGAGCAAAGAACTTCCTTTCGGAAGAATGGAAGCCAGGAAATCTCCTCTGGTGATTCACCAAACATTTCCTGGCCACACTCCTCATCCGGATTTTCTGGCAATATGCCAGTTAAATTATAGAATTCATTAATTGGACAAAATGTCACAATAACCCCAATTTATCATACCGATACAAAAGTCAGAACCCATTTAAATTGTTAGATTAAACATCGGTCTAAATTCCTCACTCCGCCGTATTTACACATATTAAATATCTGTGTTACATACCACATGTGTAAGTTGTATAAGGAGTCAACAGAATGACGACACTTTATCGTGTTTAAAAGGTTGAGTTGATGGCGTGAGAGCTATTTCTCTCGCACACGTTTATTATTAATAACCTTTGTGGGTATCCGGCACTTTGGTGTTTTCAATTAATAATGAAAAGGCACTTACAGGGGTTTGTATATAATACATGGGTTCTAGTATTTGAGGCAACGTTATTGGTGACCATAACAAAACAAGAAAGTTATTTTTAGTGAGAATTTCTGGTGGCAATTTCCATAAATTGCGAATATATTGGGATCCAGTTTAAGTTATTGAAGCTATTGAGTGTACTTTTGTACATCTATAATACTTGGAGCCTAGCAGACCATAAATTTACTTCTTATTTAACTGTATTGCACGTAGAATTCTAAAATAGGTAAAATTGGTTTTGCTATAATAAGATTCAATTAATGCAATAGTACTTTAACTTTTTGATGACTTGATACTCTTATTGTTTTCAACCCATTCTTCTCAATCATCTCAACCATTGCTCTACCACCCTTTCTAATTTCTGAAACAATTGCGAAAGTTTCAATTCCCCAATCCCTGCCCCTGCAACCACTCAAAATCCTGAGAAAACTCACAAACCTTGGAAACCTCACAAACCCTGCAGCTGCATCACATACTACCTCACCTAACACCACTAGATCGAAAAACAAGTCTTACCTCACTTTGAAACTCACCCAACACAATCTTACAGTTACCCCTCTTCTAGAACTAGCAATAAGCATAACACTACAGGAATGCCACTGTAGAGGCGCAGGCATACCACTGTTTAACAGAATACATATTTATATGTATCGCACACCACTGTACAATATAATTATACCCCCTCTCTTTCCCAGGACTACGTTGACATCGAGGACGAGGAGCAAGCCGAGTACGTGGATGTGGAGAATGTGCTGCGCGCCGCGCACATACCCCGCGCACCTAGTGCGCAGAGCGCACTCATACCCCGCGCAGATAGGGCGCACCATGGCAGTGCGCACCCCGGTGCACGTGCAGCGTTTGACAGACAGCGGAGTAGAAGTGTGGGAATGGGGGAAACTAGACGACATTCTAACTACAGGAGGTATGATGGAAAGGGCTGAGGGCCGAAATAATGTTATGTCATGCAATAATGTACAGTTTATTCTAAAGATAGAACACAATACATTCTGTGATTATTACGAAGTGATTTTACTGTATTAGATTATTATAACCGGACCTTGACATGAATTATACACTTGTCCTAGACAAGGCAAGGTCCAATAATCCAATAATGACACAGTATTATTACTGTCATCATCAACAGATATTCCCAAGCCTACCCTATTCTAATGCGATTTGACAATATTCTGATTTCCACGCAATGGACCTTATGATTCGTCTTGATAAGAGAATCACGATTTATAATGATTTTACAAGTATTAATCTTCAAACCACAGTACTGCAGAAATGCTGTGATTTGACCCATCCATATCTCAGTGTTAAATTCAAATCATACGTGCATTCATTGTCATGTCATATTTATCTATGTACCTATGTAATGTCATTCCAGTGATAGTACATCATAGGAGTACATGATGTTAAAACAATTTAAGGCCTAAAAACTGAAGTACCACTGTTTTTGTTTCCCAACAACACTACTCAAATCACTTCTATTCAGGTCAGTAGAACTGGTTTCCTACGAGGGATGTAGTTACGTCACTGCTGATGACGTATCACCCGATGACGAAGAGTTCCACGATTACACTGAGGTACCAGAGATGGCGTACCATGGTAACGCTACCAGTGGGTACCATGGTAACGCTGGTTACCATGGTAACGCTGGGTATCAGAGCAACTCTAGTGGATATCAGAGTAATGCTAGTAGCTACGCTAGCTCTCACTTACCTTCGAGTGTTAACAGGTATTTAGATCAATTCGCAGTGTAAATTGTATTGTGATGTCTATTAAAACCCCAAAAGTGACCCTTTCCCTGTCATATGGTTCAATGATAATGAACAGTGTGTCAATTCAACACTGGTGTGAAGTTCCTTTCAGCCAATGTAACAAATATATCTTTCCACTTTAAAACGCTGTACTATCCATGGAAGGGATTTGAATTGGCCTTAAATCTTGATTGGAAACAGTCCCTGGGCCAGGACAGATTGGTTGACTTATTCCATCAATTACATCACATAACAGGGCGTATCTCATTGATATCCATTGACGTGTGTAAATGTGCCAGATTCTAGTGACTTGTTCTGGATGTCATTGAATTCGTGTTTTACTTTGCAAACAAGCCTAAACTCACCATTTTAAGCTATGATATTGACGTCACTCTCATCAAACTGTTATTAATGTGCGTCCGGTAATTGAGTCATGCATGCGACCTCGTGTTCTAGGTGCTTTGAAACAAAGTCTTTATGTTCTCTACAGATAATCTAGTAGTGCTCGTAATAAATGCTTGAATACTCCAGAGAGCTGTAATCAAAACATTCTGTAATAATGCTATTCATGTTTACACACGAAGAAAGTTCTGTGTATTCTGTACTCAGTTTAAATTGTGAGAAAATAAACATTGCATTGAATTGTAATCAAGACTGAGCAGTATTAATAGAAAATTATTATTCATAATGAAAATTTCAAAAGGTGATCGAAATCATAGTTGCCAATTTGCCCTTCTTTCGCAGGGTGCCCTGCTTTGCCCTGCTTTTTGCCCTGCTTTGCAAACCGAGCCCTGCTTTAGCAGGGCAAATCAGTCCGAAAGGTACCCATATTTTCATTGGAATAAGATAATCAAATCCATGAGTTGGAAAGATAAATGCACACTTGATTATTATACCTGTAAGCTGATTCAGTGATTCATTAATCAATCATTGCTTCATTAGGATTACAAGCATCTTCATTGATTGCTTCATTGAATTTATGCAAAGTTGTGTATTTTTTAAACAAGGAAATGCTGAAGATTCTTGAAGAGGTTGGTATCGGCACTATTTCAATTTTTAAAAAGTACTTATATTGGTATGGAAGTTAGTAGAGTTAAAAAGTATTCTTAGCAGGATGAGCATAAATGTCTTTTCAAAAACATACCTAATGCCCAAAGTGGTTGGTGTAACTGGTGGTTCAGAAAGGTACCCATAATTGATAAGTGTAACTGTTGGTTCAGAAAGGTGAACTCATAAGTGGATGGTGTAACTGGTGGTTCAGAAAGGTACCAATAATTGGACGGTGTAACTGGTGGTTCAGAAAGGTACTCATAATTGGTTGGCGTAACTGGTTGTTCAGAAAGGTACCCATAAAGCCATAAATGGTTGTTGTAACTGGTGGTTTGGAAGGGTACCTATATCTGGTTAGTGTAACGGGTGGTTCCGAAAAGTACTCATTATTGGTTGGTGTAACTGCTGGTTCAGAAAGATACCCATAATTGGTTGGTGTAACTGGTTGTTTAGAAATATACCCATAATTGGTTCTAAAAGGTACTACAGTATAATTGGTTGGTTTAACTGGTGGTTCACAAAGGTACCAATAATTGGTTCGCGTAACTGGTTGTTCAAAAAGGTACCCATAAAGCCATAATTGGTTGGTGTAACTGGTGCTTCACAAAGGTACCCATAATTGGTTCGCGTAACTGGTGGTTCAGAAAGGTACCCATAAATGGTTGGTGTAACTGGTGGTTCAGAAAGATACTCATAATTGGTTGGCGTAACTGGTGGTTCACAAAGGTGCCAATAATTGGTTGGCGTAACTGGTTGTTCAAAAAGGTACCAACAAAGCCATAATTGGTTAGTGTAACTGGTGGTTCAGAAAGGTACCCATAATTGGTTAGTGTAACTGGTGGTTAGGAAAGGTACCCATAATTGGTTGGTGTAACTGGTGGTTCAGAAAGGTACCCATAATTGGTAACTGGTGTAACTGGTTATTGAAAGGTACCCATAATTGGTTGGTGTAACTGGTGGTTCAAAAGGTACCCATAATTGTTAGGTGTAACTGGTGGTTCAAAAAGGTACCCATAATTGGTTGGTGTAACTGGTGGTTCAGAAAAGTACCCATATTTGGTAACAGCTGGTGTAACTGGTTATTGAAAGGTACCCATAATTGCTTAGTGTAACTGGTGGTCCAGAAGGGTACCCATAATTGGTTTGTGTAACTGGTGGTTCAGAAAGGTACCCATAATTGTTTAGTGTAACTGGTGGTTCAGAAAAGTACCCATGATTGCTTGGTGTAACTGGTTGTTCGAAAAGGTACCCATAATTGGTTGGCGAAACTGGTGGTTCAGAAAGGTACCCATAATTGGTTAGTGTAACTGGTGATTAGGAAAGGTACCCTTAATTGGTTGGTGTAACTGGTGGTTCAGAATGGTACCCATAATTGGTAACTGGTGTAACTGGTTATTGAAAGGTACCCATAATTGGTTGGTGTAACTGGTGGTTCAAAAGGGTACCCATAATTTGTTAGTGTAACTGGTGGTTCAGAAAGGTACCAATAATTGGTTAGTGTAACTGGTGGTTCAGAAAAGTACCCATAATTGATGTTGTAACTGTTGCTTCAGGAAGGTACCCATAATTGGTTAGTGTAACTGGTGGTTTAGAAAGGTACCCATAATTGGTTGGTGTAATTGGTGGCGTAACTGGTGGCTCAGAAAGGTGCCCATAATTGGTTGGTGTAACTGGTTGTTCGAAAAGGTACTCATAATTGGTTCGGCGTAACTGGTGGTTCAGAACAGTACCCACAATTGGTTAGTGTAACTGGTGGTTCAGAAAGATACCCTTAATTGGTTGGTGTAACTGGTGGTTCAGAAAGGTACCCATAATTGGTTGGTGTAACTGGTCGTTCAGAAAGGTACTCATAATTGGTTAGTGTAACTGGTGGTTCAGAAAGGTACCCATAATTGTTTAGTGTAACTGGTGGTTCAGAAAAGTACCCATGATTACTTGGTGTAACTGGTTGTTCGAAAAGGTACCCATAATTTGTTGGCGAAACTGGTGGTTCAGAAAGGTACCCATAATTGGTTAGTGTAACTGGTGATTAGGAAAGGTACCCTTAATTGGTTGGTGTAACTGGTGGTTCAGAAAGGTACCCATAATTGGTAACTGGTGTAACTGGTTATTGAAAGGTACCCATAATTGGTTGGTGTAACTGGTGGTTCAAAAGGGTACCCATAATTTGTTAGTGTAACTGGTGGTTCAGAAAGGTACCAATAATTGATTAATTGGTTAGTGTAACTGGTGGTTCAGAAAAGTACCCATAATTGATGTTGTAACTGTTGCTTCAGGAAGGTACCCATAATTGGTTAGTGTAACTGGTGGTTTAGAAAGGTACCCATAATTGGTTGGTGTAATTGGTGGCGTAACTGGTGGCTCAGAAAGGTGCCCATAATTGGTTGGTGTAACTGGTGGTTCGAAAAGGTACTCATAATTGGTTCGGCGTAACTGGTGGTTCAGAACAGTACCCTTAATTGGTTGGTGTAACTGGTGGTTCAGAAAGGTACCCATAATTGTTTAGTGTAACTGGTGGTTCAGAAAAGTACCCATGATTGCTTGGTGTAACTGGTTGTTCGAAAAGGTACCCATAATTGGTTGGCGAAACTGGTGGTTCAGAAAGGTACCCATAATTGGTTAGTGTAACTGGTGATTAGAAAGGTACCCTTAATTGGTTGGTAACTGGTGGTTCAGAAAGGTACCCATAATTGGTAACTGGTGTAACTGGTTATTGAAAGGTACCCATAATTGGTTGGTGTAACTGGTGGTTCAAAAGGGTACCCATAATTTGTTAGTGTAACTGGTGGTTCAGAAAGGTACCAATAATTGATTAATTGGTTAGTGTAACTGGTGGTTCTGAAAAGTACCCATAATTGATGTTGTAACTGTTGCTTCAGGAAGGTACCCATAATTGGTTAGTGTAACTGGTGGTTTAGAAAGGTACCCATAATTGGTTGGTGTAATTGGTGGCGTAACTGGTGGCTCAGAAAGGTGCCCATAATTGGTTGGTGTAACTGGTTGTTCGAAAAGGTACTCATAATTGGTTCGGCGTAACTGGTGGTTCAGAACAGTACCCTTAATTGGTTGGTGTAACTGGTGGTTCAGAAAGGTACCCATAATTGGTTGGTGTAACTGGTCGTTCAGAAAGGTACTCATAATTGGTTAGTGTAACTGGTGGTTCAGAAAGGTACCCATTATTGTTTAGTGTAACTGGTGGTTCAGAAAAGTACCCATGATTGCTTGGCGTAACTGGTGGTTCAGAAAGGTACCCATAATTGGTTAGTGTAACTGGTGATTAGGAAAGGTACCCTTAATTGGTTGGTGTAACTGGTGGTTCAGAAAGGTACCCATAATTGGTAACTGGTGTAACTGGTTATTGAAAGGTACCCATAATTGGTTGGTGTAACTGGTGGTTCAAAAAGGTACCCATAATTGTTTGGTGTAACTGGTGGTTCAAAAAAGTACCCATAATTGGTTGGTGTAACTGGTGGTTCAGAAAAGTGCCCATAATTGGTAACTGGTGTAACTGGTTATTGAAAGGTACCCATAATTGCTTAGTGTAACTGGTGGTTCAGAATAGAATTGTACCCATAATTGGTTGGTATAACTGGTGGTTCAAAAAGGTACCCATAATTGGTTGGTGTAACAGACCTGGTTCAGAAAGGTACCCATAATTGGTAACTGGTGTAACTGGTTATTGAAAGGTACCCATAATTGGTTGGTGTAACTGGTGGTCGAAAAGGTACCCATAATTGGTTGGTGTAACTGGTGGTTCAAAAGGTACCCATAATTGGTTGGTGTAACTGGTGGTTCAGAAAAGTAAACCTATAATTGGTTGGTTATTGAAAGGTATCCATAATTGGTTGGTGTAACTGGTGGTTCAAAAAGGTACCCATAATTGGTTGGTGTAACTGGTGGTTCAGAAAAGTACCTATAATTGGTAACTGGTGTAACTACGAAAGGTACCCATAATTGCTTAGTGTAACTGGTGGTTCAGAAGGGTACCCATAATTGGTTGGTGTAACTGGTGGTTCAAAAAGGTACCCATAATTGGTTGGTGTAACAGGTGGTTCAGAAAGGTACCCATAATTGGTAACTGGTGTAACTGGTTATTGAAAGGTACCCATAATTGGTTGGTGTAACTGGTGGATCAAAAATGAACCCATAATTGGTTGGTGTAACTAGTGGTTCAGAAAGGTACCCATAATTGTTTAGTCTAACTGGTGGTTCTAAAGGGTACCCATAATTTGTTAGTGTAACTGGTGGTTCAGAAAGGTACCAATAATTGGTTAGTGTAACTGGTGGTTCAGAAAGGTCTAGGTACCCATAATTAGTTGGTGTAACTGGTGGTGAGTGTAACTGGTGGTTCAGAAAGGTACCCATAATTGTTCCAGTGTGGTTCAGAAAAGTACCCATGATTGCTTGGTGTAACTGGTTGTTCGAAAAGGTACCCATAATTGGTTGGCGAAACTGGTGGTTCAGAAGGGTACCCATAATTGGTTGGTGTAACTGGTGATTAGGAAAGGTACCCATAATTGGTTGGTGTGTGGTGGTTCAGAAAGGTACCCATAATTGGTAACTGTAACTGGTTGTTGAAAAGGTACCCATAATTGGTTGGTGTAACTGGTGGTTCAAAAAGGTACCCATAATTGTTTGGTGTAACTGGTGGTTCAAAAAGGTACCCATAATTGGTTGGTGTAACTGGTGGTTCAGAAAAGTACCCATAATTGGTAACAGCTGGTGTAACTGGTTATTGAAAGGTACCCATAATTGCTTAGTGTAACTGGTGGTTCAGAAGGGTACCCATAATTGGTTGGTGTAACAGGTGGTTCAGAAAGGTACCCATAATTGGTAACTGGTGTAACTGGTTATTGAAAGGTACCCATAATTGGTTGGTTTAACTGGTGGATCAAAAAGGTACCCATAATTGGTTGGTGTAACTGGTGGTTGAAAAAGGTACCCATAATTGGTTGGTGTAACTGGTAGTTCAGAAAAGTACCCATAATTGGTAACTGGTGTAACTGGTTATTGAAAGGTATCCATAATTGGTTGGTGTAACTGGTGGTTCAAAAAGGTACCCATAATTGTTTGGTGTAACTGGTGGTTCAAAAGGTACCCATAATTGGTTGGTGTAACTGGTGGTTCAGAAAAAGTACCTATAATTGGTAACTGGTGTAACTGGTTATTGAAAGGTACCCATATATGCTTAGTGTAACTGGTGGTTCAGAAGGGTACCCATAATTGGTTGGTGTAACTGGTGGTTCAAAAAGGTACCCATAATTGGTTGGTTCAACAGGTGGTTCAGAAAGGTGCCCATAATTGGTAACTGGTGAAACTGGTTATTGAAAGGTACCCATAATTGGTTGGTGTAACTGGTGGATCAAAAAGGTACCCATAATTGTTTGGTGTAACTGGTGGTTCAAAAAGGTACCCATAATTGGTTGGTGTAACTGGTGGTTCAGAAAAGTACCCATAATTGGTAACAGCTGGTGTAACTGGTTATTGAAAGGTACCCATAATTGCTTAGTGTAACTGGTGGTTCAGAAAGGTCTAGGTACCGCAATTAGTTGGTGTAACTGGTGGCTCCAGAAAGGTACCCATAATTGGTGAGTGTAACTGGTGGTTCAGAAAGGTACCCATAATTGATTAGTGTATCTGGTGGCTCAGAAAGGTACCCATAATTGGTTAGCATAAGTGGTGGTTCAAAAAGGTAAGGTACCCATAATTAGTTGGTGTAACTGGTGGTTCAGAAAGATACACATTAATGGTTGGTGTAACTGTTTGTTCGAAAAGGTACCCATAATTTGTTGGTGTAACTGGTGGTTCAGAAAAGTACCCATAATTGGTTGGTGTAGCTGGTGTTCAAAAAGGTACCTAAAGCCTATAGTAGCATGCGTTCATCAGGTGATTCGCCTGCTAAATTGACCAATTTTGCTCCGCAAAAAGGTACCTATTGCCCTTCTTTTTGCCCTTCTTTTCGTCAAAAATCTTGCCCTGCGACGGTTTTTTCAAAATTTGGCAGCTATGATCGAAATTGTTAAATAGCTACAGCAAAGAAACGCTCTACGTTTCCCAAACTGTTGATAATCTATCGACTGTTATCGTATCCCCTTGAAAACTGCACTGAAATCCTGTTACTGACCGCCTGTCTGAACCGCTTGTTAATGAACGCGTAGAGCATTGGATTCCCAAACACACTGATGAAGTAGAAGTTAATATGAGCCTTGGTGAACCACTCTGGAACATGACCTATAAACACCCTCCACGCCTGCTCCACAACAGTAGGAATCCACGCCACCACGAACAGGAGTGAGACGGAGAGAATAGTTACCACCGCCTTCCGGTTGGAGACGCGGTGGGTGTTGTTGTGTTTCCTGGCGATGTGCCAGAGGATCGCGTTGCAGGGGATGATAGCAGTGGTGGGTACCCACATCTGGATGTTAAGGATGATATTAAGAGTGTAACTGAGAGGGATATCACGGTCTACAGTTAGCTCGCAGATTGTTTCTATCTCAGAGTTCACTGTCACTTCTTGGAGTGTTGCTGCTGCTATTGCCATGGGAATCGCTGCTTGGACCCAGATAAACGTTACCAACCACCGTTTTAGAGGCAGGTTGTTGAGCAGACCCACCGCCCGGAGAGGGTACAAACAAACCACCACTTTAAAGCAGGAAATACAGAGAATCAGAGACATGCCCGCTAAAACAGGCACTAAATACAGCAGACCCTCCACAGTACACACCGTATCCCCCAACACCCAACCTCCTGCAATGTGGGACGTGAGAGTGGGTAGAACGCGGGTGAGAATGTAGAGAATATCCGAAACAGCGAGACTCCGGAGAAGAGTGGAAGTGAAGTGGTCAAGACCTGTGTTAGTAGACACGAGGTAGGAGGTACAGATAACACAGAGATTGCCGAGCACTCCACAGAGAACGCAGAACGAGCACCACACCGCGAGACAGACTCGTTCCGGGGTGGAGTAGAGGGAGTGGTAGAGGGAGGACATGCAGGACGAGGGGGTGTTAGCATGGGGTTTATATCAGCCCTGGGGTGTGGTAATACCTGGAAGGTGGGGTTTAATCAATGGTTCAAGAGAATTCTTCAGAAAAATTATCAGATTCAACACCGAATAAATTATGGTTGCTAGCAAAATGTCGTTCAATTGCAAACGGTTCGTTATCAGCACAGAAATTTACAACAGGTACCATGGACATGGGCGATACAAATTAAAAGTACAGGCCTCAGTTATGGGAATTATGAAAAATTCTACATCGAATAATATGGTACATGGTCATAATGATAGCATGGCATATTATGGAAATAATGAAAAAACGTGATGAGCTGCCAATTATGTGACAGGGGGGAGAAGGAAAAAGACAATGTGTGGATCTCGTATGACATTTCCAGTCTGTGCCCTGTGGCGTGTATAAACTACAAAACAGCAGCAGCAACTCTATACGAAATGTACTCTAACCTAAACATAAACACGGACTTGAAGGTGGAACTGAAAGCGCAAATACAAAACAGCTGGTGCAATTGGTGTAATTCGGGCTTCTTTAGTCAGCGGTAAAACTGAAACACTAATTCCTGACGAATGTACCTGTCGAGTGTGTACCTGTACTAATTTGTTGTATCGTGTAGTACAGTAGATTCTCCCGGTACATACAGGCTAAGATATATTACAACTTACGAGAGATAGTGTTTATAACTAAACGTATTCACTAACTGGGATATAGTAATATTAATTCTTATGAATTATGCTGTATGAGCATGGATTGTAATAGTTAATAAGGGTTGTATCATTAAGACTTAGTATTGCGTCACTTGAGTGATGCATTAAGTGATGTTGCATCAAGTGATGTAACATCAATTCATCAAAGGTTAGTAAGTCAAATAGACAAAGCATCAGTAATCGGAATAACATTAGGTGCATGCATATAAAGTGGTTACATATCATTGCCTGCCCCTGATAAAGCGTCAACAATGGTTTTACTGTCCCCAATAATATGACTTGAAGATGCTACTACGCAATTTCATCGTTTAATGTCTCGTAAGTAGTAACTATTGCTCTATGAACATCATGTTCATTGACGAGTGACGACGGCGATGATGATGTGGATTTTAGACTAGATATAAAGAATCTGAAATGAGTTTAGATTTGTTTGAAAACTCTTTCATAATCTTGATAAATAGGGTAACTGTATCCTGCCTGGAATTTTTTTGTTGTTTATCATTGAGTACCTACTGAGTAAACACTTAACTTCCCAGAGCCTCGCTTAGACATCATATCACCCCAAACTTTAAACAAACTTCGTGTGTGCCGTGTGTTTAGTGTTGATTTGTCCACCTCGGAATAGAGTAGAATCTTACCAAACCGCGTGGGAAGGTTCTCATTTCATTCTCTTTCCTGTACTCTTCTACTGACAGTCGCTCTACAACACACGTTTATCATTGGTACGGTCAGATATTATAAAGTCGCTAAAGTTCAATAACTTTTTTAACAATTCTAACACATCATGATATTATGGATATAGGTAGTAGGATGCTGAAGGAGAAGGACTTCACACTTTTATCCGAAGCTCTCATCCAATACTCTCATACTTCACAAGGGCGATAATGATATGGTACCTGCGTTATATGAATTCTTTGGGTCTAATGAATCACGTATCTTTGTCTGTAGTGCCGAAATACTCAAATATGTTAAACGAAATCACAGCTTTCACAATCACTCCGCTCAGTGAAGTTCTGAAGCTACTTTCTGAGCTGGATCTCCTCACTTTTGCCCTCACTCCTGACTTTACCGAACTGTGAGTTGTACAAGCCCTCAGAATATATCCAGAAGATATAGGATATTAGCCAAAAGCTGAAATTCATCAATGAAATCATCAGATATCCTGAGCCCGGCACGATAACAATTGATTTTAAAAGTTTAAACTAAACACAGATTCATGATTCATGCCCATCAGATCCTGATCGTACCATGATTATAGATCAGTATCACGCAATGCCCAAAAATAGAAGCACCTTCGTACCGACCTTGAACCTGTTGAAGAAGTTGATGTTAAATTAGATCCTGATTTGATTAACGAAATGATTTGTTGTGATTCTATGGTGCAGATCACTTGTATGGGTGCAACACCTTTTCTGATCTCATTAGAAGTGGTTATTGAAAAGACAGAAAATAACAATAATTGCACTCCATTATTTCTCATAATGTGGTCTATTTTTTCTGAAAAATCGCCAGCCCTGGTTCCGGAATCCGGGTCCCCAGTTTGTTTAATGAAATAAAGGAAGTCAGAAAAAGCTTTTCCGTCTGTCGATGAAGGCTGACTTTTTTGGCAAAAAATATGCACATCTCGCGCTATTATTGGGAATGCTGGGAAAAGTCAAATTGTGTCCCTGAAAACAATGAACATTGTGCTAAGTAGCATTTATAATGGTCCTGATTCAAAATGATCTGTGAATATTTCAAATAATCATTGAAGCATTGACAGCAAAGTCTGGCCGGCAGTCTGGTTTAAAACGTAAAAGCTTGAATTAAGAACCTTAGATTACGTAGAGTAACGCAAAGTGTACACTAAGCGGTTACATGTCGAAGTGGTGACCGTATACCGCAACTTACATGGTCGAGGAGACAGCCGAGACTGTGTAAGGTGGATAATGGACGAGGCGTGCCGAGTTCATTATCGAAGGTATACGGTCACAGCTGAGATCATGGAACCGGATTATACCCCGACCGGAAACAGCTAGGACCGACTATTCTATGACCAAACAACAGAATTTCTTCCTACTCGGGTCTGACGACCCTCGTCCGGATTCAACGCTTAAGTAGATTTTTGAGTGCTCCTTTATAAAATCAAATTTCATTTTCAGCTTTTTTGCACTGTTATTCAATGGAGACCGTATAACCAAACTTATACGGTCGCCAAAACAAGCTTGGGAGGGGTATAATGCTCTCTATAATGTTAGTCATAAGAATGTAGATGCTTCCTGGTTTCTTTCTTTTTGGAGACAGTGTCGAGATTTATTTTCTATTAAGCTCCCATTCATTTTCTAAGCTCCCATGAGGTTTACCAGCTCATGTGTTAAAGAGTATTTGCTGGCCCTATTATAATGACGAACATAAATATGCTTTTGAACTTGGAGATAATCATTGCTTTTGGATCCTGCCTATCAGAAATTCCTAGAATTGACAGAACGTACATACAAAATTCATAGAAATAGTATGCTTATCAAATGATGAGCTGTTACTGTACTACTGTATTAATATTTTAAACCCTTATAAGTCAATATAATGATGCAAATATTCTTAAAGTGAACTTCTCTGAGCCATGTACATTGATTGGAACAGTTTTAATGGCTATAAAATTATCAACTTTAATGTTAAAGACAGTAAATCGTAAAAACCTGTATTGTAGTTTAACTCAGTTCACATGCTCTTAGAAATTGACGTTTTTAAAACAGTGTTGCGTTCAAGAACACAAAATGACAAGGGATTGCTGTGGATTTCCTCCTGACTCATCTTATAATCGTACATCTTCACAAATATAATTATAGATAAAACCACTTTGAAATACTTTGAAAGCTTCAGTAGTTCACTAAGCTTGACTCTTGTTACGGTGGCCACTCACTCCATTCTCACGCCAACATGAAATCACCTTCCTAAATAGTACCGTCCGCTCTGCAGCTTTTAAACCGAGTCTAGTAGACACTACAGTAGAGAATGTCTAGCTTGTAGCTAAACAGTCTATGCACACAAAAGGAGGCAGTTTGAAGTCAACAACTCACCATTTAAAACCATGATAATGACGTCACCCCGCTCAGATTTTATTGCGCGCATCTCGAGAACTAGTTTACCCCCTAGACTCAAAAGTACTGCATGACCAGCTTGTAGCTAGACATAGGTTTCTAATAAAGCTGTGTAGACTCTCTCGTCAGTCACAGCTGTTTATTTGAGCTCCCCCACTGTTAGAAACATAGAAACACGCTCGAGACACACCTGTCCGAGTATTAGAGCTATTAATAGGAGCTAGACATTCAGCCGGCCAGCTAGACGCTAAAGGCGCTGTAGTACGAGACATCTGCTGCAAATACACCTGACAAAGTGGAGTGTGTGATTTGTGAGAGGGACTGAAGGCGCGCTCTGTACACTTAAATACATGTTTAGTGATTTCTCCGGTCATAATATGATACCACCACCAAAACCGTTGGACGGTTGGTCAAGTAACCCCCCGCTGGTTTGGATGTGATCAGCCCATTTTGTCTCTTTTCATGTTTCCGTTGTCACATCCAAACCCGCGGGGGGTTACTTGACCAACCGTCCAACGGTTTTGGTAGTGGTATCTTGACAGATGTAGGTAGTTTGAACCCATGTTACTTGCCCAAAGGAAGTTTGGACCCACGTTGCTTGCCCTCACGTAGTCTGAACCCACGTAACTAGCCCACACGCAAGCCGAACCCACGTAACTAGCCCACACGCAAGCCGAACCCACGTAACTTACCCTGACAAAGTCCAAAACTACGTTCTTCTAACTTGGAATTACTAGAATTGATATATTTAATTTCTACAAATCTTCCACGCGAACTCACGTGCTTAAATATAGCAACCAGATCTAATTTCACGTACATAAGTCGTATTTGAACTTATTTCAACGTAACCAAGTCGAAAATCCCGTGTAAATATCAATTTCTTCAAATCCCCTAATTTCTACGAAACGTCCGTGCGAACTCACGTGCTGAAAAATGGCAACCAGATCTCATTTCACGTGCATTTGTCGTATTTAAACTCATTCCATTATAATCAAGTAGAAAATCCAGTGTAAACATCAATTTCTTTAAACCCCCTAATTTCTACAAAACGTCCGTGTGTACTCACGTGCTGAAGTATAGCACATGCATCTTATTTCATGTGCATTAGTCGTATTTGAACTCATTTCATCGTAATCAAGTCGAAAATCCCGTGTAAATATCAATTTCTTTAAATCCTAATTTCTACAAAACGTCCGCGTGAACTCACGTGCTGAAGTATAACATGCATCTTATTTCATGTGCATTAGTAGTCATTGAGAACTCATTTCAACGTAATCAAGTCGAAAATCCCGTGTAAATATCAATTTCTTCAAATCCCTAATTTCTGAAACGTCCGCGTGAACTCACGTGCTCCACTAGTTCATCGTATATTTCCCATCCCTATTCACTATGAGACATAGAAAACCATTATCAGTTGACCATCGTATCACAGAATAGGATTACAGTACAATTTTTCGTCATAAACATGTTTCAATCAATTGCAGTTCAATTTTAGAAGCCTCTCGACAGCAATCTTCAGCGATCGCCCTGAAACTCGTTTTATAGCTAAATCTTAAGGTCTTAAAGCATCATATCAAATAAAACATAATCCGATGAAAATCTTTGAGTCGGAGATGTCCAAAAGCGCAAAATAGCATTCTATCGCAAAATACGCTATTTAGTGGTTTTACGCGATTTTGATGACGTCATCATTGCACCAAAATAGGCTCAAACCAACTTCCCATATAGCCAAGCCCTTTTTCAACACCAAAAGAATTAAAACCACTACCAATCCCTGGGAGTATTGCGAGGGATTTGTATTCATTTACCAGTCTCTTTTTTCCTTACAACCCCTTTTTCCCTCTTAACTGATCTTAGAATTGAATATCCTAGTTCAAACCCTTGAAATTGCTTTACTAAAAAAAGATTAATAATTTATGTTCAATTTGAAAAAGGTGAATATAATCACTCCTTTAGGAATCTCCTTCAATGTCGTTTGCTAAAGTCTATACTATGGTGTTAGTAAAATCAGCAATAGTTCGAATTATCACACTCGCTTCGCTCGTGTGATATTTCATATAAACGTATCCTTAGGGTGTTTGATTATCCTATATTATATAACGATCGTTATATAATTCTTGCTCCGATAATTTTTTGTTATATAACGGCTTCAAAAATGGGGTTTAGGGGTCAATTAATAATTTTCATAAAAGATTTTAAAATTTTCGAAATTTTTGGGTGTGATATTTTTTCCAGGGTGTGTGATAACTGTACAGTTATCACACCCCTCAAAAACAGTTATCACACCTTTGAAAAATTATAAAACCCCAAAAATCGAAACTTTTGAATTTTGTGATTAGTATTTATCTCCTATGTAAAATCATTTAAATCTGACTTTTATAGTTTTAGTTGATGATCTCACTCCTTTGCGATACACCGGTGTATACATATTACGTTATCTTTTTTCGTTTCATGTGTCCACTTTAGTCGTTATATATGAGCCGCGGCGTGCCGCACGTTATAGTAAAACCTGAAGACCACTTGCTCACTCCATTACAATACATCAGTGTATACATTATCATGTTATCTTGTTTTGATTTAATGAGTTTATATACTCAGTAGTCGTTATATGGAGCCGCGCACGCACGCCATAAGGAGTACAAGGACCACTTGCCCTCATTACTTGTATAAATAACGATACACGAGCATATGCAAATTTATTCTTGCTTTGGCGTTAAGGTTCTTGTTTCATGGTGTTTTTGCATACTTGTTGTACACGTTGGTCGTTGGTGAAATTTCGCTTGTTTGAATCATGGTTCCCCTTCTTACATCTTTACATTTTTTAAACAAATGCCACCGCCCGCGAGCCGAAAATTTTCGTCCGGAGGCGTTACACTTACAGGGAAAAGTTTTTATTTTGTTTTTTACATTTCGAAAACACTTTTGTTTTTGTTGAATCAAAGATAGTAAAGTTTATAATTTTCCCGGACTTGCGTTTTTATTCATAAAAATTAAATATTTTTCACCATTAAATCTAAAATTAGGCCATTTAAAGTTGATATTTTCGATTAAATTTACGTCAAAATTTTTTTAATCCAAAAGGCTTCAAAATTTTTTTTTTTTTTGGGAAAAACCAAAATATTCCCCCGTTTCACGTTATAATAGTTAACACCAAAGGGTTGTTTATATAAATATCACACTGGCCTGAGGGAAATACCCCCTTCGGCCGAGATATTTTTATCCCTGCCCTAGTGATAATTCAAAAACGTCCCCGGTGGGTTTGATTATCCTAAAAAAACAAATAGGTTTTAGATCAGACTGTGTTGTTGGTGAACTTATATCTGTGTTGAACTGTAATTACAATACTGTGAATACAATTTGTTTAGTCAAACATTGGTAATTTGTAAGAATTTTTCAAAGCTTCATTATGATTGTAACATGATTATTTCAAAACATTAATTTGATATAGTTATCAATCATCATCTTTATTTCTTCCTAACTGCATTTCCACAAGTCTTCCCTGCATTGAACTCTCAATGGTGAGCCAAACCCACCCATTTTCCCAGTTTTACAAAACCCTTGCTGTTTCACTTTGTTGCATACGGACTGGTTTGCCATATCAGCACAGTCGCCTCGTTCCTCCAGGTAACTCTCAGTGTCACTATCTGCCCCTTGACATCTTGCAATGAGACAGAGGAGTAGGAAGCAGGACAGCAGGAATTTCATATCCTGTTATTGTTAAGTGTATAATCAAGGTGTTTGATGAAGCAAGAATCAACAAATAAATAAATGATTAAATAGAATAAAATAGCAGACTTATAGAATTTTACGTTGCAACAAAGTGAATGAATATATTATTTAGGGATCGTTCACATATTACGTAATCAATTTTTGGCCGATTTCAACCCCCTCCCCCTCGTAATCAAGTTTACAGTAGTTGTATTTGTTACAATAACATGTAAAGTAATCATTCAGAAACCCCCTCCCCCCCTCTAGGTAATTACGTAATATGTGAACGATCCCTTAAGACAAGGGAAAAGTAGACAATCGATAAAAACATCGGCTACATGTTTTGAAAGTGGCTCCATAGGCTTGAGATTTTAGATGTTTTTCTCATTTCTCAAATCTCACCCCCTCTGGCTACCTCTCGGGAAGGAAACTGACTTACTAAAATTCAGCCTCTAAAATATTCTGTGATGAAACGTACTCATTTATATAAAAAGATCAATTTATGAAAATAAGGACGGTTTACTCCTTTTCCGAGAATGGAATGCGAACAACTGTTACTATAGTAAGTTAGAAAACTCTTTCCTGGTGATAATTGTGGTGGTGTGATTAGTGGTACCACAGGTGTTACCTGTCAAATGTTTCCGTTATTTCTTACCCATTGTTTCAAGAGAGTAGAGACTGTCATCTGTGTTATAATCTTAATAAATTCATCTGTTCCCGATTTTTTGCGAACAATGGGTCGATGGAATATCATTTCTATCGAAACAAAACATGTTACCTGTATTATAGACAGTTGATTCAGCCTTCTGTGCAATTCTTATACTCTCTCTGGTCCACAAAGCACAGTAAAGGCACTAATCATTAATTGAAATAAAAGTAATTATAGTTGGAGAATTCCTTCCCAAGAATTACCAAATATTTCTACGGAAGTTTTGCTGCATCAAAAGTATCTAATTCAGGCTACATTTTGCTATTTCCAGTACAGGCTAGATAAATATTTCTACACCCTTAAAACAATCTTCCAGGTAGTCCGAGAGTAACACTCAACCCACAACGAGGCTTACTCCAACGGTCCCGATCCAACCGGACCCCTCGCCTGCTCCAGAGAACAAGAGTCATTATTGCAATATAAAAATCCTGTATATCAGATTTTTTGCACTATTTTGCATGAGCCATGAACATACAACTAAAATCATGTTTTATTGATTGATTTAACTCTAAAAAAGGTGAATTTCAGGAAAATCTCTGTCTAACTTAACTTAGTCTTAACTTCCTTTCAATATTCAATTTTTTTCGAAAATCCTAGGTAGGGCCAAGACCCCTCCCAAGATTTTTCAAGAGGGAGCCTTCAGAAACTAGAGGGGGCGTGTAGTCCCATGGAAGGGGCCAGGAGGCCTGAGGCAACAGCCGAAAGGGTTGGGAGGATGCGGAAGAGGTCGTGGCTCGGAAGGGTTCAGGAAGCTGGGCTGAGGAAGCAGCAGAAAGTATTTGAGGGTTGGGTTTACTCCTCAACTAGAATTAGACCCATCCGCTAGAAGTGAAGTGCTCAAGTATATATCAACTTAAATAAGACAGAACTGACGTCAGAATTCCTAAATCACCCATTTTCGTATTTTATGGGGGAGCTAAGTCGCGTTTTTGGCCTGAAATTGTTTTTTCGCCATAGAGGTCTCAGGGGTTACCAAAAAGGGTGAAACTGGAAAAATTATGCGCCTGAAACCACTGCAGCAATGATATTCTCCTGTTTTCGATGGGATTCCTGTAGATCAAAAAACCCAATTTTTGCATCAGCTTATCAGGATAAGATGGTTTCTTTTTATACCACCGTAAAACTATTTTACCCAGACTGATAACATCAGGTCAAAGAAAGACCAGTTCTCATTGAATCCAGTAAACTAGGATATCCACCCATGCACACTGGTGACCTCCAAAGTCCAAGATTATGCAAGACCTAGTCATGGATGGACGTAGAAACGACGAAATTCGACCAAGTAATCGCCGATATAACGGCACAAAGACTCACCTTTCCATTATTTTGAATATTTCTTCAGGCTTCTCTGTGCTGCCGTAAGGTCTTTCCTCGTCTATGATAATATCAATGTCTATGTTGGCATGGATTATGTGCCCATCTGTGCTCCTTCGTACTGTGCCCTGTAATGACGGTTCAGTGTCAGCCGACAGCCATTTCGGAATTAAATTTTATTTATTCCGCCATTTAGGGAATAAAGCTGACATGCGCGTAAAATAACACGACGTGCTAAATTTTAGAGAACCTAAAATGATACGTTTGGATTCCGCGCGCTGGATTCCAGATGATGTTTCGCCAGAAGTGGAACAAATTGTTACAAAATGTAACCTGCTTGGATGTTTAGTTTCTAGTTTCAAGATAGTTCTGAACACCATTGGCCATAAATAGTTCGTGACAATGATCAAAGTCCACAAAAACTATAATTCATACGTCATTGAATACGAATGGTGGAAACGTCATGATAAATGTAATGTGGACTGTGGTATGCGTACAAATCAAAATACGTCATACGTCATCAGATACGAATGGTGTCAACGTCATAAGGACTGGAATGTGGAATGCGTACGAATCAAAATACGTCATACGTCGTAACATACGAATGGTGTCAACGTCATGAGGGATGGAATGTGGAATGCGCGCATTCGTCATGTTGATTGGGTGTCATGTTGATTGGGTATATATAGCCCCCCACTGCGGGTGGAGTCATTATTCATTGCATTTGTTGACCACTCCTACTTCTACCACGCCTTTCTTGACGAGTGATGACCAGCCTCTCCTACTCCTACCATGCCTTCCTTGACGAGTGACGACCAGCCTCTCCTACTCCTACCACACCTTCCTCGACGAGTGATGACCAGCCCCTCTTACTCCTACCACGCCTTCCTTGTCGAGTGATGACCAGCCCCCTACTCCTACCACGCCTTCCATTTTTCATGACGGGTGATGACCAGCCCTTCTTACTCATACCAAGCCTTCCTTGAAGAGTGATGACCAGCCCTTCCTGCCACGCCTTCCTTGAAGAGTGATGACCAGCCCCTCCTACTCCTACCACGCCTTCCATGACGATTGTTGACCCACCTCTCCCACTCCTACCATGCCTTCCTTGACGAGTGATGACCAGCCCCTCCTACCCCTACCACGCCTTCCATGACGATTGTTGACCCGCCTCTCCTACTCCTACCACGCCTTCCTTGACGAGTGATGACCAGCCCCTGCAACTGGGGCTAGTGATATACATTGACCTGCACTCGAATCTGGTCGGGGTCTTCAAGTTGAAACATTTTTAGCTGTATATCTAGGGTCTGTCAGAAGGACTTAGCCTAATCCTCTGTCCCATTAGATAGATATACAGTGACAGCGTTGGGTGCTCTTGAATGTTCAACGTGATAGTTTGAAGACCTTGACCAGATTCGAGTATAGGACAATCCGTGTCTATCACTAGCCCCAGTTGGAAGGGCACGCCTTCACCCGTCCTACCACGCCTTCCTTGAAGTGAGATGATCAGTTACTCCTACTCCTACCACGCCTTCCTTGACGAGTGATTACAAGCCTCTCCTACTCCTACCACGCCTTCCTTGACGAGAGATGATCAGTTACTCCTACCACACCTTCCTTAATTCCTCGACGAGTGATGACCAGCTATAATTAATACACCTGTATAAAGTCAAACCAGCAAACCTTAATGCCCATGAGGCAATGTTCTTTGGTGTGTTGGAAAAGCGCTTTTGGCTCCAAGTAGGAAGTATTCCCAGGTTTGTCTTTGTTGGTTTTAATCCAGCAAATGTCCTCACACCTCCTGAAGCCCCATCTGCGCAAGCATTCCCGTCCCTCGTCCAGGCCCTCCGCAGAACCGCACCACAGGAACACAAAGGAGGGGTTCCCAGCAATCTGGGAGACAAAGGGATATTAGACTTAGAGGGGTTGGTAACGATTAGTTCCCCAGCCAAGACCCAAACCCTAACATAAACCATCATAACCTGACTGGGCGCAATGTCCATCCACTTTATGTACACAATGTACACAAATAAATATGAAATACATTTGGCAGTAACGTGTACGAGCAACACATGCTTTCATAACACACAGTGTCAATACAGGCTACACCCCAATCCTGCCCCATAAGATGTTGAAGAGAGCCGATATTTATCCTCCCCACACCTCATCTATTTACCTATTCTAAGAGTTTTACATTCTAATAGTTGTACCTCGTCTATCTTGAGAGTGGAGACCTCCTGCCAGTTCCAGGTCTTGTTAGTATACACCCCCGGAGCTCGTCTCTCGTACTCCTCCAGGGGCGGGTCTATGTAGATGATGTCGAAGTCTGTCCGGAGGGTGGAACGTAGTTCCAGGGTGTGCAGGTCGCCGGGTAAGTACTGGGGTGGTGTGGCGAACTCCTGCAATCGGCCGGGGATTTATAGGGTCGTGTGTGAGTGTTTTGATTCAGGGGAATGGAATAAGTTCATTGTTTCCTTCAGAAGTTCTGAACAAATGAATGAAAAGCATAGTTTTATTCTAAGCTTCTACCATAGTAATACGTGCAAAATAAGTTGTTTACCAATGTGTTTCCTAATCGAATGTGATCCTCGTTAAGTCACAGCAACGTGCCTAGGCCTACTCTCGCATAACGTAACACTAAATAAACAATCATCTCGTCAAAACAAGTCTAGACCTTTCATCCTGCGGTCACGTGACCAAATTGCTTGCTTATCCAATCAGCAGAACCGTGGTACACTTAACATTGCATAGTGAACCCGCAACTAGACTCGCGTTATACTACGAATATCGAATGATGACGACATACGGAACGAGATGTGACGTAATGTGAGACACGCGGCGTTGTAAGTACACGGGTGTTTGAGACACTGTCACGGTTCTAGTGTGAACAAGACAGACTGAGTACAGGGGATTATTGCTAGCTAAGTCCGATAGACTGACAATGTTGTGTTTTTAGTCAATGTTCATGACGAATCAGCAGTTTTTGTATATAAAGAAATGGTAGCTGCAAGAGATTATCAGTTTCAATAACCATTACCGCATAGCAATGATTTCGTTGTTTATTCTCTGCGTTCTCTCCACACCTTCCCACGGCAATGACATCAGTGAGCTGTTTGAGCGTGGCTTTGGACTCCGACCCTCCACTTTCCCTTCCTCTGCTCAGAAACACAGAGTTCCCCCGCACATTTCCCAGCTGATGAAACAGACTCTAACCACTACCGCCACCACCAACAGGCTCGTCAACAAGAAACCATCCTGGATGGAGGTGTCTCAACACAAGGTGGTGGCGACATACAACGTAGCAGACAGAAAAGAAGACAGCAGAGCAGACAAATCCGCAGACAGCAGGGCAGACAGCAATTCTCACGGAGATCTACAAGAGCTGGAGCTGGTTGTCTACACCAGGAGCATCCCTGCTGATACCACTCTGAGTATCAGTATCCATGGAGTGGAGTATCAGTACAACGTGTCAGCACACCAGTCACACCGTCCTGTTACTCTCCCTCTACAGATTCCCGTGGAGATTTCAGCCCTGCAACAACTAGACATAACCATCTCAGCACACACACTACTCCTCAGTTCGCATGGTATCCTGGTCACCTCCACAGTAGCAATCTCTAGACTTCTCAACCTGAGACAGCACCCTGCTCTGGTGTTGCATTACCGGAACTCTGCTATCCTGCACCCCACTGCTCGCTCTGCTAGAAGACACATCCTTCAGATGTTCGGGGAGAAGACAACCCACCACCTCACTCGGAGATCAGCCCCCTCCTCCCTCTCCTCCCCTTCCTCATCCTCCTCCCCTTCCTCCCACTCTTCGCACTGTCAAGTGCGGGATCTGATCGTCAACTTCTCGCACATCGGTCTAAGCTCCGTCATAGCCCCCCTGGAGTTCAATGCTCGGCTCTGTGGTGGGGAGTGTCTGGTGGACCACGCGGAGACTCCCATGACAAACCACGCGTACATCCAGAACCTGGCGGCGTACAGTGGCGGCGGAGGGGCGGCGACGTGTGTCTCAGACAGAATGGCGCCGTTAACGGTGCTCGTGGCGGAGGGAAGTGAGTTTCATGTGACGGTGTATGAGGATATGGTGGTAGAGTCGTGTAACTGCCGATAGAGGGAGACAAGTGGTGGATTAATCAACTGTTATTAAGTTGTGCTATCATTGCTCCATTTTATCATTTATATGGGAATCTATGATTGTATCTGTTTCTATAACTATTTTTCTGCTAAATGATTATAATTCTGTCGTAAGTTTTTAAATAACTTGATTATTCTAGCTATTGCAATTTCACAGAGACAGTGTAAATCTAATTGCTTTATTAACTGCATATTATACAACTTTGCAAGGCCCCAACGAAGGCTAATATCAGATGGATCAGAGAGTCAAAAATCAGTACTTTGACTTTTTGTGGGTCGACTGTCATGGCAGGGTAAATAATATGATATTACAATCTTACAATGAAGCTTTTAAAACTGCGAAAACTAACTTTTTAACTCGAAATATTACTGTAACTCGCAGACAAAAATATATACAATTAAAATATTAAAAAGAAGAAAAACACTGCAGTCCACACATAATGACCGGAGAAGTTATAAAATTCATTGGCACGCTCCTAACGAGTCCATTTTGTATCAAGGTCGAGGGTCTTAACAAATCTGGACCCGATCAGGCCAGTAATAGAGAAATATAGACAGAGACGAAAACGCCGGAGGGTTCTTTAAAAGTTTAAAGATAATATAACCACCCAACTCACTGCTATTTGCTGGTCCTTGAGTCGAATGAGCTCCTTGAGCTTGGGGTACTCCTCGAACCTCTCCTGGATTCCTGTGTCTCTAATGTAGTTCTGTGGTCTGTTACCTGCCAAGGAAACCATGTCATTTTGTTTCTAAGTTTCTATACTTAGTCACCAACTAACCGGTATCTACTATTCTACTAAGTGCTGCTGGTTGTCTACTAACCGGTATCTACGAAGTGCTGCTGGTAGTCTACTAACCTGTATCTACGAAGTGCTGCTGGTAGTCGTTGTGAGGGTTGGCTGACTGGGTTCCCTTCAGGAATATCTCGCTGCCGATGTAGAGCTTCTGGTCGTTTCCCTCTTCGTCCTCGGCCCCTCGTGACCGTTTCCTGCTGCTCCGTTCCCACCGCACCTCGTTCATTTTACGCCGAGCAACCACTTCCATCTGCGTGTTCAGTACCTGGCGAAGCGGGTGTTGATATCAGCTCACCCGTACAATCTCAAAATCCTCATAACAATCACCACAGACCATTCAGCGCGCGAGTTCACTGTCAACTCGCTCGCTCGCTGAATGTCAAATGGACTCGTGGTTAAGCTAACATGCCGTCAATAAAACAAGAAATGGCAGTGAGTGACACTCACTGCCATTTCTTGTTTTATTGACGGCTGTTTTATTGACGGATGGTTATAGTAACACTCACTGAGTGTTACTATAACCAGTGCCGTAAAGCCATATCACATTTCAGCTTTTCAAAACAATGGTACATTCTGAAATGTGTTTTCACACTCAGAACTTTAAAAATCCCTTCTAGTACAGAACATGAACCTACCACTCCTATTCTGCGACCACTGGACACGCCGAATACCTCTGCCAACTTGTCACGCCTCTTCCTGGACCGGGCCTGAAGCTTCTGCATGATTTCCTTGTAATCTGGCGCCATGCTGACAGTAAGTAACGAATCATCAACTAATGGTAAATTGAGCGATCCGTCGAGGCCCGGAGGCCAGTATCGCGCCAGTATCACGCCAGTACCGCGCCAGTACCACGCCAGTATCGCGCCAGTATCAGGCCTACCTCACGCCGTTATCGCGCCGGTATCACGCCAGTATCGCGCCAGTATCACGCCAGTAGCGCGCCAGTAGCGCGCGCCAGTAGCACGCGCCAGTATCACAGTTGCGCCAGGACGCAACACGCCAGTATATGATCTGATACTGGCGTGCTACTGGCGTTCTGGGCTAAAGTAAGTGTCGACTGGCGCGATACTGGCGTGATACTGTGCTACTGGCGCGGTACTGGCGTGATAATATATGCGATACTGGCGATACCGGCGCGATAACGGCGTGAGGCCTGATACTGGCGCGATACTGGCGTGATACTGGCGTGATACTGGCGTGATACTGGCGCGATACTGGCGCGATACTGGCCTCGACGGATCGCTCAATTTACCCAACTAATA
This sequence comes from Beroe forskalii, assembly GCA_011033025.1. Classification (NCBI taxonomy): domain Eukaryota; kingdom Metazoa; phylum Ctenophora; class Nuda; order Beroida; family Beroidae; genus Beroe; species Beroe forskalii. The sequence goes on along the minus strand of WFMF01000060.1, from coordinate 287,150 downwards.
AATTATTTAATTGAATGGTCTCTCATTAGCTACTCATAAGGTATTCATTAAAAATTTAAACGCTTCCAAGTTCGATATTATCATGATGAATCCTCTCAATCGATTGAATTCGACTTACACAGCCTTTCAGTTTAAAGTAATTAATTCAACACGGCTATCAAGCACTGATGAAGTCCGCCTTTAAACATTTAAACTTGTACAATAATATCAATGATGTCATATCGTGAATGATTAAAATACTCCAATAAAATATATGCTGCAATTACTTATAAAAACATAGACACGCGACTATCGGGTCCATTTCAATTTGGACCCGCAGCCCGAAGGGCGAGGGTTGAATCCAATACGGACCCGATCGGGCATGTGCCTATGTATTATACATATCGATGAAAACGTCAGAGGGTTCTGTCATGTATAAGATAACGAAACGTTTATTTCAAACATTTAGAGAAAAGATCAACGTATCTGCATTCTGCAGTACCTGCAATTGCAAAGACCCAATCTCCTGTATAAAAGTGCATCTTGCTTTCTTGACAAGTTAAAATACCTACGGTATATCACATTTATATTACCACATTCCATTCACCTGAAATTTGAAATTCAACAGTTTAAATTTAATAACATGTCCGATACATCGTTGTTCTGTCCTCAGAGCAGTCAGAACAACTCGCTGCTCAGTCTGCCCTCAGCTCAGTCAGAACAACTCGCTGCTCAGTCTGCCCTCAGTCAGAACAACTCGCTGCTCAGTCTGCCTCTTACTCTCTCAGAGCAGTCAGAACAACTCGCTGCTCAGTCTGCCTCCTTCTGGAGTCGGAGTTTCTTGAGGTTCTCCAGGTCATCCTGCAGTCTCTTCTGGAGGAAGGAGTTGGTTGTCCTCGATATCTCGTTCTCCAGACCCTTGATCTTCCGGTCCAGTGTCTGGGGAGGTAAGGCTCAGCAAAACACGGCGATATGAAGTCTTTCATGAACGAAACGATAAGGTCGCGAATTATTGTTCTACTATGTCGGTGTACAGTGTAAACTGTCCATCACATCATGACACCTATTATGACGCCTATTATTTTGATCTTTGATCACCTGATAAGCTGATATTGAACATGATAACCCACTAACCCACTAACCTCTCGTTCAAAGATAGCATCCTGACTGGCACTATTACTCGTATCCATGGGTCTAGGCACCGACTCCAACCTTGTCGTGTTACCCTGAATGGATAGGAATCGGTGTTAGCGAAATAATATCAAAGTGGCAATGCCTTCTTATTCGTCATTCTATTATTGCAAATTACGACTCGAAAAGTACTACTTTATAATAGCAATTTGGACACAATATGTCCATCTATTGGCTTTAGAAAGTTAGAGTCTGTCTGTACACTGACCTCGTCCCCACTGCTGCCCTGGTCGTCACTGCTCAAATCCTGGAACATTTCCATGAGCTCCTTGTCAAAGCTCTTATCATCCGGGGCAGCCTGAAACGGTGTACGTCTTTTGGTGTTCTGTAATAAAGTAATAGGTTGTAGTTTGATTAAAGTTTTGAGGGTGCTCAAATGAATTCAATATAATTCATTCCCGAAACATTCCAGCATTGAAGGAGAGTAACCACCAAATATAAGTGCACAACCTTGGTATTCAAATACTCCCATACTTCTGATTGTTGCTATACCTACTCAAATAGTTGCTAAAACCCACAGACTGTTGCTAAAACCCACAGATTGTTGCTAAAACCCACAGGTTGTTGCTAAAACTCACAGATGGTTGGTTGGTAAAACTCACAGCTATGGTGGTATTGCCAGTAGATGTATCTGCAGTGAGAGTGTCGTCTAACATCTTAGATAAGTCACACGTATTACCACCTTCCCCTCCTCCTCCTACACCGCCAATATCAGAACCACGGGACTCTTCTGAAATAATTCCCTGCTTATCATAATATGCATATCACTCTTAGCTTCTTAGAGAGTTAGAGGAGGACATCATGACGTGCAGCCGGGTAATTAATTAAAAAGTAAGTTATATATTCGCATAATTATATCTAGATTATGCAGTTCACGGTAACGTCTACATCGGTACTAGTCACGCACCAGTATGATGATATTATGATTCCTTTAAATTTATAGTTGTGTGTTGTCAGCCATTTCTGTGTTGTCAGCTGTTGTCACGTTCAATTACACGTGATGTCTCCGAAGAAAGCGTGTGTGCGAACCAGTGTAAGCATATCAAACGATTCTAATTAATCACTTTTTGAAAATAATCTCAATTTTTTTCAAAAATAGTGACCACCTCAAAAAATGATAGATCCGCCAACATGTAATATATTCAGGTATAATATTCAGAATATGAATGATCGTAGCCGCTAATATATCCCCGCTAATCAGCTTACAACGTGTTAGCAGCAGTAGGAGGAATGAGCTGAGAGAGACCCCTGCACTAGAACATTTACCATGTTACAACAAGGTGTTTGAGTTACTTCTACTAAACGATCGTGTAGTATTATATACGTAGTGTGTCAGTAAAACACTTAAAAACACATGTGCCAGTCTAAAGAACTATAATTTCTGGCTTTGTTTGAGGACAAGTTCATCACAGTTATCACTTTTATATTTATCAGTACGCATCGATATATAGCTGCAGCATTTGTCACATTCTCATTCGTTAGTACTACAGTACTAGGTAGTGCTGTGCTGAATGAGAAGGCCACCTCTTCGCTTAAAAGTTGTGGTTACAATATATCGTGTGATTTACGTGTGTTTTGCTACTTCACCAGTGAATAAGTGTTAATAAGTATTCACTATTAAGCGTAAACTCCGTGTTTTGTATCAGCTTGTTCTGGATGTTGTGGGCAGGTGCTAAAGCAGCTCTTCCACCCTCCTCCTTCCCCACTTACTTCGACCACAACTTCGATCAGTGCTCCAGGTGAGGAAAACAAGGAAATATTTGAATAGAAATATTCAGAACAAACAGAGTAATTCATTCTATCATTGTGGTTTCCGTAGTTTTAGGTTATTCATACTTTCATACCTAGTCACATGTACGCTAGAATACGAATTTTATGTAGTTCACGCCCTCCTCTACAAGTTGTCGCACCCCTACCTCAACAGCTCTTTCTCCCCCAGGCGAGTGAAGCACCCCTACTCCCCTACCTCAACCCCTCTCTCGTCTCTCTCCTAGGCGCCCCTCCCTCAAAACCTCTCTCTCCTATGCAAGAAAAGCACCCCTACCTCAACACCCCCTCTCCCCCAGGCGCCCTTTCCTCAACACCCCTCCCCCCAGGCGAGTGAACGCAGTGAAGCAGAAGCTCCAGTTCTCGATCCCACTGTTTCGGGGGAGGGAGCGACTGTCCCTCCTCACCTTCCTGGCCTTCCTCCACCTCACTACTGAGGAGTACGAGGCGGCGGAGCAGGTCCTCGCCAAGTGCCGCCTGATCGCCACCAACTCCATCATGCTCAGCACCACGGAGTACCACTGCTACTACCGGCGCGGCCACCTCAAGAAGGCGCGCGCCACCATGAAGCAGCTGCGCCGAGACATCGCCGAGGACCAGTACTCCGAACACTTCCAGGCAGAGGCGCTTATTGACCTGGCCATGGCACTCATTGTCTACGGTCTTAACTGTGCGGCGCTGGAGCACCTTCACAAAGCTAAGGTCGGGTTGAAGTCGAAGGGGTGCAGCCGGACTAACTGCTTCCTCGGCCTGTGTTACGGGCTCGTGTACTACCACTTCAATCAGAACGACGGGGAACGGGGCCTCTCCACCTACTACGCACAGCTGTGTTCAGAACGCCTCAAGCCACTCCTCAAGTTCTCGCAGTATCGAAACGTGTGCGGAGTGTACCTCTGGAAACTGAACATGCGATGTACGGGGGACGTAGGGAGTTTGTCAGCTAACCTCATAGGTACAGGGTACGGGAAGTATCAGATCGGCAAGGAGTGTGTCAAGTGCGGCTACCCGGGCAAGGGACTCTTCCTCCTCCGGAAAGCTGTGGATGTGTGCAAGTTGGCGGACATCTACTACTGGATCGGGGAAGGGATGGTGAAGCTGGCTAACAGACGGTGGGGGCATGACATGGTCTGGGATGAGATCAGGAGCAGGTGCCCCGTGTACGTGAAACACTCGCTCAGTGAGCAGGACAGCGGGGTGTCGCCCCCGCCCCCCACAGCTATTGCTTGCTACAGAAAGGAGAGGGAGCGGAAGATGGCGATAACGTCTCCTACTGGCATACAGAAGGTCATGGAGAAGATAGACAACGACACCCGGTTCCTCAATGATACCGTCTATTTGGAAGCCAGGGACTATTACCGAAAATCCATTTCCACTTCTCCCGTCCTGGTGGAGAAGTACTGTATCTCCTTAGCTAAACTCCTCATTTATCTGAACGATATGATCGGAGCTGAGGAGATCCTGTCTAGGGTCGTTGAGGAGAAGAGTTCGCCCTTTGTTCAGTTCGACGCCTCCCTGCTGCTGGCCACGTGCTATGCTAATGGCAAGGTCCAGGTGGCGGCCCAGCACGTGTCCCGGTGTCTGGACCTGCTGCCCAAGGTGACGGTCTGCCCGGACACCATACACCTGCTGATCCAGTGGTGCGAGTTCTATGCCTACCAGAACTCTTACAGGAGGAACAGTCACGACTTCAAGTTCTGGTTGGAAGCACTCAGTCAGTTGGGATACAGCAAGTTAGAGCCACTCATGGAGAGGCTGAGACAGCTCCAGGATGAGAAACTCTTGAGGATGGTGGGCCAGAAGTGGGTGGGCAGGAACAAGGGTAGCATCGCGGGTAAAAGTGTCAACTTCGGAGATAAGAGTTGATGTTTTCATCTACTCGTCCAAGCTCGACGCTAGTCTACACAAGTTACGACCATGAATCAAGCTACAAACCTAGGACCACAGTATCCATATTCCATAATCCATATATTTTGCGGCTTATGCTGGAAGACTAAGTTTGTACTTATTCCTTTATTCGTTAATAAAAATATCAATTCTATACTGTATTTAATGGCCCTTCATATTCTATGAAGCTAGTATAACCGGTACCCTGCCCCGAGCTGAGAGAAGGTAGACATACCTTGGAAGGAGGACTGCGCTACTTCAGCTGGCTTGCTCGTGTCTACGGTCGTCTTGTTGTCGTACACCAGCCTGGTTTGAACACTGATGGCACTGATGTCAGCTCGGAGCAGTCTTCTTACCTAACAATGGGATTATTGCTGGAACCATTTTATTTTTCACAGGTTTTATTTCACAATATTATTATTAGGAATTTTAATAAATACCGAAGAAAATGTGCTGTTTTTCCTTCTTTGGTACATCTGGACCGTACCTCTTTTTCCACTTCAGGATCGTCAATGATTTTCTTGGGAGCAGTCTTCCTGAATCTCTTCTTCCTCACGTTCTTCATGGGAGGGGTGATGCCGTGAGCGTAGCTGAACTTCTTGTGGTCGTTTTTCTCCTTCCTCACTTGCTGTGACCGGGACACTTCCTCTTCAGCTAATGGGGTCTCATTCACCTGTTAGGGAGTAACGTGCTTCAAACTTTTAAATGAAGGAGTTCAAACTTAGAAGCTTAGACCGTATGACTATGAGGCCAGCTGGCAGCAGATCATCCAAAAAAGAGCTAGATAATTTGTCAGTAAAATGACAGGATATTCTTGGCCTCCGACCTTAATAACCTGAAATGACATCATGGCTTAATTTGGTTTTAAACATCAGTCAAATTCAGGAATCTGCTGAGATTCCTGAATTGTTCATTCAATGTTTAAATAGCAGAGTTTGAGGTGCAGGAAATAATGACATCATGGTTTGGCAGATGTCTCTGACTTGTAAAACAAGTTTTGTTGTCTATTATCTAAAATTAAAATTAATAATAAATTAATAATATAAAATATATATCAATAGCAGAGTAGTGTACACAAACCAGCAACATTTGGCAGATGTCTCCAGACTTGTAAAATGTTTTGTTGTCTATTGTTTATTCTATTGAGTTGCATGTCAGATCCACCAGCTAAGTTTATAAAACTCGTTTTCAATCTAAGATCTTAAGATATCATGAAGATTGGAGAATTGGAAAATGTTAGTCTATTGAGTCCATCTACTTTTTTAACTGAATTGTCATGTGAGGGAATTATTATTAATCATACAATCATTACAACTCTAAATATAGAATCCAAATGAGGTTGTCCAAATATCCAGGACCCTGTGGCTGTCCTTACTTCCCCAAGACGAACTGACCTTTAGGAGCGCGTTTCTGCAGTCGTCTTTGATATCGATCTGAAGCCTCTCCCTGAGGTTGCCCTTGTTCACGGCCTGCCTGACTATCTGAGCGTATTTCTCAGGTAACCTCAGCACCATCAGGTTTTCCTGACTCTCATCCTCATCTTCATCTCTCTTCCGCGACATTCTGCTGACAGTGCTGACAGTGATTCATACAAATCATTTAATAAGAATTTAACCAGCACTAACTATCTATTAAGATGAATATTTCCTAGGATATCTTGGCCCAATCAATTCAAAAATCTAGAAATTTATTAGAGGATATTTATACTGGTTTAGTGGTTCGTGAAAAACCTGTCATAATACGGCTGAATTTGATGTTAAATAAGTTAATTTGCCATCAAAGCATCAAATTAAATCGTATAGTTTACACAAGGGAGATGTGTTATTATTTCATTTTGATAGATAGTCAGTACATTAAGCCATTATTGAATCTAATTATTGATGAATAGGGCAAACTCAGGAAGCAAACTCAGCACATCACATCAAAACATAATACAGTAGATACTTAGATAATAATATATACCTAAATACATGTAATAGGTACCTAAATTACAAATTTGTTATCACAAACTCAAAATTCACAAAAACACACAACTGATTACAAGTTTACATTTATAGATTAATCTATTTATCAAAATCAATTATCTATCAACAAAATATACACTGACGACTGAATTGGGTCAATCAATTTTAAGATTTAATAAGCATTGCTAACACGTCATGTTTGATGCATATTGAAGTATTTAGTTATCTTCTGAAATCTGAAAGCATAACTTATCAAGTTATCATAAAGTATTCTATACGACAAATTGAGGTCAGAAAAAGAATAAAATAAAAGGCAACTTTCTTTAGGTCACTCACTGTTATACGTGCTGAAATAGTAAAACTTCCATCTTCCTTGTTTCAAAAACTTGAAAATAAAGGGCCAGAAGAAGCAAATAGATAGATGGAAGTTATACAACTCAGGGAATCGCGAAGGATGCCAATTCTCCTTCTTGATAATCCAGAATAAACTTAGGTACTGCTGTACTGTAGTCTCTACTTCTAAGCGGAATAATTTAGAGGGTCAGTGCACGTACTCACAAAAGCTACGCAGTAATAATAACTTAATGGGGCTGGCAAATACGGGAACCCCGAAAAACACAAAAGCACAAATTACGTACTAATAAGACTTGTCCTTGATGAGTCTATCAACTTAGAAATTATATAGTAAGTCTGTATGTCTAACGAAACTTCGTTTTCCTCCTCCAATCTCTACTCAAGGATACCAAGCACCCCATTGACTTCCTCCTCTATCTCCTTGTCGTCTGTGTGGTAACTGTCACGACGGAAATGTTTGTCCTGGAAATCGCTCTTCTTCCTCAGCGTGCCGAGCAACTCATGACATTCCTTACCATTGGTTATGGCATCACACTCCATTACGAAGTCGTAGGTTAGCTGCGGGGTAGGCATTGGTTAGCACTTAGCATCACAATTACAGAGCTGGCTTTTAGGCTTATGCAATGAACAGCCATTAAGCTATTACACTATTAGAATGCAGTATTTGCATATATGAAATGAGGCACATAAACATCAAACATTATAAGTACATAAGACTATAAGAGTACATAAATTACATTACAGCTTGTTCTCAAGAAAAGTCAAAACATTCATAAATCTTACTTCTTCTGACACAACAGAGTCGTTCTGATAAAGATGGTGATTCTTCACATAGTCCCTCATCCACCTGGCTGTAGTTTTGAGCTCCCCGCTAGCTCTCTTTTGGATCAGGGTAATGTACGAACACAGCCGAGCTGCTGTCACAAATTCCAGGTCCTATACGGGGAGGTGTGCTTTAATGAATAAACAAATAGTAAATGACATTCGACTCGATTGTGGATCAATGATCAAAATCAACTGGAATTATTTAGTTTGATCATGATAATTGATCCTGATATTATGATATTAATCTATCCTGATATTATGTACTTTTCATGTCCCTCAGTCAAGTAACATCAAGTGAACTGTCATATCTGGATTTAAGTATTTTTAAGATAAATTAATAACTTAATAACATATCTGACCATGTTGCTGATATACGCTCGTATGATTCGACAGACTCCAGGGAAGTCCTCACTTCCGTTGATGATTTCGTCAACTGTCATCTCAGCTATGATAGGTTCACAATCACATTTGCAGCACTGGATGTTCTTCCTGAATGCATTTCAGAAAATAGAAAAAGCGGGAAGCATCAACTCATCCAGCACGATGACAATTTTTCACTTCTCTCAAATTTGCACTCGCTCTGCAATAATTTAAGAATCTTGCAATCTCTACATCTTTACGAAACCATGCAAAATGAAGAGCAAACCTGAAAAAGAACTTCTCTTGAAGGACAGCATCCCGTTTTTGTGCCCGTTCCATGTTGATTTGCACCAGAGACAGTGGGATGTAGAAGTTACACTTGAAGCTGGCGAGAGCACGGCTCAGCAGGATACAGAACGCCACGAAGGCAGCGTTCTCAAAGTCCGTGATCTGTGCCTCTATGGTCCTGAACTCCACCCTCCAGCCAATGTCCGTGCCAGCAGGGGGCGGTTTGAATCGCATGTTCTGCCAGTTGGAGGACTGCAGACTTTCGAAGTGCTCCGTGTCCTGCTCGTCGTCCAGTTCTACTCGGTTACTGAACGCGGAGATAGGGTCCCGGTTGAAGATATGAGCGATGTGCTTAGCGAGAAGACTGTCTATGATATCCACATTGGCACTCATCAGCATCTCGTAGAGGTCGTGGTCGTAGGGCGGGTTCACATCACTGTACTTCTCTGACTTGGAGGTAGGAGTTTATACAGGAGTACCGGGAGTTTCGGGGGGTTTTAGGCTCGGGGTTGTGAAGCTCCTGAAATGGTTGCCTTGTTTTGTACCTGAGCTTACAAGTAACGAATTAAATGTATTCCTACTTCAACTTTCATGAACTTTCGTGAACTCTTTTTTGCGTTTATCAGTTTATTGACCTTGTATTTAGTACACTTGCACTACAAGAGAAACGCTAGTAATTAATATATCTTAGCAGCAAACTATTTGATGTCTCAGTAACCTCATATGTACGGTCATCTACAGAGTCTGATATGACATTCCACCTGCAGTCCACGTCACAGAGATATCCCCTGTAGATGGGGGACCCGGCTGACAGAGCCATCACTATGGGGGACACCACCGCCAGCTGGTCATACAACACCTTGGCCTCGTCCAGGTCACATGCCTGAAACATTGTACAGGTCACATGCCTGAAACACGGCAATGTTTGCATTGGCCGTTAAACACATTCAGATTTCAGATTTCGGAGGTTGCGTAAAAACACCCTTAATTCTTTAATTCTAACTTGATAATGATAACAATTCAGAGCGGTTCACCTTATTGTCTCATTATTAAATTACAGAATTCTTGAGAATATTTTCTAACTGTGCAGTATACCTAGGTTTTTAGTATTAGGTATCGTTACGTAATTTCCACGTAAGTTTATTTTTTCTGATTCCTTATCAAGCTAGGGACAATCTCTAAAAGTCAAAAGATTCTTGCACCAGTGCAGACTGCAGGACCATTAAATTCTACTACCTTACTACGAATAATACAAAAAGTATTGTTCGTAAATTATTATAGTTTTATGACTTAGTAACTTGGAGTATGATCTTAATAATATGATGGCATGTAATGTATCAGGCAAGCTGTAGAAGTGTAGAATACCCAACCTGGAACGTGACCTGAATACAGCAACATCCCATGCCAAATCCCGTGGCGTCCATATACACATGATCAGGTTTAGCGGCGGGAATGTCTGGAAACTCAATGAAGGGATCTGGTGTGTTGGTGTCTTTGTAGATTGGAACGTTGATTTCAACCTGAGACAGAAAGTTTGTAAAATAAAGAGTTACTCTCATAAGACCGATGACGGCGAAAAATCTGTAGGGAAATATTTCAATCGAAATCGGTGAAGGACAAAAGTCAGGCTGACCAAAACATGATTACAAGAATATCGAAGAGTAGAAGTAACTTAGTCAAAAGATTCAGCAATAGCCAGTGTTACCTTTACCTCTGCGCTGCCTTATGTTCCTGGTTAAGTTGGGGAACCTAGGATGCGGGTTGATGCACTCATCGGGGAAGAAGAGGCTTTGTGAGACGTTTCCATCAGGCGAGGGTTGGGCAGGTGGCCAACAGAAGTCAGGGCACCCCAGCCGAGGGAAGTTAGTGAGGGTGAGGACGGTTTCCGAGGAAGTATCCATCTGCAACAGCAGCTCCTGAATGTGATCTGATCAGCTTTCTGAATTGACCTTATATCAGTAGCCGTCGGCTACCTACTTAAATAACAAGTAAATAAGTAAATAACTACAGTAAGTAACTTATCTCCTACTTAAATAACTTCAGTAAGTAACTTATCTAGTTCAGACGAGGGAACTCATACGTTAATATGTAAAAAGTGCATGCCATGGCTGACTTAATCAGACTCAAATTTTACGTAGGAAATCCCACTTTCTAAACCATAACAGGAATACAATAATTAAGATCCCAAAGTGTCAAAAAGTGCTACCTTACGACGATGTCGCATATCTCGAATGACATGATTCAACTCCTCGAAATCATCTAAAAATGGTTTGTTGGGCGAAGATTCAATCTGGAAGGATCCATATTCTTCGTGGAAAGTAACCGGCCTGAATTCATTAAGTGATTTAGTGGTTTAAGTTGATGTAGCGTTATTTTAACAATGAGCATAACAATGAGCACACCAAAATCATGAAATGTGAACTGGTGTGAGCAGTGAACAATGAACATAATATGAGAACAATTAACATCATTTGAATAGTGAACTATAAACATTGAATGGAAATACAACGATCACTGAACAGTGAACAATATAGCAATATTACCTATTATGCGAACAATGAAGAAAAAAAGTAATTATCTTTTATTTCCAATTGAGCAAATAAATATCTCATGAAAACGTTCAGTAAAAGTATTTTTCACTGATATAGATGGAACTTTGATCAATGTGCATTGTGCCCAATAGAAAAAAAACACCTTAGAACCTACATATCAAATTTACAGCTATGATTGGCCAACTTTTCGAGGTATTCCTGCGTTTTGCAGTGAACATAAACTCTCTTTTTATCGTGGTCGAACTTCAGCAGTAAATACTCAATCTCATCACCCCACTTCAAAACTTCGTATGACCTAGAAAATAAATGTGCAAGGATTACGGTTTATCATAGAAAACTGAGTCGAAAAGATTTATGTTGTCATACGTAAATTAAAAAGCATAATTATTTCTGCCATCAAGTTCACTGTATTAACTTATTAACTTATCTAATCTCTACATACATCAGAATACATTATATTTGCTAACGAAGCAACAAGTCTTAAGTTATAAAGTTATTAACGGGAAGGTACCTATCCTGCATTTTCTTCATAAGGTTGATGAACTGGACAATACCATGTTCTCGAATGTAATCTGCAAGTTCCTTCGTTTCCTCCCAGGACAGCGGCTTCCCTTTTACCAGGAGGCCCATTCCAGGTTAAGAGCTACTAATGGATGTTTATGGTAATACTAGTCACCATGTCCAAACCTTCACGAGACGTTTCCTTGAATACTAAGCAGGTATTTCAATGAAATGCGTTTCATGAGGAACAGTTTCATCAATCCACGGAATGCAGGAATACATGGTATCACAAAGTCAATTAGCACGAGCAACGTCTTTTCGGCTTTAAACATGTAAGCTAGAAAAGGTTTCAGTGATCTCTAACATGAAAAGATTGCACTAACAAGTAGGAAATTAGACAGCAACATTAACACGTCAGCAAAAATAAAAATGATAATCGTATTGTAAGAAATTGCTTCATAGATCAGGGTACAGCAATTCTGTACTGTGGTTAGTAGCATAGCTGCCAAATTTTGAAAAAACCGTCGCAGGGCAAGATTTTTGACGAAAAGAAGGGCAAAAAGAAGGGCAATAGGTACCTTTTTGCGGAGCAAAATTGGTCAATTTAGCAGGCGAATCACCTGATGAACGCATGCTACTATAGGCTTTTAGGTACCTTTTTGAACACCAGCTACACCAACCAATTATGGGTACTTTTCTGAACCACCAGTTACACCAACAAATTATGGGTACCTTTTCGAACAAACAGTTACACCAACCATTAATGTGTATCTTTCTGAACCACCAGTTACACCAACTAATTATGGGTACCTTTCTGAACCACCACTTATGCTAACCAATTATGGGTACCTTTCTGAGCCACCAGATACACTAATCAATTATGGGTACCTTTCTGAACCACTAGTTACACTCACCAATTATGGGTACCTTTCTGAGCCACCAGTTACACCAACTAATTATGGGTACCTAGACCTTTCTGAACCACCAGTTACACTAAGCAATTATGGGTACCTTTCAATAACCAGTTACACCAGCTGTTACCAATTATGGGTACTTTTCTGAACCACCAGTTACACCAACCAATTATGGGTACCTTTCTGAACCACCAGTTACACCAAACAATTATGGGTACCTTTTTGATCCACCAGTTACACCAACCAATTATGGGTACCTTTCAATAACCAGTTTCACCAGTTACCAATTATGGGCACCTTTCTGAACCACCTGTTACACCAACCAATTATGGGTACCTTTTTGAACCACCAGTTACACCAACCAATTATCGGTACCCTTCTGAACCACCAGTTACACTAAGCATATATGGGTACCTTTCAATAACCAGTTACACCAGTTACCAATTATAGGTACTTTTCTGAACCACCAGTTACACCAACCAATTATGGGTACCTTTTTGAACCACCAGTTACACCAAACAATTATGGGTACCTTTTTGAACCACCAGTTACACCAACCAATTATGGATACCTTTCAATAACCAGTTACACCAGTTACCAATTATGGGTACTTTTCTGAACTACCAGTTACACCAACCAATTATGGGTACCTTTTTGAACCACCAGTTACACCAACCAATTATGGGTACCTTTTTGATCCACCAGTTACACCAACCAATTATGGGTACCTTTCAATAACCAGTTACACCAGTTACCAATTATGGGTACCTTTCTGAACGACCTATTACACCAACCAATTATGGGTACCCTTCTGAACCACCAGTTACACTAAGCAATTATGGGTACCTTTCAATAATCAGTTACACCAGCTGTTACCAATTATGGGTACTTTTCTGAACCACCAGTTACACCAACCAATTATGGGTACCTTTTTGAACCACCAGTTACACCAAACAATTATGGGTACCTTTTTGAACCACCAGTTACACCAACCAATTATGGGTACCTTTCAATAACCAGTTACACCAGTTACCAATTATGGGTACCTTTCTGAACCACCAGTTACACCAACCAATTATGGGTACCTTTCCTAATCACCAGTTACACTAACCAATTATGGGTACCTTTCTGAACCACCAGTTTCGCCAACCAATTATGGGTACCTTTTCGAACAACCAGTTACACCAAGCAATCATGGGTACTTTTCTGAACCACCAGTTACACTAAACAATTATGGGTACCTTTCTGAACCACCAGTTACACTCACCAATTATGGGTACCTTTCTGAGCCACCAGTTACACCAACTAATTATGGGTACCTAGACCTTTCTGAACCACCAGTTACACTAAAGCACTAACCAATTATTGGTACCTTTCTGAACCACCAGTTACACTAACAAATTATGGGTACCCTTTAGAACCACCAGTTAGACTAAACAATTATGGGTACCTTTCTGAACCACTAGTTACACCAACCAATTATGGGTTCATTTTTGATCCACCAGTTACACCAACCAATTATGGGTACCTTTCAATAACCAGTTACACCAGTTACCAATTATGGGTACCTTTCTGAACCACCTGTTACACCAACCAATTATGGGTACCTTTTTGAACCACCAGTTACACCAACCAATTATGGGTACCCTTCTGAACCACCAGTTACACTAAGCAATTATGGGTACCTTTCAATAACCAGTTACACCAGTTACCAATTATAGGTACTTTTCTGAACCACCAGTTACACCAACCAATTATGGGTACCTTTTTGAACCACCAGTTACACCAACCAATTATGGATACCTTTCAATAACCAGTTACCAATTATGGGTACTTTTCTGAACCACCAGTTACACCAACCAATTATGGGTACCTTTTTGAACCACCAGTTACACCAACCAATTATGGGTACCTTTTTGATCCACCAGTTACACCAACCAATTATGGGTACCTTTCAATAACCAGTTACACCAGTTACCAATTATGGGTACCTTTCTGAACCAGGTCTGTTACACCAACCAATTATGGGTACCTTTTTGAACCACCAGTTACACCAAACAATTATGGGTACCTTTTTGATCCACCAGTTACACCAACCAATTATGGGTACCTTTCAATAACCAGTTTCACCAGTTACCAATTATGGGCACCTTTCTGAACCACCTGTTACACCAACCAATTATGGGTACCTTTTGAACCACCAGTTACACCAACCAATTATCGGTACCCTTCTGAACCACCAGTTACACTAAGCATATATGGGTACCTTTCAATAACCAGTTACACCAGTTACCAATTATAGGTACTTTTCTGAACCACCAGTTACACCAACCAATTATGGGTACCTTTTGAACCACCAGTTACACCAAACAATTATGGGTACCTTTTGAACCACCAGTTACACCAACCAATTATGGATACCTTTCAATAAACAGTTACACCAGTTACCAATTATGGGTACTTTTCTGAACTACCAGTTACACCAACCAATTATGGGTACCTTTTTGAACCACCAGTTACACCAACCAATTATGGGTACCTTTTTGATCCACCAGTTACACCAACCAATTATGGGTACCTTTCAATATTACCAGTTACACCAGTTACCAATTATGGGTACCTTTCTGAACCACCTATTACACCAACCAATTATGGGTACCCTTCTGAACCACCAGTTACACTAAGCAATTATGGGTACCTTTCAATAACCAGTTACACCAGCTGTTACCAATTATGGGTACTTTTCTGAACCACCAGTTACACCAACCAATTATGGGTACCTTTTTTGAACCACCAGTTACACCAAACAATTATGGGTACCTTTTTGAACCGCAGTTACACCAACCAATTATGGGTACCTTTCAATAACCAGTTACACCAGTTACCAATTATGGGTACCTTTCTGAACCACCAGTTACACCAACCAATTATGGGAACCTTTCCTAATCACCAGTTACACTAACCAATTATGGGTACCTTTCTGAACCACCAGTTTCGCCAACCAATTATGGGTACCTTTTCGAACAACCAGTTACACCAAGCAATCATGGGTACTTTTCTGAACCACCAGTTACACTAAACAATTATGGGTACCTTTCTGAACCACCAGTTACACTCACCAATTATGGGTACCTTTCTGAGCCACCAGTTACACCAACTAATTATGGGTACCTAGACCTTTCTGAACCACCAGTTACACTAAAGCACTAACCAATTATTGGTACCTTTCTGAACCACCAGTTACACTAACAAATTATGGGTACCCTTTAGAACCACCAGTTACACTAAACAATTATGGGTACCTTTCTGAACCACTAGTTACACCAACCAATTATGGGTTCATTTTGATCCACCAGTTACACCAACCAATTATGGGTACCTTTCAATAACCAGTTACACCAGTTACCAATTATGGGTACCTTTCTGAACCTGTTACACCAACCAATTATGGGTACCTTTTTGAACCACCAGTTACACCAACCAATTATGGGTACCCTTCTGAACCACCAGTTACACTAAGCAATTATGGGTACCTTTCAATAACCAGTTACACCAGTTACCAATTATAGGTACTTTTCTGAACCACCAGTTACACCAACCAATTATGGGTACCTTTTTGAACCACCAGTTACACCAACCAATTATGGATACCTTTCAATAACCAGTTACCAATTATGGGTACTTTTTCTGAACCACCAGTTACACCAACCAATTATGGGTACCTTTTGAACCACCAGTTACACCAACCAATTATGGGTACCTTTTTGATCCACCAGTTACACCAACCAATTATGGGTACCTTTCAATAACCAGTTACACCAGTTACCAATTATGGGTACCTTTCTGAACCAGGTCTGTTACACCAACCAATTATGGGTACCTTTTTGAACCACCAGTTATACCAACCAATTATGGGTACCCTTCTGAACCACCAGTTACACTAAGCAATTATGGGTACCTTTCAATAACCAGTTACACCAGTTACCAATTATGGGCACTTTTCTGAACCACCAGTTACACCAACCAATTATGGGTACTTTTTTGAACCACCAGTTACACAAACAATTATGGGTACCTTTTGAACCACCAGTTACACCAACCAATTATGGGTACCTTTCAATAACCAGTTTTCACCAGTTACCAATTATGGGTACCTTTCTGAACCACCAGTTACACCAACCAATTAAGGGTACCTTTCCTAATCACCAGTTACACTAACCAATTATGGGTACCTTTCTGAACCACCAGTTACACCAAGCAATCATGGGTACTTTTCTGAACCACCAGTTATACTAAACAATTATGGGTACCTTTCTGAACGACCAGTTACACTAACCAATTATGAGTACCTTTCTGAACGACCAGTTACACCAACCAATTATGGGTACCTTTCTGAACCACCAGTTACACCAACCAATTAAGGGTACTGTTCTGAACCACCAGTTACGCCGAACCAATTATGAGTACCTTTTCAGACAACCAGTTACACCAACCAGTATGGGCACCTTTCTGAGCCACCAGTTACGCCACCAATTACACCAACCAATTATGGGTACCTTTCTAAACCACCAGTTACACTAACCAATTATGGGTACCTTTCTGAACCACCAGTTTCGCCAACCAATTATGGGTACCTTTTCGAACAACCAGTTACACCAAGCAATCATGGGTACTTTCTGAACCACCAGTTACACTAAACAATTATGGGTACCTTTCTGAACCACCAGTTACACTAACCAATTATGAGTACCTTTCTGAACGACCAGTTACACCAACCAATTATGGGTACCTTTCTGAACCACCAGTTACACCAACCAATTAAGGGTATCTTTCTGAACCACCAGTTACACTAACCAATTGTGGGTACTGTTCTGAACCACCAGTTACGCCGAACCAATTATGAGTACCTTTTCGAACAACCAGTTACACCAACCAATTATGGGCACCTTTCTGAGCCACCAGTTACGCCACCAATTACACCAACCAATTATGGGTACCTTTCTAAACCACCAGTTACACTAACCAATTATGGGTACCTTCCTGAAGCAACAGTTACAACATCAATTATGGTACTTTTCTGAACCACCAGTTACACTAACCAATTATTGGTACCTTTCTGAACCACCAGTTACACTAACAAATTATGGGTACCCTTTTGAACCACCAGTTACACCAACCAATTATGGGTACCTTTCAATAACCAGTTACACCAGTTACACTAAACAATTATGGGTACCGTTCTGAACCACCAGTTACGCCAACCAATTATGGGTACCTTTCTGAACCACCACTCACCAGTTACACTAACCAGTTATGGGTACCTTTCTGAACCATCAGTTACGCCAACCAATTATGGGTACCTTTTCGAACAACCAGTTACACTAACCAATTATGGGTACCTTTCTGAACCACCAGTTACACTAAACAATTATAAAATTTTCGAACCACCAGTTACACAAACCAATTATGGGTACCCTTCTGGACCACCAGTTACACTAAGCAATTATGGGTACCTTTCAATAACCAGTTACACCAGTTTCCAATTATGGGTACTTTTATGAACCACCAGTTACACCAACCAATTATGGGTACCTTTTTGAACCACCAGTTACACCAAACAATTATGGGTACCTTTTTGAACCACCAGTTACACCAACCAATTATGGGTACCTTTCAATAACCAGTTACACCAGTTACCAATTATGGGTACCTTTCTGAACCACCAGTTACACCAACCAATTATGGGTACCTTTCCTAACCACCAGTTACACTAACCAATTATGGGTACCTTTCTGAACCACCAGTTACACCAACCAATTATGGCTTTGTTGGTACCTTTTTGAACAACCAGTTACGCCAACCAATTATTGGCACCTTTGTGAACCACCAGTTACGCCAACCAATTATGAGTATCTTTCTGAACCACCAGTTACACCAACCATTTATGGGTACCTTTCTGAACCACCAGTTACGCCAACCAATTATGGGTACCTTTGTGAAGCACCAGTTACACCAACCAATTATGGCTTTATGGGTACCTTTTGAACCACCAGTTACACCAACCATTTATGGGTACCTTTCTGAACCACCAGTTACGCGAACCAATTATACTGTAGTACCTTTTAGAACCAATTATGGGTATATTTCTAAACAACCAGTTACACCAACCAATTATGGGTATCTTTCTGAACCAGCAGTTACACCAACCAATAATGAGTACTTTTCGGAACCACCCGTTACACTAACCAGATATAGGTACCCTTCCAAACCACCAGTTACAACAACCATTTATGGCTTTATGGGTACCTTTCTGAACAACCAGTTACGCCAACCAATTATGAGTACCTTTCTGAACCACCAGTTACCGTCCAATTATTGGTACCTTTCTGAACCACCAGTTACACCATCCACTTATGAGTTCACCTTTCTGAACCAACAGTTACACTTATCAATTATGGGTACCTTTCTGAACCACCAGTTACACCAACCACTTTGGGCATTAGGTATGTTTTGAAAAGACACTTATGCTCATCCTGCTAAGAATACTTTTTAACTCTACTAACTTCCATACCAATATAAGTACTTTTTAAAAATTGAAATAGTGCCGATACCAACCTCTTCAAGAATCTTCAGCATTTCCTTGTTTAAAAATACACAACTTTGCATAAATTCAATGAAGCAATCAATGAAGATGCTTGTAATCCTAATGAAGCAATGATTGATTAATGAATCACTGAATCAGCTTACAGGTATAATAATCAAGTGTGCATTTATCTTTTCCAACTCATGGATTTGATTATCTTATTCCAATGAAAATATGGGTACCTTTCGGACTGATTTGCCCTGCTAAAGCAGGGCTCGGTTTGCAAAGCAGGGCAAAAAGCAGGGCAAAGCAGGGCACCCTGCGAAAGAAGGGCAAAGCAGGGCACCCTGCGAAAGAAGGGCAAATTGGCAACTATGGTTAGTAGATAAAAATAAATGATATTTTATGGATTCAAAATATGAGTTAATCAATCAAATTTGCTAGTAATTCATCGATACTACAAATGCAGTGATCGGGTTTTTATTGAATTAGATTTTTGATTACATCATTTCACATTATATGCCGCCTGGTGAAAACTCCTTAATTTTGCAGAATTTTATATAATATTTATCACCACCAAAACCGTTGGACGGTTGGTCTAGTAACCCCCCGCTGGTTTGGATGTGATCAGCCCATTTTGTCTCTTTTCAGGTTCCGTTGTCACATCCAAACCCGCGGGGGGTTACTAGACCAACCGTCCAACGGTTTTGGTGGTGATATCTTGACAGATGTATGTAGTTTGAACCCATGTTACTTGACCAAAGGCAGTTTGGACCCACGCAACTTGCCCTCACGTAGTCCGAACCCTCGTTACTAGCCCACACGCAAGTGTAACCCACATAAATCACCCTAAGGAAGTCCAAAACTAAGTTATTCTAACTTGGAATTACTAGAATTGATATATGTCTTAATTTCTGCAAAACGTCCGAGTGTACTCACGTGCTGAAATATAGCAACCAGATCTAATTTCACGTGCATTAGTCGTATTTGAACTCATTTCAACGTAACCAAGTCGAAAATCCCGTGTAAATATCAATTTCTTCAAATCCCCTAATTTCTACAAAACGTCCGTGTGTACTCACGTGCTTAAATATGGCAACCAGATCTAATTTCATGTGCATTAGTCGTATTTAAACTCATTTCAACATAATCAAGTCGAAAATCCTGCGTAAATATCAATTTCTTCAAATCCCCTAATTTCTACAAAACGTCCGCGTGAACTCACGTGCTTCACTAGTCCATCCTATATTTTCCCGTTATTCGGACCCACGTTATTCGGACCCCCGTTACTCGGACCCCCGATATTCGGACCCCCGTTATTCGGACCCACGTTATTCGGACCCCCGTTACTCGGACCCCCGTTATTCGGACCCCCGTTATTCGGACCCCCGATATTCGGACCCCCGTTATTCGGACCCCCGTTATTCGGACCCCCGTTATTCGGACCCACATAATCCGATGAAAACTCTATGAGTTGGAGATGTAAAAGTAGCGCAAAATAGCGTTCTATCACAAAATACGCTATTTTAGTGGTTTTACGCGATTTTGATGACGTCATCACAGCACCCAAATAAGCTCAAACCAACTTCCGATATAGCCTATAAGACAATTCCGCGTTAGTACAACATACTTTGACCGGTCTCATCTCAAGATAAGCTGCAGTTCTTGACATATCACTCGTTTAAGTTTTTCTCCTAGAATTTTGAAATTGATTTTTCACCGTACCTTAGAAAATCGCGTATATCTCGATGAAAAATCGAGATAGCCCAATGATCCATATGATTTTCTGAAAGCTCTTTAAATTTCCAACTAACGATTTTTTCAAAATTTTGAGCTATCGCCTTTCCTTCTTGGTGAAAAATGCGCTCAAAAATGGCCTATTTTCGCTAAAAAGCAATAAAATTTCGCTAAGTTGATGACGTCATAATGACGTGAAAATGACGTCACCAGAACTTCTCTCATAGCCTATAACATTTTCCCATCTTAGATCAACAAAACCTGACCTCGATCATGGCTCTACCATTTCCCGTTCTTGACATCTCGGCTTTCCAAATTTGCTCCCAATTATCATGATCTATCTTATATCTTAAGATCTTAGTATATATTATGCTATCACCCTGTGACACTCGTTCGTCTAATATATACCCTGGCCAGTCTTTTTTTATTACCGCGGGGGGTTACCGCCCTGGCCAGGGCGGGAATCAATAATCATATTATCATGTCACATACATAATATTATTGCAGTAAATATAAGACTGGAAGTGCCAACGTTTTTCATTTGTTCATACAATTTATATTCTTCTCACATCAAACAAAAATTGCCCATTCTAGTACGTGAGTAGATGCTTCATGCGATAACCAGTCACATCATTAATTCAACTTTTTACTTTTTTAATAACCTACCCACGATTCACGAACGGCAAATTATAAAAAATTATAAATCATTTTTATCATCAACCTATGGCCTAAGCAAAGGTGGGCTTCATTTCAAGTTTAGAATCCTGCCAATTTTCTTTGTGAATTTGCTTTCAGAAATAAGAATATACTGGACAAATCTTGCAAGAATTTAAATAAACAAGTCAATAAATATAGAAATATGCAGGGCGGGTAAATAAGTGCTAATCAAAGAATCAATAAGTGGGTATTCAAAAAGCAAACCACTGATTCAGAAGAGAATTAATTGAAACACTTTTCGAAGGTAAATTTGTTGGTTGAATGGTGTAAAATAACAGATTATAAAACACATAGGAAATGATATAGGTAATAAAGTTCATGCTTCATTTGAAAAGTTGAAATAAGGATACACTGGTGTAATGTTTCATTCCAAATAATATTGGCCTTACAAAAAATTTATTATCACGTGAATCGGCAGCTTTGGCCAGAATTTCATCATTTCGGAGAATTAACATTTTCCATTGAATAATTAACTGGAGTCTGGTTGACGGGAATTTAGGCTACTAGTGACAACTGAGATAATATTACACTGTTACAAGGAGGCCTTGTGAAGTTGTGAACTGTGGCCGCATTTGTTTGAATCACGGCAGTATGGAAGTATGGAGGAACGCCGACTCATCCCCTGGATGGAATAATCAGTAATTGTGTCTGTTGTCAGTCCAATGGTTTTAGTTATTGCTGCGTCATGTTCCATATTTGGGTCAATTAGTGTGCAGCAGGTTTATACTATAGTACTATAGGCAGTAAGATACATTAAACTTTATAATATCATGGATATGGATAACCAGTTTAATTACTCAATTATGAGCAAAATACTGCTATTACGAATACTGACTGAATGATGAACTTATATTTATTGCATATTTTCTTTAATACTGTAGGTAGCACTGCTAATTAATAATCGATGATATACCAGTGTCGGCTCCTAAATAGCAATCAGTTGAGGCAATGATACACACAAATGATATTGAATAATAAGAGTGATTGGGAAAACAGAACTATCACCCCCAGGAGCCAAGGCCTTTAAATACAGAACTTCCTACAGAAAGTTATGATTAAGTGAGTTATGTAAATCTCAATATTAGCATATAAAACATCATGTTCAATCAATCAAAGTAATATCAGAGTATCAGAATATTAGTATAATAAAAAGCAGATATATTTATAGCAATAGTCAAAGTGTAAATATATACTGCGACATTACTCCCCCACAAAAAAAATATTATTTTAGTATATCAAGTAGTGGCTCCTGGCTCCAAAAATTATCAATAGAATACAATAATAATATATTTAATATCTGAGTAAATGTTAAAAATTTAAATATTCTCAAGAATATAATACCTTATAATATACATCAGCTGATAAAAGTTTAATTCAATCCCAAATCAAATATTCAGGTGAAAGTAAATCTCAGATCATGAATGAGATAGCAATAAATTAAAATCATATATAATATGATTAATATAAATAATAAATTAGTTACAAATATAATAGATTCCAGTTAAAAATTCAAAATTTATTTCAATTTTGATTATGAGCATTACAATTCATGACTTTGCTTGAAATTTTTCCACAGGTTTACTGACCCGACCTGATCTGGTCACAACTGATGTTACATTGTTTTCATTTTCACCATTCTGATAACTTGAGCTTGCTTGTTGAAAAACTAGACTTGAAAATGCATTTTTGTCCATGCGGTCATGAAGCTGCTGATTTGCGGTATTACCCCCTTCCTCTGATTCCTCTTCATCTGATTCGTAACCAACCCTATTATTGCACCCTTCCACTAATTCCTCTTCATCAGCTTCGTAACAAACACTATTATTTGGGATCGGTTTTGCCCTTACTGATGTGTGTTTTTGTGCTTTCACATCTTTCAACAAAGGTTTTATATTGTTATGATGCAACAGTTTTAATCTACCCTCTCCATTACGAATCCAATAGTTTACTTCACCTTTCCTCCCAACAATATGGTAAGGTCCTTTGATCCAATTGGGTGCAATTTTAGGATATTTTCCGAAATTCCGTTTGAGCAATACTTCTTGACCCTCTGTGAATGAATTAATAACTGCTTTTGAATCATAGTGTTCTTTGTATTGGCATTTAGCTTCTAGAACATTGTCTTTTGCATATTGATTCAAAATAGCTGAATCCACTTTTTCCCCAGTGTTCTTAATTGCCATGAAATTGTCAATAGGTAGTCGACCAGGGTTGTTACCAAACATAAACTCAAATGGTGAGCACTTTAGGGATCTATTGTGGGAACAATTATTTGCAAGGACTACTTCATCAATGATACTTGTCCACTCAGTCACTGGTATACCTCGATCCTCACACATAACACTGATCATAGATTTTATTTTGACACTGATCGCTCCGCTAAACCATTCCCCTCAGGGTGGTAAGGAGAAGATCTACTTTTCTTGATATTAAGACTATTACAAAGCTCATTGACCACTTTACCATCCATGTTCTTAGCTTGGTCAGATTTTAAATCAACTGGTACACCAAATGTACTAATCCACTTAGTCCAAACTATTCCTTTCAGCACTGTTGCAGTTTGATTCTTGAATGGAGTGGCTGTGATGAATCGAGTGGCTAAGTCAACAATTAATAAAAACCCAACTTCATTTTGTGTTGTTTTGGGCATATCACCTGCATCCATAGCTATACACTCTCTTGGCTCTGGTTCTTCAGGTATTTGCAACTCGGCCCTCGGGTTTTTTGTACTTTTACATTGACTACAGGCATTGCATTGGCTTACAATTTGCTCGACTTGCTGGGCTAGACCTCTCCACCAGAATCTTTTTTTGATAAGCATTACTGTATTGTCAATACCATTGTGGTATTGTCCATGGTATTCATGCACTATCTTCTCTGTTAGAGATTTGGGGACAAGTATTTTCTTAAACTTCATTAGCAACCCATTTTCAACTCTGAGACCCCAGACATTTTTCAATGGCCCTTTCCGAATTTTCTTATTTGCACTTAACAATTCAAAAGCCTTTTTCATATGCGCATCTTTTTTCTGGTGGTCTTTAATAGAATTTATGTCTGGATATTCATTCACATGAAATATTGCATCTTCTTCTAAACAATTACCTGCTTCGGGCATCTCTATCCTGCTAAGTGCATCCGCTGCTCCATTATTGTCTCCTTTGATGTATTTTATCTCATATTCAAGTTCACTTAGCTCAGTTATCCATCTTGCTATTTTTCCACGAGGGTCTTTCATATTCTTTGTATATTGCAGTGGTTTGTGGTCAGAGTAAATGAATATCTTGTTAGCACAGTAATTTCTCCACTTTCGGGTAGCATCTAGAATTGCAAAAGTTCTTTTCTGTTGCACTCCAAATATGCCCCCTGTTTCCTGATAGAGTACGAGAATGATACCCAATGGGAAGCTTGTCTCCACCATCTGACAATTGGAACAGAACTGCTCCTACAGCAACTTTTGAAGCGTCTGTTTCTATACAGAATGGCTTTTTCCAGTCTGGCAAATGCAATTTAGGTGCTTCACAAATCATATTCTTTAACTTTTCAAAAGCTTTTTGTTGATCATCCTCCCATGTGAACTTAACTTTTTCTGACAACACTGCTGTTAATGGTTTGGCTATTTCTGAAAAGTTCTTGATAAATTTTCTGTTGAAATTTGCTACCCCCATAAATCTTTGGATCTGTTTTTTAGTTTTTGGACAAGGAAAGTTTTTTATTTTTTCAACATTATTGGGGTCTGGCTTGGTTTCATTTCCATTCACGATGTAACCTAACAAACTGATTTCTTTAAAGCCCAACTGACATTTATCTTCTCTAAGGGACATATTGCTGTCTGATAGCCATTTTAATACCTTTTCCAGTGCTGATATGTGTTTTTGGAAGGTTTCTGATGCAATTATAATGTTATCCACATAAGCTTCCACATCTCCTATGTTCTGCTGCTTAATTGAAACAACCATCCTATCCATTATCCTTTGAAAGGTTGCTTGGGAGTTTTTTAATCCAAAAGGCATTCGCAAAAATTCGAATTTACCATTAGGCACACTGAATGCCGTTTTTGAAGTATCTTCTGGATTCATCTTTACCCCCCAATAGCCTGAAGCTAAATCTAGCTGAGTTATAAATTTTGCACCCTTACAATTGTCTAAGATATCCTGCACATCTGGTAAAGGATAGCAATCTTGCACTGTATTTTTATTGAGTGATCTGAAATCAATTACAAACCTCTTAGTTTTATCCTTTTGTCAACCAACAAGATGTTACTATTATGAGGTGAGCTAGACTCTTGAATTATCTCATTTTCCAGCATTTCTTTAACTTGTTTTTCAACTTCAGGTTTCCATTTTTCAGGGATTCTCTTCACTTTGTCTTTACATACTCTTTGGTCCAAAGACTTGATAACATGAACCCCCTGATTGCATGCACTAGGAGATTTGCTGTTGCTCACCAAAGACATTTTTATAGTTCTCTAACAGTTTCATGATTTGAGCACATTCCTGTGGTGACATATTCTCTTCATCCAAATCCCATTTTGTGTTTTCCTGGCTGTCAGTGAAGAATATCCAATCTTCACCAAGTCTTATGGAGCCTTGGTCCCAATTGAACTCTGTGTTACCATAGGATGATAGGAAATCCTGACCCAGAATTACCAGGTTAGGGTTGTTTGGGATTTTTAGTGGGCTTGATATTAACTGGTGCTTCCCAACCGCATTTCAGTTTTATATCAGCTTGCACAACTTCTTTAGTTACTTGCATCCCTCCTATCCCTTGTACAAGTGTTGATTCTTTTAGATTTTTCACAATAATAGGAAGAATTGCATCACTCATGACTGAGATATTTGCCCCACTATCAAACAGTACTTTGATTTTCTGGGTAATTCCATTGATTGTTAGCCATCCTTCTAGTCATAAGTTCTTCTTGTTTTTACTTCTGCATTTCATTTCACCATGCCCTACTTTTTTACAGTAAGAACACACAGCTTGGCATTGAGCTGCTATATGATTGTACCCTAAGCAGCTATAGCATTGGATTGTACTATTAGATTTCTTTCTTTTGCCAAGCATGGGTTTTTGATACCAGTACACTTTATCATCATCAATCTGTTCCTCTACTTGAGCTTTAATAGCTCGGACCTCATTCTGCAACTCAAGCGCCCATGAAGGACACTTATTAACTTCTTCTACTTCCTCGACCTGAAACATGTAACCATCATCTTGTACTTCTTTTTTGATAGCAGCATCTGCAGTGGGTTTTAACTTAGCTTGGAAGGATTTGAATAGTTCCATTGCATCTTCCTCTGAGAGTGTATTGATAATTTTGTCTTTTTTCTCTCTAAAGAACTTTCTTCCATTTTGAACAAAATTGAGAAACCTCATAATTATCAAATCAAATGTCATCCCAGCAGCTTTTCCTTCCTTTACTAGTCTGAAATAAAAGTGTGTAATCCCAGCAAAGTCCTGTGATTTTGGCTTCAAATCACAAACATTATTAAATGCATCCATTCTTGAAGGTTGTCCATCTATGAATGCTTCAAACTCATCCAACACAGCTGACAGTTCTGTTTTCCCAGCTCCACACACTGAAGCAATTGTTTGCTCCTCTTCATCTCTCCCCTCTTTACCCACATACAAAGGCAGGAATGCTATCTGCTCTTCTGGCTTGAGGCCAGTTGTTGCTGCAGTGTACAACTTTCGCCAGTCTTTCACTTTCTGGTGTTTCTGAAGCACTGGGATTTCCATTGCCTTCATTGTTGCCATATTCAATTCTTTGTTTGAGGAAGTTATGTCGGCTCCTAAATAGCAATCAGTTGAGGCAATGATACACACAAATGATATTGAATAATAAGAGTGATTGGGAAAACAGAACTATCACCCCCAGGAGCCAAGGCCTTTAAATACAGAACTTCCTACAGAAAGTTATGATTAAGTGAGTTATGTAAATCTCAATATTAGCATATAAAACATCATGTTCAATCAATCAAAGTAATATCAGAGTATCAGAATATTAGTATAATAAAAAGCAGATATATTTATAGCAATAGTCAAAGTGTAAATATATACTGCGACACCAGTAAGCAATTGAAAAAAAATGCAGCATTTTCATTGGTTATTTACCGTTAAAATAAAACATCAAAATGTTACTATCCCGGATTTCAACTATGCAATTTGATGATACTGTAACTTGCTACTAAAACTCTAAAAGTATCTTAAATCTATAATAAAATGATAGAATGGTCAGTGCTCACATCATATTCATCCAAACTTGTTAAACTTCAGTTTCTTTTTTTCTTTAACCCTCTTATTATGACTTACTTCATTGGTTTCTTTCTGATTGATTGAGTCCTGAAGTTTCGAGAAGAAGTTTGAATTCACTTTCTCAGAAGTTTTTTTAGCTATTGAAATACCTTGCTTGACCTCTTCACTAACCAACGAAATAGCATCTTTTTTCGATGTTACTTTCTTGGAACTATTTTGCCTTTCAAGCTTTAGTTTTTTCATTTCCCGATCATTGGACTTGATTGATTGAGACTTCTTTATTTTTCTTCTTTTTCGCTTTTTATCAGTCTGATTATCTTCCATAGCAGTTCTGAGTTCCTCTTTTTGCTTAGGTTTAATTTCTGCGGGTGCAAGGACTTGTCTGTCTGAAACAGCTGTCGGCATTGCCTCTTCCATACTAATGGTTGGAGCATTGACAATAACTTTAATTTCATCCTTCACTCCTTTTGGTGCATAGTTGAAATTGGATAATGCATCAAGTTTTCGGAACAAATGCCCCAAATCAGTTTTGATTGACTCCTCTGTCTCATTTATTTCTTCTTTTTCTGTACCTGAAGCATTATCAAGAGCTTCTATGTATTCTTTTTCATAGACTTCTGCCAAGCTTAATTTACTTTTTTCTTGATTCAAAGGAAGTTCTTTCTGTTTCATAAAATCTTTGCCAGTGGGTTTTTCTTTTCGTTCAACATCATCATACAGCTTAATCTTAATTCTCTCAATAATCAATTTTTCGATTTTATTACTTGTTTCCAAAGTGATTTCAGGGGCTGCCCTAACACCATGATCAAATTGAAGGTGTTCTTCAAGCAATGCATTTGTTTGCCGATCGTTTTGGGAACTTTCTCCCAACATCTTCCATGATTTAGCTTCCATTGCTTGCTCTTCATTAGCTGCTATCTTGGTGTTTATCTGAGGATATAAAATTTATCACAGTTTCATCAAGACAGTCATAAAACAGTCTAATGTAAAGCTAAAGGTATTATCAAAGATTTAAAGAGTCTAAAAGTCTAAGTCTAATCTCTAAAAGTCTACAGATTAGACATGACTCATGTCTGACATGAGAAATAGATACTAGGAAACGACCAGTTAACTGAACCGAAACCGAAATACCGGTTAACCGGGCGTTTTCAGCCAACCGAAACCATAACTGAATATTTTGATTTCGCAATTAACCGTTTAGGGAAATCGGTCAGTTAACCAAACCGAAACCGAAATGCCGGTTAACCGGGCTTTTTAGCTAACTGAAACCATAACCGGATTTATTGAGAAATGGTAACCGGTCATTTGCTAATAGATACCTCACATCTGATACCTGCTTTAATTTACTAATTTAGCTAAGGAAGAAAGGATGTGCAAATTTTGGGAAAATGGGAGATTAGGTTACATGGAGGACACTGGACATATTATATCGATGACAAATATGACAAACAGACATAAAATGGTGGACATACAACAAACATAATATTATGGTGGGCATTTTAGGGAGCAAGTTTAAAGCGTTCAATGATATGGTGGACATATTACAGACACGGCTGACATACAGCAGATTAAATTATACTGACATATGGAAGAAATATGTAAGATACTAACATAAATACATAAATGGCAGGCGGCAGCCATACACCGATTTTCTTCCGAAATAAAATGAACTAGTTAATGAATATTAAAATGAATAAACGACAGATGCACGGTGGATATACAGCATTCATATGGCAGATGCATCTCATATTATTCTTGGTGGCCATTATAAAGTCACTGGATTGAAAATTTATGCCTTTTTTTTATCTACAAAACAAAAATAGCGTATCATCCAGGCCGTCTGAAAACAGTCAAAAGTATCATCTGATAATATTTTGGACCAATCTCAGTCAGCCTGGATGATCAATTTTTTGATGGCGATAGTAGACACAAACAAAATTTTCAATGAAGCATCTTTTCATTTGCCATTGTATGTGTGGCATATTATGTCAGCAGATTCTTTACCATATGTAAACTGCATGTCCCCCACAATATGTCAGCTGTATGTCCACCATATCATAGCTTATCTGCCATACCTAATCTCCCATTCTACTATTCTATTACACATTTTGCACTGTTAACAAAAATTAATTCAGAGAATATTAATAATATATTAATTAAATTGTTGTAAGAAAATAAGACATCCAATGTCCATTTGAATTTTTGGGGTGATCAATTACTCAATTAGAAATCTTATCGACTTGTGGTGCTAATACCAAATTCTAATAAATTAACCTGAGCTCAGAAATAGCAGGGGGGGGTGGGAGCAATAGTCAAACCTGTTGCAACATCACTTCAAGAGTTCATTAATTCTGAAATATCATTAAAAGAATTTCTCATTATATTGAAGTGATGTTGCAGTTTTAGCTGCCACTTTCCTTCTCATATCATGTGCTTTAAAAATTAAAATGCTTAAATTGAGCTGCAGACCAGCCAGGGAAATAGTGGCAAACAGACATAACTACTTAACTACTACAAACATACCTTTTTTAACTCCTTCTCTAACTTTGACTCTTCAAGGCCATCTTTCATTTCACTGTCATCTAAATCTTCCCCGAAAATGTTTTCCTCGATTTCTTCACCACTTTCACTACTGTCTTTCTCTTCGTCATGCTTCTCAATTTCTTCACAAAATTTATCCATATCATCCAAGTCAAACTGTGGGTTTTCGTCAAAAGTTTCATTCTTTGTTGATTCAGCAAGTTCTATGTCACTTTCAGAGTTGTATGTATCCAATTCCTCATTGTTCTCGTCGCTGGGAATCCTACTTGATAAAGTTTCAGGTTGAATAACATCCTTGTTTGAATCTGGATCCAAGCTGGAAGTCTTTTCTGCTAATTTCTTATTTATTTCAGATCGTATATTTTTAGTCAAAATGGAATTGATCAATTCAATCTGCTGCCATATTTGTTCATCATCAAAATTTTGCACAAGAAGCTTTGGAAGAAGAATTTTTTGTTTTATTGACTGATCCTCACAAGCTATTAGTGACAGATGATTATAAATGTTTTCTAATATTGATAGCCATTCTTTTTCCAAGTTTCTATCAGCAGTGACATAAGTTAGAACATTGGATAAATCTCCATTGTACTTTTGTAGACTTAGTTCAACTGCATCAACATCTGGTATGGCAGTCATATCTCAGAGTTAATAAGAGTTAATAAATTAGTACTCTAGTAGTACTCTCGTATAGTTGTTTGACTATACATTGATTGAACATTTAGATAAAGATATATAATAGCATAATATTATATACCAAAATATATGCTGAAAAATTTTAATAAGATAAATTATACTAAGATCAATTAATTACTTGAATTGATTAAGTAAAGTTAATTACCTAAGCAATTAAGTAATAAGTAGGTCATCTGCAATAAAATTTCTGTGATTACAAGATCAATGCTTCAAGAATTATGATATAATTTAGTTAGGAATTTAGAAAGTTTCATAATACATAGTAATTCATACTCTTGATTTGTTTAAAGTGATTACTGCATCAACTGCTAATTGAATCCATATTTCCATTTCCATGATTGCTCACGAAATTTCTTGGTTTACTTTTATCCGAAAGTTTGTTTAACCTGTCGAGAATGATGGTACATTGTTCATGAGAAAGCTGAAAACCTTTCTCAGCATTGTAGACACTGCCACCATGAGCAACTGATGTAGAAACATCAGCAAGATAGTTTATGGTATGAAGTAACTTTTCATTAACTTTTTGAACTGAATTCATAAAGTGTTGAGCATCATTTTTTACTTTGAGCATATTCATTCCTGAATCCTGTGAAACTTCTTCTAATGTCGATTGGGCATACTGTATAGATTGAATGACTGCTGATTCAAGATGAAGTAAATTTTGCAATTCCCTGCTCTTCATAATTGAGAAAATTCCACCAAGACTCAAAAGGTCATCCTGTAAAATAAATTAATCTATTTGAAGATCAAGTACAGTAGTAGGTATTGAAATTATATATCATAGACTAGCAGGCCCAGTGGGCCTGCAAATACATACCTTATCGGCCCTAAATTTAACCAGCCCTCTAATAACGACTTTGAGATTATTGTTTAAAGGCCCGTTGAACAAGGCCAGTTGAGGTGGCTAAATGGGCCAATAAAATTAAAGGTAAGTTAATTCAGGTCAAATGGAACTTTTGTTACTTGGCTTATGCACAGTTTAATTCGTCTTAAAGTAATTAACACCGATAATGACCTAAATCATGATATAATGACTGGGACTCCAGTTTTTTGATGTTATTTGATTTATTGATTAGCATAAATTGGTTTTTTGTTACCATTCTAAAGCAAAAATTTCATGGTTTGGCAACTGCTTGAATTTTTTTCCAATGAGCTGATTGAAATCATTCAAAAATGATTTCATTTTTGTCCATAGAACGGTTAAAAAAGGCCAGCTCAATAAAGGCCAATAATGTGGATCAAGTGGCAGTACTAACCCCTGCCTTGTTTTCAAGTGAAGTTTTAGAGTTTATGATTACTATACATACCTATATTTGCACACCTGAAAAATATTGTAGAATGACGAAATTCATTGTCACTAAAGAAACACATCGTTTCCATTAATTGTACCTGAACCACTGAGTCAAAACTCTAAAGAGAATAAATGCATTCACTAATTGTATTTATTAACTAATTGAAATTAATCTAATTCATTGATGTACCACAAACATTGCATTGAAGATATTCCATTGACCTATTGAACATAAAGTTCTATATTATACAAAAGTACAAACATAAATGTATCCATATAATTTCTTTATTATTCTTATATCTTTCAGTACCTCTATCTCTATATATCATTGTCATTGATAGAATATTAACAAAATTATATATTTTATACGATAATACTTATATTATATTGATAGTTAGAAGGATTAAAAACATAAAAAAGAATAAAACTCATTTGAAATCCAGTTATGATTAATGACTACATTTAATGTCATTAAAGCATGATTTATGATATTCTGAGTGATTTGTGAATCCTACAGGCCAATATGCCATATTAAGTAATATTTAAATATTTTCTTATTGGAAATTTATATTTGTCATTTAAGTTGCTTCAGTGGGGTTATATTCAAGAGTCGCATTGTTTCAATTGATCTGAGTAAATTCGGATCCCTATGTACAGTAGGGATTTCGAGCATTTAAGAGAGAATATTCGATTTTTTTGGATGCAGCAAACTTTTTATTACTTTCACTCTATGATTGTCAGAGTCTGAGTCACATAGTGGTATTAGATCAATACAGGGGTCATTCAGTGTGTGAACACCCAGGCTAGTTAACTGAACATCATAAAATATAACAACGTCGCCACTGAAAGTAACATAGACAAGAGCAGGTTTATTATTTTCTCCCTCCATGGCATATTGTCCAGCACAAAAAGCCCTGATGGGTACTGATGCCTCAAATTTAAATCGAACACAATTTTTGTTGTGATCAACAAAGAAAGTAAGACCATCCCAGGAACATGCAATAACCTCATCGGTATCATCATTATCGATATCAATTTTTACCAGAGCAAATATAGGATTGTCTAATTGCAATGTCCACAATTCCTCATCTCCTCTGTACATTTTGAGCAGACCATCTAATGTGGCGAATGAGACCATGTTGTCACCCTCACCAATTATACTTGACTTGATGTCCCCAATAGCGTCAGTTACAGGAGATAACAGTTTTACATTTTGAGCAAGTGGTTCCCAATGCAGAAAAGTATTATCATGATCAGGGCTACGAACAGCTTTTAGAATCCTTATCCCTTCACTTGGAATACAAACAAAAAGACTATGCAAGCCATCTTTTGATGTATTGATAGTGATAGCATCAATCTGCCTCTCGAAGTTATATATCTCATGATCTTGATGCTTCAACTTTTCCTCAGCATCACAGTCCCATGAATAAATTCTTACCACAGTATCAAGAATCACAATAAGGTCATTTCCACCACGATTTGTTACATCAGCAATAATGAGTTGTTTGATATTCAGAGGAAATCTTTGTTTGTGATTATGATTAAGTTGCTTTTGATTCGAATCCGAAGTTTGCTCTGATGACTTTATTTCAGCAGTGTAATCATAGTCGAAAATGTAACATAGACCCTCACCAGTAATAACAACTAAGGAGTTTGTTCCTTGATTCTTGATATCACCAACTCCTAGACATGTTATCATCCCTAAATTTGATGCATGCCACTTACATTCATCTCCCTTAAATACAGATAAATCTCCAGCTACATTTCCAATACACAATTCATTAGTACCATCATTATCAAAGTCAGCTAAACTGATGGCTTCTTGAAAGATGCTACCCTCAAAGCAAAATGTATGGCTTTGAACAAAAGAAACAGTCCTCACCATAAGCTCATAAGCTAGAAACACATCTAGAACATTGTATTATTGTATAAATGAGATTCATTGTCAGTTTGGTTAAATAACCAGATTGACATTGGAAGTTACCAGTTAGTTTCCAGTCAATGGTTGATAACAAGACAGTTATGGTCAGTTTATGCAGGTATGGCCATGATTTAATAGGTAAGTCGTTATTTTTTACTTATGAAGTTATGAATGAGCTAATGGTGAGTTAATGATAGGTAAATGCCAAACGGCCACAATCGGTTGTTTTCCCTTAAACTCTAGATCTATAGTCCATTGGTAATTAAGGATGAAAACTTTAAAAAGTACAGAATTGGTAAATCAAGAAAGAAACAAGGAAGCAAAATGATAAGAATGTACTGACTACTGCATTGCTGCATCACGTGACAGTAGGGTGACTGCTATAAAACTTGAACTCCAGTAACAGAATATTGAGTTACCATTAACTGAACATAATTGAATGGCCCTCATTGGAATTTACCATTAACCAACCATTAACTCATTATCAACTATCAATTGTCTTCATATTACCTACAAAAATTCAATTGCTATAAAAACATACCTAAATAACTGTCTGCAGGAATAGTTTTACCTGTTTTCTCCAATAACTAGGTACCTACCATATCGGAAATAATCATCACGGACATTAAATTCACGCTGAGCCCCTCAGCGTGAATATTAATGTCCATGAAAATTTTGTCCATGACACTCATGTCCGTGATTTTCAGGTCTTTGAAAATTAAGTCCGGTTTTTCTAGGGTAATTTCTAGGGTAAACACGCAAAATTTGTGACTTCATCTCTTAAAAAGCACGAATAATAAAATCTTTAAGGAAATTATACTTATATTTCATACTTAGTACATGCAATATGGAATTGTATACCTATCATATTGATTTACGAGAAGTATCGAAAAAATCTTCAATTCAAGTATTGAAATCGTGGAACAAAAATGGGAAAAAGTGAGCCGAAAATTTCGAATTTTTGATGAAATTTGAAGTGGCAGGATCAAGCGTGAATATTAATGTCTGTTAAATTTTAGGTCCATGAACCTAAAGTCCGTGATAATTATGTCCGATAAGGTAGGACTTTACCTGCTAGAAATAACAATTAGCTCTTTTGGGAACATTAGTCATAATAGGTAGTGCAATTGATCAGAGAATAGGCAATTCTCTGAGATTCTTTAGGGCTATTGAGCTACCAATATTAGAATTATGGACCATGTAATAATTAATGGTAGGTACATAACATGTCTGATTGCCAGCTACATTATCAAATTATTAGGTAGGTATTATCATTCATTTTAAAAGCTTAGTACAGAGTTACATAACTAGAGTTAATCTTATCATTAATTAAATAGCATTATAAGATTATAGGTGGGTAAAAATTTTAGTACCAGTTGCAGAAAAACAAAATAGTTGATCATCAAATTAGAAATTAATTGTATGATTCCACAATATTTTTAAATAAAAAATACCCCAGCACTCAGCAGTCAATTAAAAATATATCCGTATAATGTTGTCACATTACAAGATAACAGTACTGTCTATTAACCTACTAAAGTTGAACCTAATGCAAAATAAATTTTTAAATAAGTTACAACTGTTGTAATTTCAATAACAATAATAAAAACAATTGAACAAAAATATTGGAACATGACAAATATACCTAATACAGCAAACCATTTCTTCAAACTTTAAAAAAAATCAGACCAATCAGTCTGCAATAATATTATAAATCAATTATGACCTCTGCTGCTAATAAAGCTAAAAGCAATAATAGCTTCAGTATCCAAGAAGCCCGACCACCAGTATCCAAGAAGCCCGACCACCATCGCGGAATTCTGCGCGAAATTCCGTGGTAAAATTCAAGAATTCCGCGCCAGGAATCATGTGGAATCAAGGGCGGAAAATTCTGCGCGGAATTTTACCACGGAATCGTGGTCGGTAGATTCTTGAAGCACTACCTAAAAGGCGGAACTAGTCACAAAATCGCAAATAGAAATTAAGCTGTATATACTAGGAGTGGGTAAATTTATTAATCAATATCAATACAAAATATAGTCTGAATGAAACGTCAATGTGCCAATGGGCCATCGACCACACAGATGAATCTATCAATCATTTAAACTTAAATACATGCCAGGCGTATCTCATCACATGCTATGTGTCCCTGTTTGTTCGCTCGCGCTGTGCGCGCGTGTTCTCAGAACACACGCGCTTGCTCGTGCAAAATAAGACTCACATTCTTGATGCTGCTATGCTTGCCTTATACTGGTGCCTTGACTCTTAGTTTGCCACAAGCTTTCTCTGAACACGCGCGCTTGCGCGCGCAACATAGGTCCTACAACGTAGAACAACCTCTCTATCAAGTATCACATTCGCCAGACTGTATCAATCTGTCCACCCTTGCATGCTAGGCATATGGGTCACGTGACCAGGCCCCAAAAGGGGTCAACACCCATCTCATAAGTAGATATCATTTCCTTGATGCTGCTATGCGATCCTTTGTTTGCTCTGACTCTCTTTGCCTTGACACTGATTAAGTTGCCTTTACTTTATTCACGTATTTAAGTTTTAATGATTGATAAATTCACCCATGCAGTCGACAGCACATCAGCACATTGACGCTTCATTCAGACTATATTTTGTATTGATATTGATTAATAAATTTACCCACTCCTAGTATATACAGCTTAATTTCTATTTGCGATTTTGTGACTAGTTCCGCCTTTTAGGTAGTGCTTCAAGAATCTACCGACCACGATTCCGTGGTAAAATTCCGCGCAGAATTTTCCGCCCTTGATTCCGCTGTCGATTCCGCGCGGAATTCCGCGCGGAATTTTACCGCGGAATTCCGCGATGGTGGTCGGGCTTCTTGGATACTGCCCATAACTAGAGTTAATCTTATCATTAATTAAATAGCATTATAGTATTATAGAGTTATAGGTGGGTAAAAATTTTAGTACCAGTTGCAGAAAAACAAAATAGTTGATCATCAAATTAGAAATTAATTGTATGATTCCACAATATTTTTAAATAAAAAATACCCCAGCACTCAGCAGTCAATTAAAAATATATCCGTATAATGTTGTCACATTACAAGATAACAGTACTGTCTATTAACCTACTAAAGTTGAACCTAATGCAAAATAAATTTTTAAATAAGTTACAACTGTTGTAATTTCAATAACAATAATAAAAACAATTGAACAAAAATATTGGAACATGACAAATATACCTAATACAGCAAACCATTTCTTCAAACTTTAAAAAAAAATCAGACCAATCAGTCTGCAATAATATTATAAATCAATTATGACCTCTGCTGCTAATAAAGCTAAAAGCAATAATAGCTTCACACTTTAATAGATAACAATAAGTTTTCAAATATAAACAGAATGTGAGTTAGAGATAAGAAGTTTATAATTCAGTATGTCAGACTTGCATTTTGATGTGCCTTAGTCCCAAGGCATGTAGACATTTAGTAAGGCTCTACATGGACATAGGGCAGTATCAACAAATCATAGACTTTAAGACTGCATAAACACTTTGTAGGTAGGTATATAAAAGCAATTGTAAATCAGATTATACATTACAGCAAGACAATATTAATTTTCAAACATTCAGTTTGACTTTCAACTTTTTAATAACAGTAAAAATATGCATTTGGCAATCACAGATATGCTAACAAAGTAGCAAAAATTGGGATAAAAACATGCAAAATCTGCACTCATTTTCTCTAACTATGTTTCCCTCTCCTGTTAAACAGGTACTGATTCCCCAACGGTATAATTAAGAAAAATTGGCTAGGAATGTAAATGTTAACTTTTTAAGTAAAAAGTGGCTGGTTTTAGCTAAGGCTAAAAACCAGCCACTTTTTACTTAAAAAGTTAACATTTACATTCCAAAAAAGTTAACATTTACATTCCAAGCCAATATTAGAACCAGCCGGCCTATAAACTGAAAGTTCAGTTTATAAGCCGGCTGTTCTAACTCTCATGACTTAAATTGAAAACGTAATCAGTATTTTCTTCTGCCTATAGGCAGCTAGTTTGGGAATGGGCTGGGAATGCGGTTTTCTTTGGGAATGTGGTATCACGTTAATGAACTCAAGTGCCTATCATGGCAAACAGTAGGAAATTTCTATTTTTGAGTGTCATTATTAAAATGTCAGTAAAATTTCAGCTTTTCAGCTTTTTATCTTAACAATTTAATTTCCATTTTCCCGAAATAATTCCACTGGGACTGATTCATGAAAATTAATGGAACAATAAAGTCTGTATTTCTGTACGTTGTCATTATACATTCAGGACCCTGGTTTTCATGCATGGAAAGATGAACATGACCGTACAGCAATTATTTGATTGCTGTATTATGAGAATTTTTGTACTTGTCTAAAAGTCTAAAAGTGGTTAATATAAGGATAAAACAGAAAATTCAGAATTTAAATGGAAATGTCCATTTTGTCTGCTTTGTCCATTTTGTTCACTATATAGAATGCAGACAAAACGGACATGTACGTTTTGTCCAATCTTAAAAAGTGGACAAACGGACAATTCTCTCTTTTCGAAAAGGTGACAAAAAGGAAAAACAGACGAGTCCGTTTACTCTGATAAGTCTGTTTTTTGCTTTTCTGTACAATAAAAAGCAGAAAAAATGGACAAGGCAGACAAATTCCATGTCTGTTTTGTCTGCTTTGTCGATGTCTGTTTTTACAGCTTACTTTTTTTAGTTTTTTTTGATTCTCGGACAAAACGGACTGACATCCCCCATAAAGGAGCAGTTGAATGATCGAAAATGTGACATATGTACGATGGTCAACATGTGCAGCATCACCACTGTCCACCTATTTCAGATTCAATGACAGGTTACACACACCACCCCATGCCATTTATTTAAATTAAATTTACTTAATTAAATTTTAATTTTTCTCGGCCCTAATTTTCACAATTTTGCATAAATATACAACTGAAATCACGTTTTATTGATTGATTTAACTGTTGAAAAGTTGAATTTTTATAAAATATCTGTCTGACTGAACATATTTTTGACCACCGTTTGATTTCTAAATTTTTGGGCAAATCTTAGGTAGGGCCAAGAGCCCCCTTAGATTTTTCTAGAAAACTGGGGGGATGTAATCCCATGCGCCACCCCAATTCATCATAATCTCTGCTAACCCTCTTCAATGCCTTTTTGTAAGATAAAAAGGCGATTGGAAGAGGGAAAAATCAAAAATACAAGACATACAAAGGTATGAATAAAGAACTGTCTTCTATTATGAGCTGCTGACAGTAGCTTTTCCCTTCCAATTTAACACGCTCATATCTTTGAGGCACAAGCAAAACTTTGAAAATAATTAAACAGTGATGCTGGTGATTTAACTTTAATTCAGGGCGTTCAAAGAAAGAGTATTTGTGATCGTCTTGGAAAGATAAGTCCAGATTATTTTGTATTATGTGTGGAACATTTGTTGGCAATGTGCTATGATATGCATACACCTCTGAATCTATTTTAGTGCTTTTCTTTAGAAATTCTTTATTCTTCTCGTAATTTTCTATAGCTTTTTGATTTACCACTAACCCGATAGATTGAATGCTCTTTGAGGGTCTTGTTGCTTGGTGATACGACGACCTACTCAGGCAGTCATCTACATATAAAGCAATTGCCTTTTGAATTTCCTTGCTGATAGGGTTTGCAGATTCTTTTAAATCCATTTCATCAACTTGAAACAAATTTTCTCCATCTTCAAGGCAATCTTTTAATTTTGATCTTGTCTTCTTGGACGTTTTCAAATGAATTATATATTTTATATTTACTTGTCTTTGATCAAAAACAGAATAACATATTGGTTTAGCAGGTTTCTTTTCAACTATGGAGTCTTTATTGTAACTGTCTAGCAGAACACTAACAGGAACATTGACATTTCCTTCTAAGAGGTTAGTAACTACACTCTGTTCCAAATTATCACCAATAATGACATCTGCGATAATTAAAGTAAAAGTGGTACTCAGTGTAGTTAAAAGTCCAGATGCAAACTTGGAAAATTCATAATAATCCTTTGTAGAAATTTTTGCATAGATATCAGAACTCTCATTGATTTCGTTTATTTTGAGGAAACCAGTTGATAGCTTGAATAGTTCTTCTTTTTTTGGACCATGAGATTCTGAAGCAGCGAACTGCCAAAACTTCTTTGAACTCTTAGCACAATTTACTTTCCAAGCACCCTGTATTTGACCAACAGTTGAGCTTGAATGAAAATTAAAATATGAAAAACACTTATCCATTAGCAGTTGGTACTCCTCATTTCCGTGACAAATCTTCAATAACTCAAAACCTTCACTATTCAAACTAGAACAATCTTTCAATTTCAAGGCAGCACAAACTTTTAAATCATTCATGGCAGAATTGTATATAGTTTCACATGAAGTGCAGTCCTTGAAGTTGTGACAGGGCTTGTAACATTTGTGATCACATTTATGGCCACAATCAATTCTTATTTTCCTACATGGGTGATCACATTTCTCCGTTTCAGAACAAAGACGCTTTTGTTCATGTCCACAAACAGAGCTAGTATAAACAACTGGTGTTGTACATTTAACATGGGAAGGAATTTCAGAACTGCAAATTTTCCTTGCTGGTGCAACATGATTGCATGCTGGTATTTTATATGTCACTAGAACAGGGCAATCATTTGCATTATGGGTGTGAACTGAGTTGCAAAGTTTCGGGCATCCATGAGTTAGTTCACAATTATATGACTTAGAGCACATTTCTTGACAGATTATAGTGTCCTTATTAGAAATCCAATCATCACATGAAGCATTAATTTCATGTCCACAGTTCAGCATTTCTGTGATCTGGAAAGTGCACTTCACATCTTTTTCTTCCATAAAGCACTTGCGCATAATTTGATGGCCACATGAAGCAACTACAAATGGCACATCTGCCATGCATTTTTCATCGTCATGGCGTGGTGTGCAGGGCTTCTTGCATATGTGCTCTTCAATACCACATTCAAACAGATGGTTACAAATCTTATCACACCATCCATAATTACTTTTTGCATAATGAATGAGCTGCTGGTTGTCATTAACATAGCTAGCATTGATATTACATGTCTGTACAACCTTATGTACCTCAGATGGGTGTTTGTAACAGCATATCGGAATTCTGTCACTTATCAACTGTCTTTCTTTCATAATTTCCATCATATACTTCCATGTTTCATTATTCTTGAACATAGCTGCATTCCCCACAAAATACATTCCACATTTTGCTCTTGATTGAGCCACACACCTCCGTTCAATTTCCTTTAGAAAGCCAATATTATTTCTCCTATTCGACCTAGTCAATGAAATAATAATGAAATCATTTTCATCTCCTTGGTATTCATCAATTGTTCGAATATTTATAGGATTACAATTGTCAGCACTTGGATTCATTGATCGATATAACCGTCTAACAATTTGTAGCTGTCCTCTGTAAGCACAAAGTATGGTGATTTTACATTCTTTGATATTACTAGAAACAAAGAACATTGCCAAAGCAACCACCATGTTGGCTTCTCCAAAGTTCTTGATACTTCTTTCTTGTTCTTCTGGAAAGTCATGAGACCAGAAAAAAGATGTACATGGCATGCATGAAATTGGCTGATTTTTTTCTTTCATGCCATCAAAGTCATCATAATCAGGGTATATATCTCGGAGCATCAATGACAGTTCTGGTCGCATACGACCTTGCTTTAAAAGCCTTCCAAATGGAAAGCCTATATGAATAAGTCTTTCCATCATTGATATATGGAAATTATAATGTTCTCTCAGGTGGTGAGTGTCAACCTGTGCTTTTAGCTGCTGATGATCCCCAATCATGATCAATTTTTCAACACTTTTAGATAGGACTGCCACAAGGGATGCTTCAAGAACTTCAGCAGCTTCTTCTATAACAACAATTTTTGGAGACAACTTCTGAATCACAGATCTATTAATTGATGCCCCTGTTATGGTAGATCCGACAATTTTCTGTGTTTTCAGAACTCTAATTTTGTTTTTTTCATCAGCAACATGTTTTTTTCTTTGAGTAGTATTGATTTCTTCTAAAATGGTATCCATTTCTTTGATAATGTCTTCAAACCCACTGCAGAGACATATGAAAATCAGTTGATATTTCTCAACATCAGATATTTTCCAAAGATCTTTCTTAAGAAAGATGTTCTCATTCCTTGGACAATCTTCAGGAAAATCAGCCAGAGAAAAGTTCCTTTCAATTAGGTCCATCATTGCATGCTTGGCACTTATTACCCTGTTTATTCTTTTAAGTTTTGCGCTGTCACCTTGAAACATTGATGAATATCTATTATCAAGAGCAGAAGTTCTAGTATCTAATTCCTGCCTTATATCCTCCTCATCTTCCTCTATGGGAGAGGAGGACATATCTAAACACTCACCTTCCTCTCCAACAAATATTTCAATTCTCTTTGATGAATTGTCAGTGAACAATTTAGCACCATTATTATTAAATGCTGACAGTTCTTGAAGTTTTTCTTTTTTGGGGAGCCAGTTATTGACAAAATAGTTATTGATATGAGTTACAATTGAAAAAGACTCAGTGTTTGTATCAAATTTCACATCATTTGATTGAATGGCCAAACATATTGAAATGAAGTCTTCTTTGAATGTTGCTGTTTTCTGCCAAATTTTTAGATATTCATGTAAATCATCATCTGGAGTAGTTTCAGGTTTTAAGCCACCAGAAACAAATCTAAGGAATTGGTCATCATTCAGTTTTTCAACCAATCTCAGTAAATCGAAAAATTTCATTTTTTCCAATTTTTCAAGCAAGATTTCTAAATTCTCGAATAAATCCTCAATTTTTCGGTAGAAATGACCAGTTGGAACTTTCTTGCATTGGGCATTCTTCATCTTTTCATATAGTAAGCAACTTTCCAAGTCAATTTCTTTTGATTGCCTTCCTATTCTTGTTATATACTCTTTTTCACAAAACTGGGTGCACATTTTCAATAATTCATCAAGGGCATGATTTTTATAGGTCATAATCAAAATTGGAGCACTTTGTTGCTGCTTCAAAGTAAACATAACTTCTTCATCTGATTCATCTGATTCACTTGAACTTGTCTCGCAATCAGAAGTTCCATCTGGACAAAATTCATTTAGAATCCCAAATTGCTGCGTATTCAGAAGAAATTGAATTAATTTTGCACCAATGAATGTTTTTCCTGTGCCTGGAGGACCTTGAATCATAGCAAGAGGATAAAGAAGAGCATGCCAAAATGATTTCTTCTGGCTGTCCTCGAAGTTATCATAATTTATATCTTTTAAATAGTTTTTCCACCGATGTTCTGATTTTTCTTGGGACCAATTTTCATATGTATCATAAATCCCATGTACTATCTCATTTTTCAAATGAAAATCCTCAATCTGTGACTCTTTCAAGCTTTCCAATATGTACTGAAAAGATTTAAAATATGTAGGACTTTCCACCATTATCATTTTGCCAGAATGGTAAAGCAAGTCTTTCAAAGTTTTAGCATTTTTATTTTCATTAGAAAATGATATAAGTTCTACTCCAACTACAGAATGCTTTTCAAGAAGTTCCTCATCTCTGTCAGCCACAGTCACCCAAATTGAATCAGAAAATTCACCATTCATGGAGATACATAGTAAATTACCATACATTAATTTACGAGAAGTTCTCCATGAGATTCCAGAGGTCTTTGTAACAAATTGGAGATAGACCAATACACTAGAATGTGTCAAGTTGATATCAACTACTGTGATATGTGAATAAACATGCATGTCACGTTCATCAAGTTCACCTGACTTGTAATCCTTGATACCTTTTTGAATAGCAGCAAAAGTTTCCACTCTTAAAAGCCTATAGTAAACATCAAGATATTCACCAGTGTTTTGATATCCTTGAAAAAGCTGCACTGGTTTAAGATGCTCAACAAGTTCAAGTGGATCCCCTGAAAGCTCTTCCACAGTTGGAATGTTATTGAGGGACTTCCAATCT
The DNA here is from genome assembly GCA_011033025.1 of Beroe forskalii. Classification (NCBI taxonomy): domain Eukaryota; kingdom Metazoa; phylum Ctenophora; class Nuda; order Beroida; family Beroidae; genus Beroe; species Beroe forskalii. The sequence continues at coordinate 242,828 of WFMF01000060.1, read as the reverse complement.
CCAATATTGGTAATATCAGCAAGTCTTATGAGGAGGTCATAAAACAAACTAGCCTCAGGGGATGTGTGCTCAGCTTCAAGTTTCTGTAATGCTGGAAAGAATTTACCAATCATACTTGGATCTGACGTAATTGACTGCCTCATATATTCAATCTCAGCCACCTTTCTGTCTTCTTGCTTTTGGATTCTATTCAAAAGTCCTTTTTCCTGTATAAGTTGAAAGATTTCTTGTCTCTGTGAGGGGAAACTATCCATATCACCATTTCCACTCAAGAAAAAGATGAAGTCAAATAGATGTTTGAGGTATTCCTGATAGATCACCCCATCAGAACATTCAACATTAAAAAAGTAATACCACAGAGCAGTGCAGCACATAATGGAATTGACAGTTTCATAATGGGTATCCAGCTCCACTACTTTGCTTTTAGTATCTGATAAGTAGTCCTTTATCTGTTGCCATGTACGAGGAGCAGCAAATGATGAAGGAAGTGCCTTGAAAGCAGATGGCTTTAATCCTGTTGGAGTTTTGTCTTGTGGGTGAGGTTTCTTTGAAAGTTCAAATATCAACTCATCCCCCATCAAAAATTCAGGTAAATCATCAATTCCATCAACACAATCCCGTCTCACAAAAACATCTTTGTTCCTTAAGTACTGGCTTGGTAATGGTTCACTGGGTCTCACAAAGAATACCTCATTACTTCTATTTGCAAACGTTCCTTTTAGCCACCCATCTTTTTGAGATTCTTTGTTTCTGCCAGAACAATGAAATACCTGTAAAATAAAATAATTCAAATGAGTGAATCATATACAATTAATGTATTATACCTTTAATAAAACGATGTTAAATTACTGTGCACAAATTTCATTAGGAGGCCAAACTGTAAGTCTTAAAATGTTTGTCAAGGTAGATGAGGGCCTTCAGGCCTAAGAAGAGGGAAGTATTTTTCCTATGTCTGTATGTACTCGATTCTTGCTAAATTTCTGGCAGGGGTATAATCCAGTTTAAAACTTTATTTTTATCATTTTATCCTAAAATTTTATCCTAAGAAAGTATGAGAGCAATTCAATAAGAAGAAGTATAATAACCTTTTCATTGTACTTGTTGGCAATCCTCTGCTTCTCCTGAAAATTTATAATGGTTGAGATTTCGATCTAAAAAGTAGCATTTGCCAGGAGAGGGTGGAGTTGGGGGATAGACGATTCCAATATTCAAGGAAAAAGTAATAAAGCCTGTTACATTAAAAAGCACCCTTCAAGCTGCAGTGATTTTGAAATTTCGAAGCTTATCCAGCTCTCTTTTCCTTCATATTTTTCCGTCTCAGAAACTCGTTTTTGTCTGCTTTGCAAGTGAATTTGATTTGGAAACGAATTGACAATGTATAAAAGCCAAACTCTCAAATCACTAAATCAGCTCAGTTAACTTGATTAGTTTTTGGCAATTTAAGCCCACTCATTCATTTGGCAGACCACCTATATAATATATGTTTTTGCATGAAATTTTGAAATATAGGTACAGGTACACCCCTTACACTTATTTCAACCCCTACTAATAATTGTACCTATCTACATTGTCATTATGAACATCAATACAGAATCCTCAGTCATTATAATTTTTGAGTCATTAATAGATTTCGATATGCCTACCTTTTTTGAGGAGGTAGACTTTACGACATCCTTCTCCCTAGCAAGAACATCTTCCTTCGCTGTTGTTAGCTGGCTCCCTTGAATGAGTTTTTCAATTTCAACGTTCTTCTTTTCTGAAAACGATCATATTATTGTAATTATATACAGTATCATCATCCTGCCGAGGAAAATTCGAGTTTGAAAATTATATAGAGTTATATAACAAATAAGTGTTAAGTAACATGATTTATGCCATGAACGAAGCGAGTGGGTATAAATCACAATATTGACCAAATCCGAAGGCTGACTGAGTTGAATAATTGGAAAAACCACATCAATAGTGTGTAGTAACGGTTTTATACAATCTAAGCAAAAAATACGAGGCCAAAAGTTATATAATACTCTGACAGTATTTCACTACTTTATTAAAACTGCTGTATAGTGGCGTGCACAAATTTTAAGAAGGAGCAATGGCAACCGAATTGATATTTCTCAACTACTTCATTATGCAGGACCAAAGTGCAGCAGCGAATCACACGACGTCATGACATGTTCAGATATATGGATAACCACCATACTATTTACTTTAAACTTGTCGCAATAAGTATTGGGCATTGGCCGACTACTTCAAACAATTGAATTTTTGGAACTTATATCTTGGCCATTATCGGAAGAACTCATCCACTTGAAACTTTCAGTACATGGATCGTGGAGTTGACACCATGTACTGAAAAGCTAAAAGTTGCTAGTTGATACGTGCTTCTGTAAGTTCAAAGTCGAGTACCAGTTGGTAGCTACTATTACTACCTAAGTATTCAAATCGCTGATCCAGCGGCCTGTACAAAGTTGATAACAAACATTAATCATTATTCATACATGCTATGAAACTTTAACTATTTTATTAATATATATATATTATCTTTAGAATATATTATCTTTAGATTCTGTCACGATTAGTACAAGACTGATCTTCATCAATAAACTGGAGATCAAACCTAACGTGTTGAGAGTACGTTGGTGGTTTATACGCTCTGTGTTCAAGATATTCACCATGTCTCTCAGTTCCTGGAACAGTGATGGTTTGCTAGGCTGATCATATAAATCGGCCATACTTTGAAAAATAGTAAGTTGGACTCTGCCAATTGATAATTGATAACACTACAGCACCTATTATTTCTAGAGACCAGAATAATTGAGTTAATGAGTTACTAAGATCATGAACATTGTCCTATTCATATACCTTTTAGATAGAGTAGACAATACTTTGGATAAGTATCACTTATCAATATCATATAGTATATTATTGTACCACTCCCGTACAAATTACTCCCATGTAGGTAGAAGGAGAGTGTAACTAGTAATTGCACGCCTGAGCATATTTAGTAATTTTTAATTGCACGCCCGAGTGAAATTTAGTATTTGTGTTAGGTAATAGGTACATAATATCCTTCTTACTGAATTATATGCTACTAAAATGATGGGATTTGCAAGGATTCGCCAGATCTATAATATGTTAGTAATATACAAATTATATTTTAAATACATTAGGAATGTCAAGGCCTCGGCATGCACAGTTGTGTCGTGGCACAATACACAAATCTAACACCCACGCCCTCTAGTGGTAGTTTTGCACTAATTGCACAGTTCGATTTGCCACGTGAAATTAGTTACACTAATCAAAGTCAGCTTCTCCTTAAGTGATTACTGATTATTAATGCTATAATTTTCACTCAGCTTCGCTTTGTGCAATAACAGCAACAGTACCACTATATACCATTAGATAAGCGTATAAATATGAGAATACACTTATCAATGATCCCGGGAAAAATGTCATTATTATATTATCTAAAATTAAGATAACCTGCTGGTTTTTTCTAAACTTATCCTCAAGGTCTTGAATAAGCAAATCCCTACTTGAAACACTATCTTCCAGACTTTTTACTAATTGCTTCTGAGAACCTGAATTATTTGAATAAGTGTTAATTGAATAAGTGTAAATGATTAAGTAAGACTGAATGACCTAATTTGTGTTCACAGACAATAGCTTTGATTTGAAAGTTATGATATCACGTAATTTCTGTTATGTTTTCTTGATTTGATGATAAGATAATTAAATAGCCACATACAGTTATATAGCAGAGATGTATTGTATAAAATACAAATTATGATTTTATAATCATGCAACGATAGTCGGTTAATTTTATTCATCATTTGAGAGGTATGTTAATAAGTTAATAAGACTAACCAATTTGAACCTTCAGATTCTCATTTGATAGCATTTCTGCATCCAGATGACTATGAATTCTGTCTAATTCCTGAAATTATGCCAAAGATTACAGAAGAATCTCTACCCAGTTATTAATAAGAGGTAAATAGTAGTAATGTAACAAAAAAGTATCAAAATGCATAAATAACTCGCTTATTCTAACAAAAGCAGTATTAATAACACAAAGCTGTTATCCTAAAATGAATAACAGAGATTTCAATTAAATTATATAAGGTTTATTTAAACAGGCTTTGACAAATTAGATATTGCATTTAAACCTCTTCCAAAAATTCTCTGGATGATGACCCTTCATAATAGAAGCTCCTATCACTGATGGTGAATATATCTCCATTGGTAATGATACACATGTCATTGACAGGAATGCCATTAACTTTGGTTGGGTTATCCACACTCAGGTTGTAGAGCTTGATCTGAAAAAATCTCAATGTGAAAAAATTGGTATCTAAACCATTATATCTAAACTATTACATGAGATTATCTCTACCTATTATTTTCCATTCTTTGTTCCTTTTTTTGTACGTAATAACGACTTTTGTCTTTTTGTACTTTTATAGACATATTTCAAAGCACCCATATGCAGCATGGATATATTTGTGTGATGCTATGATTACAAGTGCAACTTGCAAGTTGATTTGCATATATAAGCTTACCATAAATTATCAATCATTATAATCATTATAATGATTTATAATAATATTCTCGATGATATTCATTGAAACTAGAATTGTGTAATGAAATGCAAAATATGTTTGAAGTGATTGATCATTTCAGTGAAACACAAAAATTCTCAAATGCAAAATAAAATTTCAATTTTCTTCTAATCACAGTTCCATCACATTGTCATCATATGCTGAGCATTCATGTAATTTGTTATATATGGAATCAGGGAGGAGAAATAAACCTACAAAAGAAATAAGATTTACCTCCTTTGAGGAGAAATCCAAACGAGTGTGAATATTCTCAACTAGAGGTCCATCCAAGGAGATGTCACATGTCAGATCCCTGGAAAAAAGGATTCATCAAATAGTGATTTTCATTAAATAACTATTTATCAGGTCATTTAAACACCCTACTTTTATAGATTCAGGTCCTATTTCAAAGATAAGTTTTGTGTCATAATTTTTTATTTAATAATAATAATAATTTAAACTTTTATATTATAGTGGCACATCAACTTAAGAACTTGCACAGCTGTGCCACGAAAACAATTCAACAAAGAAAGCTATGACAGTGCTTCATAATACCATATATACAGAAAATAAGATTTAAACTAAAAAGCAGAAAATTGATTGAGCATAAGCACTGTCAGCAAATTCAAAACATAAATACTGAGTTAAAAATAATAAGTTAAATGTCGTAATAAGTTAAATAATAAGCTTTAAATGTCAAAAGCTAGCTTAAATAAATAAGTTTTAAGAGCAGATTTAAATACAGAAATACAAGAACATTCTTTAAGTTCCAAGGGGAGACTATTCCATAACTTAGGACCAGATTTCTGAAAAGAACGTTCCCCAAATTGAGAGAAAACTCTAGGTTCATTTAGCTGAATAGAATGGTTATAATCAACATATTTAAACATAGATACTAAATATTCAGGAGCCATACCATTAAGACATTTATATACAATGAGAAGGATTTTGAACTGAACTCGAAATTGGACAGGAAGCCAATGTAGCTCTTTGAGAGTGTCTCCTAAATGATCATGTTTATAGAGTCCAACAACAGCTTTAGCTGCTGCATTTTGAATAAGCTGTAGTTGTTTCAAAAGCTGTTCATTGATTCCAAAATATAGAGCATTGCAATAGTCCAATCTGCATGCAATAATGCTGTTAACAACAAGCTTCATTTGATTATCATTAAAAATAAAACGCTTCTTTACAACATTTCTTATGAGACGAAAGCAGTCCCTTTTCAATGCTGCTATATGAGTCTTGAATGTCATTTTATCATCAAATGTAATACCAAGATTTCTAAGACTTGAGACAAACCTCACACACACATTTCCTGGTAGGATGATACCTCCAATGTTAATCTGGTCAAGTATGGAAGGTGGACCAACAACAATGACTTGAGTTTTTCCAGGGTTTAGCTGTAGACAATAGTCTATCATCCAGTTCTGAATGGTTTCAAAGCAGTTGAGTATTTTTATGTTCAAGGTATCTGCTTGATCACATGGTTTAAAACTCTTATACACCTGTTGGTCATCAGCATAACCATGTATGTTAAAACCACTCTCATTAACTGTTCTATAGAGAGACCTTATATAGATATTGAACAAAATTGGGCCCAGCACAGAGCCTTGAGGTACACCAAACTGCAGGATGATTGAGTCACTAACAACATTACCAAGTCTAGTTCTTTGCGACCTGCCCATCAAGAAACTTTTGAACCATTTAAGGGCAATCCCACGAATTCTAATCTCTTTGCTAAGGATCTCAAGCAACTTGTTATGATCCACGGTGTCAAATGCTGCTGACAGGTCAAGCATCATCAACACAGTGGCAGATTTATTGTCACAAGCAATAAGTAGATCATTGGTTACTTTCAGCAGAATAGTTTCAGTAGAGTGGTTTTTCTTATAGGCTGATTGTTGTGATATGTTCAAGTTATTTCTATCCAGATGTTCATTCAGCCTAGAAAGTACAACACGCTCAACAAGCTTACCAAGGAAGGACAAGTTAGAAATGGGACGATAGTTTCTCAGTTCATCAGCATCTAGTTTATTGTCCTTGATTGTGGGAATAATGTCAGCTATTTTTAGTCCGTCCATTGACCCAGTTGAAAGTGATTGATTAACAATCTTGCATAATACTGGAATAATGTTGTCAATATTATCCTTTAATATGGCTTCAGGTAAAAAGTCTGTGGGTGCACACTTGATACCACTTTCCTTGATTATATCACGCAGTTCATCTTCAGTGCAGGGATTAAACTCATTAAGGTAATTACTACAAAATATAGGTTCAGTTTCAGAAGAGCAAGCTTTGCTGGTGGAAGGGAGGGTCTTGCGTATGTTTATGATTTTTTCATTGAAGTAATTATTAAACTGTTTACTCAGTTCATCAATATCTGGCTCTGAAGGTAATGTATTTTCTTGCTTTCTGTCTAGTTCACGGTTAACAACATTATAGACTGCTTTTACATTACCCTTGTTCTTTTCTAGTAACTCACTATAGTACTGTTTCTTCTTTAGGTTTGCCATAATTGTTGTTTCTGATCGAATGTCTGCAAACAGTATTCTATGATATTGACTTCTATTCTTATGCTTTTCAGCCTTCCTCCTTAATTTGCGCTGGTTCTTGTATTCTGTGTCAAACCAAGGTGCATGTGCAGCATATGATATGGTCTTTTGGGTGAGTGGTGCATGATTATTGAGTATAGAGTTCATGGCATCAAAAAAGTTTTTACAGGAACCACTAAACTGGGAGCTTGTGTCAAAATCTGAAAGAGTATGAGATATGTCAGCAGCCAACTGATCTTTATCAATACCCCTGAGACTTCTAATAGAAATAACTTTTGGTTTCTTAAGGTTTATCTGAAAGGGTTTAGTAGTGCAAAGAGTTGGGAAGTGGTCACTCAATGAGAAATCATTTTTAACATACATTGTTCCCTGATCAAATATATTACTGTTGTCGAACAAGAGGTCAATAGTTCCACCATTGATGTGTGTAGGCTGATCAATCATTTGTTTGAACCCATAGGAAGTGGAGACTTGAGTCAGTTCTGATGAATGCTCATTTATGGATTCCATGTGTATATTAAAATCACCTCCAACCAAGATATAGTCATATTTCATACAAGCAGCTCCAAGCAGACTGTCAAATTCTTCAAAGAATTTCTTTGTGACTGGACCAGTGCGATAGATGGAAACAAACAGAATTTTCATATCAGTTGCACAAGTAACCATTGCACTGATAAATTCGAATGTTGTAATACTAGGAACTTTGAGGATTATTGGATGATACTGTAGGCTTGATTTTAGTATCAGTGCAACACCACCTCCTTTAGTGACTGATCTGAACTGATGTATGATGGTATAACCATAGGTCTTGATATCAGCTGTTATTGCATTTGAGTGGTCAGTGAGCCATGTTTCAGTAATGAATGCAATATCAACAACTTCATCCTGAAGCAAGCACATTGTATCACCACATTTATTGTTAATACTGCGGGCATTCCAAACAAGAATTTTTAGGTTAGTCTGGATGTCCAGCTTTGGCTTTTTCAGTTTTTTGAGTAGTATGTCAGTGATGCCTTAAGCTTATCCTGTCTAGCACGGTAGGATGGGCAGTCATTAGAAAATGCTGGATGCCTTATGTCCTCACCAGTTTTACCAGCTTTAGAGCAATTACAACATTTATGGACTGATTCAATATTTGCAGAATCTTTATGGTTACAGTCACGAGTTTCATGATCAGCTGAAGCACAGATTCCACAACAAGTAGATTGAGAGCATTCTTTAGAATAGTGACCAAAACCTTGACACTTATGACATCTTTTGATGTACAACTGGTCATAGACAGGACACGAAAGTAGACCATAAAATATTTTATCATTATTATGTTTGATGGCATGCCTGATATCATCACTTACTTTTACAATTGCTTGCTTAATATTTTCATTAGCTCTCAAGGGTTTTATAGACAGAATTTCAAAAACAGAGCTGTTGTTTTTCAAGCAATCTCCTATGTATGGGTTCTGACGAAGGAGAGTGTTATATACACTGGCTTTACTATCCATGTCAAGCTCCTTTGGGATACCAACAACTGAAATAACAGGATTCTTTTCCTTTGGCTCTTTAAGGAGGTCAGCAGTGACACCAGATGAGGATAGCTTATCCTTTAAATCATCTCTAGATTTTTGGTTAGGACAAACAATCACAGTATCACCATTTTTGTTCAAAAATTTCTTCTGGACCTGAATTCCATTTTCAATAACAGTTTTTTCCAAAGATGATCCATCAACATTGGCATCCTTGGCAACAACAAGCAATGACTTAACTCTATTTTTATCGAGCCAAACATTACCTGACTGTCCTGGCTGCACACTAGTATTGGAAACATCCTCAGGAATATGGGTGGTAGAACCTTGAGATGGTACACTAGCTACAACAGGTGTAGGTTGGGGTGTGATACCTGGGGGAATATTTCTGGAAGAGTTAGATACCATATTTTGGGGAACAGGAGATTTGTTCACAACTTCCTTCAAAAGCTTTTTAATCTCAGTGACATCATCTGCCAAGTTTGTGACACGGTTGTCAAGTATATTGTAACGGTCATTTGTGTTACATGTCACCTGATTTTCATGTTTAGTGAGACATAGATCACACACAAACACAAAACTTCCAAATCTCTTGTTTTTGCTTTTGTTTGTTGCACTTTGGTTAAAGCCATTCAGAAAAGATTTTGTACATGCATTGTCAGAAAAGAAATCTTTCTTATTATCTCTCATAGAAAAGCAAAGGGCATGGAAGGTAACTTTACAAAGTAAACAGCATACCAAGTCATCAATAGTACTTTGAGCATAACAGTTGTTGCATGTACCATCATCAGTTATCTTCCTGATGTCCTGGGGTGATCCAGCGACATGGTCATTGTCATCTCCTTCATTATTCTGAAAGAGTGTCATCCTAAATGAGAAACCCCAGAATTCTACCAAATTTGGGTCTTTCTTAGAGACAGGATAAGCAAAAGTGCTATCACTGTGAGCTTTATGCTTTACAGCACTCCTTTATACTTGACTTTTCGGTTAAAAGACTTGGCTGGGGTTCCTCAAATTTGATTGTAATTAGTAGTGTTGTTAAGTTTAAAACATAATTCATAAGATAATTCATAAGATAATTCATAATTCATGAATCAATTAACAACATAAAATAATTTGATTTATAGCATCAAAAGCATTCAGATGGATAGCCCAATTAACCAAAGTATCCATGAAGCTCTATCCATTGCAGAATAAACCTATTCATAGAAATTAATGTCTTGAAGAAAGATTTCTTTTTATTTCAAATAAATTCATAGAAATAAATAATTAAAATGATTTATAGTGTATAGGATATTTTGATTTAATACTGACATTTAAGATCATTGATTCAACAGAAACATTTATTTCAAAATACGTGCCCATGGTTCATTAAAATAAATAAAATAAAATAAACTATTTTGATAAATACATCAACACTTTTCTCAGAACACAAATTAGAAAAATATTTCTACGGCCTTTTCATCGAATTAAGTTGAATAATTAATAATTACTGCTCAAGGCAAAAATACAAAAAAATCGACTCAAATAATTTGTCAGAATTCCATCTGCGCGTGCGCGCCGCGCGCGTCAGATCGGCCGCCTAACGCGCGCGCGGCCACGGCCACAGCAGGTGCAAACGACGTGGCCAATGGCCATTATGCTGAAATTAGATCTATAGAAGCGAGGAGGATCAAAATTTTTTATGTAAAATAAATTGATCCTTCTCGGCCACTGCAGTGGACGAAAAGGCTCAAAAATTTTTACATAAAATTTTTTGATCCTCCTCGGCCACGGGGTTGGACGAAAAGGCTCAAAAATTTTTACATAAAAAATTTTTTATGAAAAATTTTTTATGTAAAAAAAAGTGAGCCTGCTCGGCCACCGTAGATGTTACCCTGGCCCTACCCTCCGCCGCGCACACAACGTTTTCCGCGCACACAACGTATGCAACACGACCCTCCAAACCTCCGAATGTTGCGCGCAGGGATGGGAGAAATCTTCGCGTAACCAGGGTCCTGGTTAGGGCAAGGAGAAATCCATCAAACAAACAAGGACACTAAGCATGTGGCAAGGGGAACGCAGGGGTCATTTGAGGTGCAGATAGGGTGCATTCGGCGACTGGTCATTGATTCCTAAGCCCCCATAGGTGCGTGTACGCGCCGCGCGAGCCCACACAGGGATATACGTGTTTAGCAAGGTCATTGATCACAATGAAATTTGAAAGTTAAAGGAGACAAAAAATACAAAAGATATGACTAAGAACTCTGCGCTACAAGTACAATGAAAATAATGACTACAAACAAGTATTTCAATAAGCCAATAGGAAACCGCCTCAGATTGTATAATTGCACATGTTAATGTTAATAATGCAGTGCGAAAGTGAAACTTCTGATCACCCATTAGAACACCCATATAATTTGTTAATTTCAAAATGCACGGTATACATCGAAGCTATTATTAGGCAGGTGTCGCCACCTCGAGAAATGAGAATTCTTCTGAAATTTCCGATCGCGCGGCGCCATGTACGTAGGTGAATATACTGTTAAATCAGTATCACACGCGTACAAATTGTGGTTTTGTGGAAATTTCAGACACCGATCTCAGAGGTGGCGACACCTATATCAATCTAATTTTAAATTGTTTTGAACTTAAAAGTTCATCACTTCGATGCACATTGTGCATGTAGGACTCGGTTGTTCCTCGTCGAAATCCAATATGCACTAAAAATTGCATTGCAACATTGCCGTACATCTTTTAAATAATTTTCAATATTTATCTGGCCGAAACACTGCAAATTTGAATTCAAGGAACTTAGATTTCATCCATATTTTGTCCGCTCACATATCAAACCATGTCCGAAAAGGTAATGGTATTGTAATCAAAATATCTAAGGGTCCAAATGGAACCGGAATTTGGAAATCCAATAACATACCATCACTAATTGAGTGAAGTAAAAGCAAAAGATTTACTAGCACAAGCTTTAGCTAAAAGCATTTTAGAGAACGAAGTACCTACCCAATCAGAGGCATTTATTTCCTTGCCTTTATAAACTATTGTAAATTCATTCAAGATGAAAGTTTGAGAAACCAGCCATCCCTGACCCGGGATTGGTTGTATAGGATTGGTTACCAAAATCAGTCGAAAAATGAAACCTGGTTCAGTTGAAACTTGCATGTCCAAACATGGCTTGTATTTAACTTTCAACTGCCTGCTTTTTATCCGATGAGCACACATAGCAGTTACATTTTATACAGCATCACCGATAGAAAACCCCCTCCCTTCCCTGCTGATTACGTAACATGTGAACGACTCTTCAAGTAAATTCTTTACCCCTTGACAAGTTGTGTATCTAAGAAACCACCTAAACATTCCAGGGTTGGAACGTTTACCCATGGCTAAACTCTAAAAACAGCGTGAGCTTAATCTGGCCGTCTGTGTTACATTAAAATCAAAGAATTATCTTTTCCAATGCACTCTCTGACAAGACCGAAATGAAAAAAGAAAGTGTTTATCATTAAGAATTGTCTGGTTAATCAAAACGACCTTCAAACTATCTCCAGACTATATCATGAATTTGAAAACAAATAGTCTACAATATTTTACCCACACACACACACAAGTTTTCACTTTTCCAAGTCTATAAAACCAGGCTCAGGACCTGCTTACAAGTAACGTTAGTTCCTCACAACTGTAGGGTTTGAGGGTAAATTTAATATTTATTAGTATATCTACAAAATCTCTGAACGAAATTAAATTACAGATCGATTGTTATGGCATGCACTGCACTGTACCACAGTTTATATGTACACCTGAACTAAAAACTCTGTTTATAATACGCCGCTCGGATGGTTGCGTGAAGAAACGCGTTATCACTACAAGAACCAAAGCACGTGACCAGGTCGTAGGTCACGTGACCAGGTCGCAGGTCACGTGACCAGGTCGCAGGTCACGTGGCATGGTTGCGTGGCTCACTCACATGTCTTCCATCGCCTGAAATGGATGGTTTAGGAATCCTACAAATAACCCAAAGTCGATAACGACTCGCACCACATTTAAAGTCAGGGCACCACGAAAACAATATTCGTGACATTTCGTTTTGACCCGAGGGTACGTCACTAAACACGTAGAAACTGATCAACGAAAAGCAACACACACATATAAAGCTACCATATCATACATACAGCATGAACACTCAACATTGATCTGAAGCAATAAACACGACATGAAATGGACATGGGGCTGTTGGGGGAAGTCCAGCTAATGTCTTGTTGTAGATGTTCATGTACTTTTGATGTTACCTTATTGTAGGAAATTAAGCACTCAAAAAATTAAGCCAACACGTCAATAAGCACCATGAAATTAGGCCCTTTTGAGAGGTCTGGTGCTTAATAACATGTTAGCGTAATTAAATGTAGGCTTCATTTCATGAAGCTTAATGCAATGTTTCCATAATGTATTCAAATTACACGCAATTTTTTATGTGCGTCTGTTATAAACAGATTTGAGTAGCATAAATCAAGGCATTAAAATTTGTTTTATCATAATGAAATGAAACGCAGGTATTTCCTATGTATGTATGTATTACGTATGTATAAGTTGATACATGCCGCTTTTTTACCTTTATCACACAGTGAGTTCATTATATTTATATGATTTAATCATATTCGAAAACTACTGATATCTAAATGACAATATGAAATATGTGGTGGGCAATTAGATTTGTAAGTTGGCAAATTCTGTACTTTTATTGCTTTACATTATCACTGAAAATGTAGCAAAATATCGAACATTTTATGCCATTTTGAATCCCAAAATTAATTGAAAATTGAGGTATTCAAAAATTAAGCCAGCACGTCATTAAGCACCATGAAATTAGGCCCTTTTAGAGGCATTGGTGCTTAATTTTCTGAGTGCTTAATTTCCTACAATAAGGTATAATACCACGCCATTAAAAACAACACTCGTATATTGATAACATATTATCAACAGGCGTAAACATCACTGGAAAAATCTGGTTGCAATCAATGAAAACGAACTGATTATAAGGTTGTAACGCGACCACTCTTCAACTTACAGGAGCTTTGAGGGAGGCCCGCATTATTGCTCGGTCATTTCCTGAAATTTCGAATCTTAGCAGGGAAACATTTCCCCAAAAAAGTAGGAGTTGACTGATTTCATTCTCCAATCATTCATCAAGCAATATCTGGTAATCACTCCCAGTCAAAGCTAACAGTGGCGAGTGGCAAATTTTTAGATCAAATCATGCTCCATTAGGTCTTTGGACTTGAAATGATGCAGGTTTGTGTTCAAGGTTCATGCTATTTTGAGGCAGTAAATCATGCAATGTTATGATGAAGGAAATTTTGATGTTCACGACTGCTTGATAAGGCTTTGAAACTTTCATAAAAATGATGCTGGTTGAAACCTTCAATTTATTTCATGGCAATGAATTATGTAACGTGCACACCATGGCCATCAGAATGAAATCACTTAAACGGGCCGAGTGGCAAAAATAAAATGCATTAGCGGACGTCAGATTAGAACGAAAGAGATTTTAACCTCAGTTCCAGATAATCTGACGTCATTAATTACATGTAATTACTACGGAACTGGCAAGTGGCAAAAGGGCAAAGTGGGCATCTTACCATTTCCAACGCAGGGTAAATAGGAGCCTGATCGGATGGTTTGCTTGCCTACTCGGGAATAACGAATTAGGAAATGTCTAGGAAGAAGACATTTGCTGTCAATGTAAACTATTATATTCCCGACAGTGTAGCTTAAAAATCACAGAAAATCCATCGTTGATAGTAGAGAGAAAATTCGAGAATCTAAAAAGAAACAAAGCGAATCATTTTCACCTCATAATTTCTACTTATTCTTAATTTCTACTTTGCCCCGGAAAACAGCAAACAGCAATATTTAAGTAGTACAGCGTACAATGTACATGCTCAATAGCATAGTCTTAAGATAAGTTAAATTCATATTATGCAAAAATTCACTTAAGCTCCTTTCTATCTCGGAGACATCAGCAGCAAGCAACGATTTTATTCGAATGGCACAAAATTCGCGAATTCTGACGTTTTGTTATCAACGAAAAGCACATCCTCATAAAAAAGGAGTAGCTCTTGCTTTACAATTACGATTATCATGAATGAAATGAGACAAAACGTGCTGGGAATTAATTGGCACAGCTCCACAAGGATCAATAATTAACAGACTACTAATAACAGCGACAGTTAATCGTATAAACATCCTGTAAAATGCATTACTGCTCACGTGGTAGAATACGACAGAGCACACGAGAACATTAGCTAAGGACATTGTATGGGTGTGATACGTTAGATTGGGACATCACCGTGCTCTTAGAACGAAGGAAATATTAGATCAAACCATGCTTTTGGGAGTTATTAATTTATTAACTCGTTGCTAAACTCCTCTCGAGTTAAGTCAGCTCGGATAGCGAACTTACAGCAGAACTGAAAGAGGGGAGTTATTAATTTATTAACTCGTTGCTAAACTCCTCTCGAGTTAGGTCAGCTCGGATAGCGAACTTACAGCAGAACTGTCGAGGGGAAAGGGGGTGTTATAAGTAACTTATAAACTTGTTAAGATTTTATAGTATAATCATTCAGGGGGAGAAATCACAAATGGCAGGCATGTATTTCATAAACGTGTTATGCAAATTTTAATCTACAAATCACAGTACAGAAATGCTGCACCCTGATCCCTTACATTTCATTGTAAGGGATAAGGGGGTAATAAAGAGACGGGAACATGCGCAGTTGCGACATTTGACAGTCAAACATAGCACTTTGCAGGCATGTAAAAGTGAGAACTTGCCTGGATGATCCTTTCTGTTGGAGGTTCTCTGGCAATAACAAGACAGAATGTTGCAGAAGGTACCAGAAACACTCAAAATCTTCCTCACCTTCCTCGTTAGCCTGCTTCAGTTCCCACATTTTCTCTGCGATTAATAATAGGTGCAATGTTCGTATTATTAAAGATTTATTAACCCCATATTATTACTCATGTTATACTTATTTTGAATACCTTTTCAAAGGATAAAGAAGTAATTCGGAATGTAAGCGGAACAAAACAGACAATAGTTGCTGTAAATTCCCTACAATCCTACCTAACAATCTCACCTGTTTTTTAGCCTGGTGAGTGTATCCCTTTGAACTGAATCGAGAATTGACTTCATCTTAAAGTTAACATTTTTACTATCTGGTGCCTGGGGCTCATCTTCCTTCTCAACATCTTTTCTGTTTTTCTGGGTTTCTGCTTTTTGTCAGCCCCATTGGTGACCTTGCTTTGTCAACTTCTTCAGTGCTATCAGTTTTCTTTCTTCCTTAGTGGGTGGTTTCCGTTTGGGGCCATTATTTAATTATCTAGAGGAATTATTGTTTTAAATGGGGTATTTAGATTTGTTAGGAATCATGGCTTCGATGTGGTATTGAGGTAATTATATAACTTTATGAGGAAATAAATTCAAATAAAAACTTTCGTGGAATTGAATCAGGATATTCAATCGATAAGGAAATGATAGTTGGTTCGTGAATAACTGAATCATGACCCTCCCTGAATTTTCATAAAAACTCACTGAATACCTGAATATCACTATTCCTTTATTTCACCATTCTCATGAAACAAGTTCTCAACCTTTTGCATCCCTATAAGCCCATAAGAACACATTCATAAAGTCATAAAACGCAAGTGAAGCATCACCCCCCAGACGCTGGCAAGGCGATCGACATGAGCGATTAAACCATGGTCATTGTTCATCCTTATTAACCTCTTACCATTTAGGAAAGGGATCAATAACTTGATCTATGCAGATTAAACCATATCCGGAAAATCGCGTTAAGAAAGCGCTTGGGTTTAATTATTTAATAATATAGATTTAACAAATGGAAATGGTGCGTTTCACGTGTACCCGGTGACCCTAACCCGTGAGATACACGATTAGGACGTGACGGTAAAGGGAATATTATATTATTATAAGAATATTATGAGGAATACGGTTTTAATATAAGTTTAATAGTCAATGTGATCAATGACCATCATGATAAAGCCGCCACAATCCCTCGTCTCTAATTCAAGTGGGGGCGGATCGGAGATCTTAATAGCAAGTTGGTAGCATAATTACATATTAGCAAAGGTATAATTACAGCTTAATACCTAAATCTCAGTATTAGCACCACCATAATACTCAATACCCATTTTCGATTCCGTTAGGACTCGTTAACTATAAATCCACAGATTAAGCACGTTTATTTGTGAATATTATTTATAATCTTATCTTACTATATATAATGCGTGTTGTTAATATATATATTTATTTATATGTGGCGTTACTGATTTCAAGTAGGCAACAAAATTATTTTTCCGTCGTGTTGCAAAAACTTAATAATAAATTAGAAAAATACCGAGATAATTTTTCGGCCACCCTGAGGGGAGTGGGGGGCCACGCCCTTTTTTCGCAAAAATTAAACTTTCGAATTTTTTCAAAATTCCTTCGCCATCGAGTTCCTTATGATGAATAAAAATTTTGAGAATTTTGTCCGAATTATTGGGTCACCCTGAGGGGCTTGGGGGCCACGCCCTTTTTTCGCGAAAAATAAAGTTTCGAATTTTTTCGAAATTCCTTCGCTATGGAGTTGTCTATGATGAGTAAAGGTTTTGAGAATATTGTCGGCAATATTGGGTTAGTTGGGGCGTGGGAAGCTTTTTTTTCCGCAGAAATTAAAGTTTCGAATTTCCCCTCCAAACTCGCACGGCCAAATCACTGTCAAAGGGACATGTGGCTGTTAGCTCATGCGGCTGCCATCATTCGCCGTCCGTAGGACGGGAACCGACTAGTAAGGTGTACCACGAAATAGTGGACAAAAGCAAACGTCAATAACTCAGCTTCTGTTGAGAATTTCTATATAAAATTTTGGGAAGTTATAGATAAAGGCTGAAAGTTTTTCCACAGAAAATTTGAAGTGTCCAGCTCAAAAAATGTTTGAGTTATCAACAAAAAACCGGCTTTTCGGCCATATTTCAGTTTCTAAGAGTCAATAACTGGGCTGGTGTTTGGAGTTTTTTGATGAAACTTTGGAATGTCATAGGTATAGGCTATAAGTTTTCACACCACAATTTGGAAGTGTCTAGCTTAAAAAATGTCCGAGTTATCAACGAAAAACCGGTTTTTCGGGCATCTCTCCGCTCCTGGGACTCAAAAATGTTAGCTACTCCTTGGACATCTTGGTCAGATGCTGCCCGCAATATCCTGAAAGTTTCATCAGGATTGCTCAAAAAACCCAGGAGATATGCGAATTTTTGTGTCGCAAAAAAGTGTACATAAAGCACAATTAAAGGGTACATTATGTAAGCTTGCATAGTTTAACATGTCCAAATATAGAGATAAGCACCGTGTTTGTTTACATTTTATCTGCAGAGTGTGTAAAAGCTTGCGTATACACACTTTTTTGCAATACAAAAATTCGCATATCTCCCAGGTTCCCCGAGCAATCCTAATGAAAATTTCAGGATATTACGGGCAACATCTGACCAACATGTCCAAGGAGTAGCTAACATTTTTGAGTCCCAGGAGCGGAGAAGTGCCCGAAAAACCGGTTTTTCGTTGATAACTCGGACATTTTTTGAGCTAGACACTTCAAATTAAGTGGTGCGAAAACTTATAGCCTATACCTATGACATTCTAAAGTTTCATCAAAAAACTCCAAACACCAGCCCAGTTATTGACTCTTAGAAACTGAAATATGGCCGAAAAGCCGGTTTTTTGTTGATAACTCAAACATTTTTTGAGCTGGACACTTCAAATTTTTTGTGGAAAAACTTTCAGCCTATATCTATGACTTCCCAAAATTTTATCTAGAAATTCTCAACAGAAGCTGAGTTATTAACGTTTACTTTTGTCCACTATTTCGTGGTACACCCGGTATTATTAATTCATGGTAAACTTTTCTGTATTGATATTCATTATTCAATGCCTAATAAATGTAAACATATCGCATGCTTTTACTGACTGCAAACTTTATAAACAAATTCAAGGAACCCCACGATTCCTGTTATAACCCAATAGATGTTTGAATAGAGGAGAAAAATTTTCAATAAAAAGTTTCATTATTTTCAGTTCATGGCGATATTCCTAATCTTCCTGCTCACTTTGTTACCTACCACCGAGCAGCAAATAAGAGGTATTTCTAGACTGATTGAAAATTCCGAGGGGCACCACTAAGGGCTTCAAAAAGTTAATATTCAATAACTAACATTAACAGGACTTGGCCATGAAATGAAAATCGTTTTACCCACCACTCAGTCATCAAAATCATTAGAATCCTGCTTATTAAGGAGTGATCGGGACAGTTCTTCATGGATTAGATTCACAATAGTTCAATTAAGTAGCAACAAAAGTGTATTCCAAGTCACATTAAAAGAAATATATGTCGTAGTGGCAGTTACAAGTAGTGGATATGTAGCAAGTGCCCGGTGAACTCAGTAGATAAGCTATCTGTACAGGATCCTTACAGAGTTATTACAATGTAGCCATATAAATACGATGAGCTCAATAAATTCAAGATTATAAGATTTTGTTTTGTTTCATATACACTAATAAACCAAGACAGGACTCGGACTGAAGTCCTAAAAAGATCGAACAAGCTTTTGATAACAGTTTCTTCAGAAAAGAACTGTGGGTTGCTGTGGATTGGTGGTTGCGGTAGACCTAACCTCAGCCTTGGGGCGGAGTCTGGTACCTCAGTTGCAGACTGCAGAGCACAGTGCCGAAAAATCACCGGATGTGAAGTGTTCGTTGTACGGAACAACGAAAATTTTCGCTTCTTTATACCGGAGAGTGCGATTGCTGAATGCAACAGAAGTTTGAACCCGGAAATCTTAACAGCATACTCTCGCTACCGATGTAAAGGTACGTTTTTTAGTACTTTAGTAGTAACTTAGTAATAATAACTTCACATTTCGCTCGCATCGTACATTTATTGTAAGGAAAAATAACCAAAGAAAGGAGAAAAGTACAAATGACGCCCTTGTTTCATTTGCAAATTACACATCAGGCGGGCTTTGATATTGTCATGAACAGCGAAGAGGAGTTTTCGATTCTTTTCACGTCAATGGCTTTTTATGACATTCGTAGGTTTTGAATGATACTGAATGGTTTAATGCAGCGCAAATCATAAACCATGCAATGAAAAAATTTAACGATCGAGAAAATTTACAGCCAGAGCTGCTTAAAAATAATTTCAATTTCACAAAAACCAAAAACTGAAAAAATATAAATTAGGTTAATTTGTTATTAACGTAGATATCGGTATTTATTTCAAATTGCAGTCGACGAGGCCACCAGCTCATGGCTCCTAATCCCCGGTGAGGAACAGGATCCTGCGAATAAATACCATGGCCAATCTTATTATCTACATTTTAATTTTTAAATGCAGTTGTTATAACTTCAGCACCAATGAACCCATTACTCAAGGAATGAAATTTCCGATAGCAGGCAAAATCTATTTTCATAACTCCTAACAGCTAACCGGTAACTACCCCTGACTCGATGATATGAAATTTATCACTATCATTACAAACCATCACTTACGTTTGCAATACTATAATATTATGTAAAATTCTACGTAAATTGTAAAAGTTTAGGTTATTAAAATATCATTAATTCTTCTTCCCCTTAGGCTTCGACGTAAGTTGCTTCAGTATACGGCGTAACGACTTAACAAGGCTTGACTTGACGATGGAAGTTGGGCGGAACGTGCGTCTCACAGACGTGTTATATCACCACACCTCTACCCAGCAACACACAGCTTCTTTCTTTCTTTACAGGATCGGAATTTTATAATTTACATTTATGACAAAGGTGGTATATGAAGAATTGAGCAAAAAAAGACTTAAAGACGTGATTTTTGCAGGGTGGTAGTAAAAAGGTTTTTGATGTCGAATGTCATTTCAGAATTTCCATTAGACTTTAGGTTTTTTATTATCAAAGTCAGCAGTTGTTTGTTGAATTTGAAATGCTTTTGTCATCTTGAAGAGTTGATGGCATTATGAGTTTGAAACACGTGAACGTTAGCGTGGGTTTGCGTTTTGATTTTCATATTTATCAAACAATCTTTTTGTTTTTTTGGTTTATGAAGTTATACTTCATTATTTTGGGGAGAAATGAATCTTTGTGCTAATAACATGTAACGTTACTGTCATACCGTAAATTTCACCCTCCTTAATCCTTATCAATAATAAAACTCTTATTCCCTGTTTCTATTTGTCAAAATGTAACATACCAAAGTAAAACATCAATAAAATGATATGAGTAAGTGACATGTCGGTGGTATATTAGTGGCATGTCGGTGGTATATTAGTGGCATGTCGGTGGTATATTATCGAATGTTTATAAAAATCACAATGAAAATAGTCACTGAACCCTTGATAAAATAAATTAAATCAATGACTAATGATGAAGTAATAACTTAATAAATAAGCATCAGTTGATGTAAAAAATCCAAACCTTCATTGAGCAAGTAGATCAAATCAATCACGTAGGTATTATCGAATAAAATTTAAAAGAAGGTATTAAGATTACTAAATACTCAGGATTGATTCTATCGCTGAAAATAAAAAATTGTCTTCTAAATTTCTAAAAACCTGTACATCGATACAGTAAAATTCTCATTCAACTCCGGGAGGTTTTTCATCCGTCTTCGGATCAAGAAAACTCGCAAGAACAGACTTTTGAAATGAGTGATATGATCCACCTTTTCCATAATCTGAACTCATGGAGTGATTAGGGTCTCTCTGGACATTTCGGAAGCTGTTATCAACTGTAATGCGATTAGGAGAGGGGTTTTGGAAGTCTTGACCGGAAAACGTATGAGACTGGGAAGTGGGTGAAGGGTAAGGTGGTCGAGAATAGGAAGGAGCATGGTGTGGAAATGCTTGTGATAGTGAACCATAACGTGGGGGCCGTGTAAAAGAAGGCGGAGGAGTTGAGTAAACACTACTCGGCTTCCCTCTTTCATTGCCGCGTGAGTTCCACTGACCAGAGGGAAAAGACCTTCTGTTATGATGATCGGTTTTCTGGTGTTTTGAAACACTTGACGTGTAGTTTAAACTGTAGTTAACCGTCGTTCGGTTCAGCACTTTACTCTGCTCCTGTGACTTTCGCTTCCTAGAACTCTGTTGTTTGGGTCTGTTTTTTGTAGCTTTTTCCGCATGATTACCACCGTCTCCTTCATCGTCCTCCTCCTCTTCCTCTTCTTCACTACTTTCTCCACCATCACTGACACTCGTCTGACGTTTCCGTCTGTGTTCCATTTCTCGGAGCATATCAACCAGGACATACCGTGAGTATTTCTCATTTGGGGAGAAGTACAGGTCCTGGTTGAGGTGTAGACCGAGGGACAGAATATCGGAGTTTGTGTTGAAGTGCAGCGAGTAGTACGGATCGGAAACCGGACCCAGAACTTCGAATATGAATCCCACGCACCTCCTATTTTCATCAAATATCATGCTATCGATATCGAGGATCTTCCGTACATCGGCACACTTCACCACAACGAAGTCGTCGACAATTCGGAATACCCGTCCCAGAAGGAAAATCTCTTCGTGAGCTGCAAGGGTCAGATCAACGATTTCAACTTCCGGGAAATTTTCCCTGTTCTCCAGGTGATCCTTTATATCCAGCCGTGCCAATCTAGCAGTGTCACTGGTCATGGACAAGGCGTTGTTGTGAAGTGAATCATCTGAGCTTGTACTTGAGGCATCATCGTTTTTATTGTTCGTATCGTCATCATCCTCATCATCGTCTGAACTATCGATTTCAATGGCATTGGTTTGTCTGTGATTTGACAAGAGCTGACCAATTCCATCGATAGTACAGGTTTCATCCATACGTTCACTTTTTATCAAACTCATGATGCCGTCAACATCTTTTCGATTGTCTATTTCTGTCTCGTATTCAGTTTTGACTTGGAAATTGTTAGACAAATTAGGAGTACAAGGCTGAGTGGGGCTACGTTTTTTAGGTTCTACTGGTGGCCCTGAGGTGTTGTACGGAGAGAAGGAATAAAAAGCTGAAATGAAAGGATTATTTCGAACTTGAGTGGGACTCACTTGCTCAGGTTTAATGCTAATCTCAGAGGTACTGTCTTGAATGGGGCCTAAATTGCTGCTTTTCGAAGGTGTCACTAATTCGGATTTTGATTTTTCGACCGCAACAACAGGAGCAACTAACTCATCATCCCCCTCCACGTCCACCTCACCATCAGTAACCTCACCCTCCTCCCGTTCTGATGCGACCATCTCGAAGTCATTGTATCTCTTACCCCGGATACCATCAGTCCTTGCTGACACAGTGTCCTGACAGGGCTCAGGTGGGTGTGAGGGATGAGGGATGAAATCGGCTGGATCTTCATCGTCACTGTTCATGACGTCAATATCCTCATCGGATTCATTCGACATACTGGCTCAAAAGAGGGCTTTAATGTGAAGTTAGATAGAATGCAGCGTACATTGGTAAATGATTACAACTTGAAATAGAAATTGAATTGATGAAGAAGCCACTTTTTGTTACGCTATTTCGGTATTTGCGATTTGAAGCAGTCATTCAAAAGTCAATTGAGTAAACAATAAAAGGCGTCAAATCGATTCGGTACACCCTTATATAAGTTGAAAAATTATTACATCAACCACCCAATTACAGATTCAAAATTCAAAGCATCAGTTACTGAGTAATTGAAAACATTGACCAACAAAATTTCACGGATCCCTTGCATCAAGAGCCACTTGGGATGGAATCAACGTTACTCTGAACAGGTATTTTAATCTCCGGCTCAGGCACACAAACAACGAATTCCCGTACTCCCGAAACAAAACAATCTCTAGAACACGTGTAACACAAAACTGTCCTGAAATCCAGAGAATGCTCCGCTGATACATTCTTACGCCGGAATTTGAGTACTGATATCGTAGCCGGCATGATCTGACATTCAAACTGTCGGGGAGACCCACAGTTCTGACACACAGGAACGGAAATACCGCCCGGTTCTAACAGGGGCTTCCCACCGATATCGTACCTCAGACATTGCTCGGGACACTTCTTGATTTTCTTGTAAAACTTATAAAAGTCCCTATCCTTTACTTCTGATTTTTCATACGATTCCTTGCCACTGCTTCCACCAGGTTCACATGATAGATCCTCGTCAACTTCGTACTCTTTGTACTTCTTCTGAACAGCTGTTTCTTCGGGTTCCTCCATAACGAAGAGATAATACGGACAAAACACTGGATCGGAAGACGAGTCAATAAACCCGGTATACGATGGGGAATCCAGCTCCATTTTAGCAAGAGATGATGTGACTTCTTGTGTTTTGTTCTTCCCATCCCCTACTACTACAGATGAAAGAATCCCATCATCCCCATCACCCCAATCATCTCCGCCTACGCCCCAGTCATCACTCTCAACACCCCAATCATCTTGTTGAGGTTGCTCCACAGGGGTATCCTCTAGAGGTGCTGCTGTCTCTGTCTGGCACTTAGCCAGGGACCGTATAACACACCAACTCTCAGACTTATTCTGACAGGAGCTCACCACACAAGCGAAAACATGGAGGACTCTGTGATGAGGTGATGCTACCAGAGGTGCGTATATCTGGGTGATTAGAGCCATGGTCCCACCACATACACCACAAACTGGGGTTTGGTGGTAGTTGGCAGACAGCCAGTGAGGGGATCCACCTAACAAGCTGTCTGTGAAGTAGGGGACTGATAGGGATTTGGTGATGGGTTCATCGCACAGACCAAGGAGGACCATCCTACCTACAACCCTGGTGGGGATTAAAGGTGTTATGGGAATATGTAATAGATAAATACAGTTCCTATGCATTTCGAACTTTTAAAACTTTAAAGTAGATGATACGGTGCTTATTTTCACATTATGAATGGTGATTGTATATTTCTTGTAGTTTGTAATTTTAATAACAAATCACTATTATAAGCGTATAGCATGTTAATTTTCATGAATGATAAGTCATAATAATCCAGTGTATCTCGATAGCCTGTATCAATTCAGCGGTACAGGAATGACGTGTTAGCGTAGCGGTAAGTGGTGTCAAGCGTTACGAATACACAGTCTACAGAGGCACTGCCTTGTATTTGCCGTTACGTTTTCTCGTGGTGCTAGTGGTGTCAAGGATTCAATGCTAGTTTTACCGTAACCCTCACTACCCTAGCTCCCTTATCCCTTACAAGAGTACAGTGACGTTTCACTGTGACGCTGTAACGAGATGTGCGGTTCTGATACTATAAAGTATGGGAATAATCCGTACCAATCATCAACTTCTCTTTACATAATCAACTCATTGATTCAACCAACAACTGTTCTACAAACAACCACGATGGGTAACGCATGCAGAGCCACCAAGTCCAGGAAGACCACAGAAGACCAGCAGCTGTTTGAAGACAGATACAGCCTGATTGATCGCATCGGTGAGGGTGGTTTCGGAGCTGTCTACACCTGCCTGGAGAAGAAGTCCGGAGCCAAGTTCGCAGCTAAGATGGTGGACAACGCTCAAGTGGAGGAGTGGAGTAAGTCTGATGTGGAGCATGTCCCGATGGAAGTGAAGACCCTGGCGTGCTGCGACCATCCCAACATCATCAAACTCCTGGACTACTTCATCTACCAGCAACACTCTGTGGTGGTGATGGAGAAGCCTGCAGACACAGTGGATCTCTTCAACTACACGGCCTACCTGGGAGGAGTGTGTGAGGCGGAGGCGAGGGTTATAATGCAGCAGGTGGTGGAGGCTGTTTGGTATCTGCACTACGACGCTAGGATAGTACACAGAGACATCAAGCCAGAGAACGTGCTGGTGGATGTCAGGACTAAGACCTGCAAGCTGATAGACTTTGGAGCAGCCGGCTGGATCCATCCTAACACCTTCACCAACTTCTCTGGTACGCGACTCTACGCCCCTCCGGAGGTGCTGGTTACTGGGAGGTACAAAGCAGAACCCCTAACATCCTGGTCTCTGGGAGCTACAACCTACTTCATCCTCTTCTGCAGACTCGCCTTCCCAAGTGAAGAAGCCATCCTCAGCTACAACCTTTCCCTCCCTCCCAACAGCCCCTTGACACCAGAATGCCTGCACTTCCTGCAGTCCTCCCTACACCCAGACCCAGCCAGACGACTAACAGTGGACCAGCTCAACAAACATCCCTGGCTGTCAAACATTGCTTTCTTTATGAGATGATTGATTGTTGATTCTATGAGAGGATCTTTGATATTATAAATGCTGATTATAATGATTTGATTTCATATCTTCTATTATTAAGATTCATTAGTTCATTCAATCAACTTTTATTATTTCATTTACCAGTGAAACAACCAGGTTCTTATAATTAAATCTTATAATTCATATCACATTTGACACTTATTTATGGCAAAAAATATACATATCTTAAATGATAATTTAATTAATTGGTGGCAATGTAATTTCTGACAATTTTTACATCAAGACAAATGATAAACAGCTTCAATTTACAATTTTACACGATAAGAAAAATACGTCATAAAAACGACGAAAAACGGTGTTTATATAAATGAAACCATGAGCACGTTCATACTTTCATACTGATTGGTTGAAGAAATTGAAAAATTTCAGCTCTCAATTGGGATATATCTTCTTTTATAATAAAAAAATTATATTACACATTCTAAAGCTAATAAAACAATTTAAATGAAACCATGGGCACATGATTCATATTGATTGATTGAAGAAACTAAAAAAATTAAGTTCTCAATTGGAATATTTATCTTTTATTATAAAACAATTATATTATACACTCTAAAGCTAATAAAACAATTTTAAACCTTGTTCAAACACGTAGCATGCAATAAATTTGTAAATTTAATAAGTCCATAGTTCCACAGTTAAGTACCATTTCAGTCAGAACTCAATGTCTGCCAACAGTTCAAGAATGGTGCCAGAAGACCAAGCTTGAGTTGGACAGCTCCCGGCACAGAAATCTCCATCCCTGTTGGTTAACTCAGTCAACCCTCTGAAAGGTGTATCAGCAATCATCGCTCGATGAGGGGCCAGGACTGTTTCGTAGAATAGTCTGTCTTCCTTACCTTTCTTAATCTCGTAGTGCAACTTGGCTCTGAGATAAAAACCCATGCACCAGACCCACTCAGGACCTTGGTGGTAATTGAACCCATGAGCAGTGTGGAAATCATTGGAATTGTCACCAGTATGGTAGTAAGGTCGGTGATTTGTATGCGACGGAGCCAAGGTCTTCATGCCAACGGGGCCAGTTAGTTCTTTACCCATCTTCTCTAAGGCCAGTGAGTGATTAGAGGGATCAAATAATTCTGGTGCTACTACCATCGCCACAGCTTGATTCGGTCGGAATTCATCTTTATTACAATCATATTGAGGGTCCAAAGTAACAGTATCTCTGTAGAAATCACCTGCATCATTCCAGAAATATTTATCAAAGTTTTCCTCAATGGAAGTAAACCATTGTTTAAACAGAGTCTTGGCTGTATAACCACCCTTTTTCTCGACAAGTACATGTTGCGTCTCACTCACTCCTTTTTCAAATAATTCCTGAACCCACTTCAACGTTTGGTAAGAGAGCCCCACAAGTTCAATAGCACATCCATCACGTGGGGTAGCAGGCAATCCTCTGTTTCCAGCTGCATCACTGCTGCCAACTTTATCCATCCACGTGCCACAGTTACTCTTAGAACCACCCCACACAAAACCTGTCTTGAAGTCCACCCCAGCACTCACATGGAATCCGTCGTACTTCAGATGCTCATCCAGTTGACGACCAGCGTTCTCTTCAGTAAAGTTTATTCCGGTGGCATGTCTGTTGAGAATCTCGTACACTACTTCGAGCACTGTGCACTCAAACTCAGAGTCAGATGGAACTCTGGAGTCATCAGTCTGGTAGATGCGGTGTACTACTTGAGATAGGATCTCAGGATCCTTCTCGTACATAAGCTGAACAGCCCTGCACCACCACCAAACTGCATCCCTGCAGTTGTACCGGGGTTGGTGACCACCTTCACTCAAGAGATTTGGAATGAGACCGAATCTCAGAGTCCGTGCAAATCCTACAATCAGCTCCCTAGCATCATCGAGCCGACCAGTCGAGATCAAGAGACCAGGAAGGGCGATGAAGGTGTCTCGGCCCCAACAGCGCATGAAACCGTGGGAAAAGTGGGGGATGCCAGCAGACATACTTACAGCCGAGCCACTGCTATCAGGTTTACAATGAATGCCCGTGTTTCCAACTCTTCCAACGAGCTGTACAGATGTCAAGATCAGCTGCTTGTGGAACCATGACTTCTGTGAAAATGTAGGAATAAGATCACCAATACGCCTAAGGCACGTTGAGTACAGAGCACTTATGACAAACTCGAAGACCTTAGGTCTCATATAGTTAGGGACATCCCTGACGTAGTTAAAGACATCCCCCAAATACTCGGCAAGAAGTTTGTAGGGCTTAAGTCGGTTACAAACGTATTCAAACATCCACCATCCTTCACAGAGATTCCTGCAAAGAGGGTGCCCTGTGGCATTGGATTTTTCTATCTCCTCAAGCACGTGATAAAACCCTGCTATCCCAGCATAAGCAAGATTTCCATAACCAGGAATGTTGTAAACACCCCCACATCCTGCTGCCTGTTCTTCTTCATGACAACGATACATGATGTGATTCAAATCATGTAAAGTGAGAGAGGAGCACGCATCGTAGAAAGTGTCAAACAATTGGTGTCTGACATCTAAGAACTTGTTGAAGTTGACCATTGCATGCCATTGGCGTTTTGGTGGTGAGACTTTTAGAGCTAAGACACAACCTGGACTCAAGTGAAAGGTTATGTCTCGGAGATCACCTCTCTCTGACAGAAACATTGCTAGTCATGAGTGGGTTTTCTCGATCACGAACATTTACAGCCACTCCTTCAAGACCAGTAATGAAACTGTCGTGTCTTTCGTAAGTTGAGTTATCTGAGTTGATGTCTATCTCTAACAAGACTTCAGTGGCACCACCAGGCAGAGAAACGTCGTAATTCGAGCAAGTCTTGGAGAAGTCACTCCACTTGGTAGCAATCACAATCAGCACCTTATCACAGTTCACGGGATCGTGTCTTGTCACAATGATGACATCTTCAGTTGCTTGATCTACGAACGTTTCAGTGAAAGACTCGAGATATTGATGTAAATTCAGCAGTGCTTTCTTTGCAGATTTCATCTGCTCATCACGCGTGGGGTCATGACTCAGATATCTCCTCTTTTCTTGGACCACATGGATATGATGGGGGACGAGCTCATCAAAGCCCCTATTACTCCCAATACTACACTTAGCTGAGCACTTAGCTCCAGCCATAGCCAGCACATTTACAATGGGATGATGATCAAATGGGCATGGATTATCATGTGTCATGTCCTGCAACATAGCATGGGGTCTCGAAGGCAGAAGTCGTGTTGCAACTATTCCTGAGGACAACTGATAAGTCATGTCAAATGTCCCACAAGGTGTGCTCTCACCATAGTGGTAGAGCAGCTCTCCGAGGTGCCTCGGGGAATGGGCTTGACTCAGCTCTCTTATGCACGAAGTTATTCCCATGGCATTGATAATCCGGGAATCTTTCTCCTCACTCCCAGTGAACAACTCAGCAACCACATACAAGTTTGGTCTGACTCTCCGGGCACACTTTAACATCTCCACCCCAACATGAAGTGGGGTGTTGTGACAGTTATCAATCCGGAAACCGTGGAATATCTTAGCCATCTCCTTGGTGTATCGTTCCATGTACCCCCAAAGCCAGGGGCTGTCAGATTTTGCTTCACCGTACCGAAGCTTGACACTGTCACCCCAGATCACCACCTCCCGCCTCGTGTATGCCATAGTGGTGTTCATATCTGTGATACTTTCTCCACAAGTCCAGCCGTTACAGGTCTTGATTCTCTCAGCGTGTTTTTGGGAATATAAGTCCAACTCAAACTCTTCAGAAAGAGAAGTATCGCTAACATGGAAATACCGGTCAACCAGATTCACTGCTCCAAATTCAAGTTTTAGTCCATTAGGATCGACAAATCTGTGCTTCACAGTTCCAATGACAGCTTTAACAACTTGATTAAAGATTTGATCGACATATAGTGGAACAAAGGTATCGTTGAACGAATCCATCTCGGATTTCACAATCCCGACTACATCTTGGGATGACGCAAATCCTTTGTTAATCAACCATTTCTTAAAAATATCAACATCAATTGTACCACCGTTTCGTTCCCTTTTATAATCAACCTTCCAGAGTTTGAAGATAACGTCGCTAGGTTTGTCCAGACAATCAATAGCTTTCATATCACCATCATCACGGCTATTGAGGTAATCCAATCTGTAAATCATTTCAAGGCTTTCCTTCATTTCACAAAGGTGATTCTTCAATCTTTCTCCAAATGATCGGAGATCCCTCACTTCAGCAATTCCTTTCAAATTGTTAGCAAACTTAGCAATACTCCTGTCAATAAGGTAGGCGGGAATAAGGTTGGGAGTGTTATGAAGATTGTAGTAACTTTCAGGGTGTTTGTTGATATCGGTGTTGCAGATCGAAACGTGATTCCATACCAGATCTGTGAGAAAGAAGAGTTCTGTACTTTTATGGATCTCTTTTAACTTGTTACCGAACCTCTGCATCTCCATCTCATAACTCAGAGCCCCATCGCCCAATTTTAGAGACTTTGACAGTTTGAGATGGGAATGCAGCGAATACGAAGACTGACTCACACCTAGCTCCTGAATCGGAGTCAAATGGACCATGTTATAACCACTCTCCTTGGTCACTTCGAATACTTCCTCCCATTCATCCATCCCTCCACAGCACTTCGTAAGATGGGTCTGCACAGCAATCTGATCGATACTCATCGTGACACCAATGATATCACACTTAATAACGGGATCAGCTAGCACCGTGATACTGATATTTTCACCTCTAAGAGGACTCTTGTATGTGATGGCATAAGGACCAGCGATGGTTGCAACGAACGAACAAGAAGTCAGAGCTCCGAAACTACCGTTATCGTACTCGTAGACCCTGTCAGAGAAAGTGTCAGCTTTGGTTTTGCTCAGAGCCACAACCTTATCAGTGGGGTCTTTGCAGGAGATACACAAATCAAATTCACCGAACTCGCATGACTTGGAAAGGTACACCGTGTCCCCGGTCTGAATACGATAAATCTTGATCTTGTCCTCGGGATTGTTAGTCAGCTGTAGCACATGACGAGACGAAGGAGATGACGCCATGGTTCATCTACCTGTAATGCAGCCTACAAAGTTAAGTGGGTTGATAGATTGATAGATTAAAATCAAGGTTCCTACAGAAGTAAAACATACAGATTACGAGTACTCGTGTCGGAAATCGATGGTCAAATTTTGACTAAATGATTAAAAAGAATGAGAATTTGGAATATTTCACTGTTTTTGATAAATTTGAAAGAAGGATTCAAACTGAAACGTAAGCAATGAATCAAAGGAAATTTTCCAGATTAATCTTAGTTGTATAAATTGTCTTGTTGTATAAATACGAGAGCTGCAGAGTCACATACCTACTGAGTTAGGAATTAAATAAAGCACGGAAAGTCTACAGGCCAACAGTAATACTGGATTAAAGAATATTATGCAAAGAACGGCATAAAATATTCAAATATAGGTACCTAGTTAATACTCATTGTGAATAAAAACCGATAAAGCATGAAGGAAGTGAAATAAAGTAGATTTGATGGCAAGGGCCTAATTTGGCCCAAGTAATAACTAAATTAGTCTTATGAAATAAGACAGCAGAATATATGTATAAAAACTTTCAATATAAACATCATACCATCAAATAAAAGTAACAGTTCAACATTTTGTCCCCATGAAACAATAGGAAAACGCGGAAAGGAGTGTCAGCTTAAAAGAAAAAATGGGGATGGTGTTAAGATTTTGAGCACCACATTTTAGTGTCAAATATGCGTTCGCCGATTTAGATTGGTGCTTATATTATTAAGCTTAGAGCTTATTATACACGGCTATTGAAAAAAAACTCATGGAATTATGAATCCTTTGTTTTACAAGGGTTATAGGCGCCAAAGAAATTTGGCCCAAACAATTGAATATAATTATAACTTTCTCTTCGGACCGGTTCTAAGAGGTCAACATATTTTAATAATATTGGCATAATCCCAGGACTCGGTAGGCAGTTTTAGTTAGAGCTTTTTCTCTACACTCGGGACGACACTACGAGGGATTAAGGGGAGTTTACTACAAGGGGAGGCTTGAAGGGAACTCTACAAGGAAATTTGAGACAGTACTATCTGAGAGACCACTGTGACCTACGAGACTGTTATATTATGTAATTGTACTCTATCACACTTACTTGTTACGAACTCACGAGCAGCTATTGTGTCAATTGTTGGTATATACAAAGTGTGTTTCTCAACATAACCCCAGAGTGTCTACTTTCGCTCATCAGAGACCGACATACTAACATGATTTCAATAATACTTATATAATAGTACAAACCCAGGGTTACAATTAGTAATAGTGGTATTTCAACAAATTGTATTTCAACTCGTGGCTCTGACGGAAGGTTATCAGAGATTGCAAACAATTGCAAACGAATTATGAGACGAAGAAGAGAATTAAATTTCGTTCTAAAGACCTCTGAATAGACCACCTGGTGATCCAGTCACCATTCAGTATTAATAACATGACTACCTATACTGTATAACTGCAAAAACACGTTCTATCAATGTTTTCAGTTGCACATATGAGAATAATCCGAGCTCAAGCGCCAGGAATAAGTCACGACTTTTACAAGAAATGATTCAGGTACAGTAAATAATATTAACGTTAGTTCGGGAGTCTGGACGGAGTATTAGTACTATGTCAGAGACTAATGTCATTATGATAGCGCTGACTGTAGTAATCTCAGGATTGAAGAAGGATTGAAGAAAGATTGAAGAAGGGAGTGCAGACGAGATTGAATAAGGGATTGAATAAGGGATTATGTTAGAGATGTAAGTAGGGATAAGAGTATGGATTGAGAGAAAGAGAGGCAGAGATGCTTTATTGGGGAGGCTGTTGAGCCTGGGACTGTGCAACCCACATAGCAGTCAGCTTCTTACCGACCCGTTCATACACTTCCAGGTACTGAAATAAAGAAAGAAATCAACGCTTATTATAAAACCTAACTTACTTTCAAAATACATGATAAATTAGAAAATTCGCAATTAAATTCTTTTTCCAATATAAATACGTGAAAATTTTCTAAAACGTTGGATTACATTTAACCATTTAAGTATTTAGATTGTATTCTACCACTCTAACACAGGACATAATATGAAGTCAGTATTCAGTAATCGAACCTTAGCTACGCATCTGTCAAGACAGACACTCTCTGCTTTGTTGAGATCAGCATCATCATAGGAGGATTTAATGCACTTACTCCTACAGGACTCAGATAACCTGAGATCAGGAGGAATTTATGAGCAAAATTTTATGAGATTTGAGATAAATTTTGAGATAAATCAGAGTTATAAGTAAGTGGCACCTGCTGCTAAGTGAGAAACGTAAGTACCGTAACGTGAGTAAATAATATTTACTAAGTTGCACATGTTTTCCTGTGCGGTGATAAAAGAAATACTCAGAAAACAAACAGAATTAGAATAACCAGTGTAAAAACACTGGTTTCGGGGGGGGGTTCAGCGGTAAGTGGTATGGACGGCATCACACTTAAGGGCATGGGGGGGTGGGTACTGAACTAGCGACCAGATGGCAGCAGACGGTAAATGGTATAAATTTTAGGGTAAAATGCAGTAAATCCACTAAATTTGTTACGAAATTTGTGAAAATTTGTCAAAAATGCCCATTTCAGAAATTTTGGATATTGAAACTGGATTTCTCGGCTGCTCCTAGCGCTCTTAAGTAAATTTAATTATGAATCAGGAATCTTAACCTTAAATTGGTGTGACGTCATCATGGACTATTACATGCTACAAAAGATGACGTAACCAGCTGATTTCTAATATCGATGATATATGCCAACAATTGTTTGAAGAATTCACGTGACATAAATGTTACTATGTAGATAAGACTTCAAAGTTTTCAAGTTGATTAGTACCTAAGAGTAGTTAGTAAAAAGTTTTGAGTTCGTGAAAAATGTTGCGGGTCACATAAATACCTACCATTGCACCCAGTGCAGTCTAGATAGTTCTAGGTATCTAGATATCTAGGCAGTTGTATGGGTAAAATTCTCTTGTGTTTTTAAAATCTGTAGTAATTTTGGGTATTAAATTGATTGTGTCCTAGAAAGGAATCACTTCGTAAAGAAACAAGTGACTTTATATATTTGATAAGAGTGAGAAACTAAGATTATAAAACAAAGGGTCCTTTTTGCAACCAATTTGTGGTCCCTGAAACAATTTCTGTAGCTTGTAGGGGTGGGTCTAATTTTCAGTTCAGCTTGACCAGTTACAGGCATGCCGCTATCTGGGTGGGTGGTTGGGATTCTTGACCAGATAGGGTGATGCCGTCCTCCCACTTACTGCTGAACCCCCCCCGCTGGTTTTTCAATTAGAAATATGAAATCCTGTAGTATAGTAAGTAAAAAAAGTTAAGTAGTTAAGTAATTTCTACACGACATTTTTCTGTGCCGTTCAAGAACGACACAGAAAAAATCCAAGCAAAACCAGGCAAAAGGCCCCAGGATGGAGAAGGAATTTCAATTTCAGCATTTTCTGGAATCCTGCAGTACCTGTTATACATATCCTGCATCATCTCCAGCTCCACCTGTTCCATCTGTTTCTGCTGCTGATTGGATAGCTTGGGTCCGAATAACGACATGCTCCTAGAGGTCCTGGTCATGATGTCGAGTTAGGCTTTATTTGGGAAATGATTCAATGAGATCCACATCATTTTCAGACTTAAAAAGAACTGCTGTTACCGAGTAGGTTGGTTTAAGTGTTGTTCGGTTCAATCAAAAGGGAACTGAAGTAAAACAGGCTTTTTCTAAAAACTCGTCAATTAGTGCAAATAAATTAAGATAAGAATGATGAAATATGAGAGTCAGAGTATCAAAGTATGAAGGTGACTTAGTTATCAATCATAAAACGTATTAAAATCTCTTCATAAAAGAATGATGTCATTTTCCTTTCAGCGATCGCGATAAAAAGCAACAGAATTGGTTCAATGAGTCTTTATCTGACCCGAATATCCATTGGAATTCCACAATGATTCCGTTTTCAGTCGATCTCACTGATAACAAACTGTGGAACAAACAAACGTTCGTAGCTTCTCCGTACATAGCACTTGATTCTGGTATTTCTGATTCATCCACAGTTCTCGCATTATGGTCTCCAATGTCGTCCATAGCATCAAGATTTGATTTATAACTGTCGGAACCTGGCCTACTACCACAATTCTTCTTATTCGGGCTGCTCTCAAACTTTTCTCTCCTTCGTTTTCTCCTCGAATGAGCCCAGGTGTTCTGAGCAGCTGTTAACCACGCACAACGCAAGTCACGTGACTCTGGAGAGCGGGTGACGTCACGTGACTTAGCGTTGCCATGGTCACGTGACCCCTGATCGGGACACGTGACCACTTTCACGCGCAATTCTCTAACTCTCTTCAGCACGGATTCTGTAGCCGTGGTAACGTCTGGTTGGCAGGGTAGTGTGAAGGAGTACGTGGTAGTAAGCTTCTTGAGGGAGGGAAGGGACAGGGGAGGGATGAGGTGGGAGAAGGACCAAGCTATACCCCATCTTGTAGTGTTGCCTGGGTGGTGAAGTATGCTGTAAGTTGAATAAATGGGCTTTCAAATTCAACCATTGACTTCGGTAGATTCAAAATATGAATACATGAATATATCATCAAGTTTATGAGCTCGGAAACCCTTTCATAGTAAAATACAATACAGGATAAACTGAACACTGAAAGGTGTCGTGCACACTGACACAGTAAACCCTTCATTCTTTCATTACCTTGTTTGAACTCAGTGACGGCAACTCTTTCCACCCCCACCTCTTCCAGTCTCTCCAACAACCCCTCCACAGACGTCTTCTTACCCAGCATGGTGGTGTACCACGTGACCTGGTCCAGTAGGGAGGTGCTCTCTGTGATGACGTCACCAATGAACTCCTCCTCACCGCCTCGCGTTATCACCTCTGAAAAGTTGCGTGATTATACGTAATTGCAATAATATGTGAAATAGTGAAATGATGCGTGACTATCAATTTGAAATGTTGCGTGATTAAATCCGAAGTGTTGTTTGCTAAATCTGAAGTTTTGCGTGGTTCTGAAATTCAGCACGGAAAATATTGAGGCGTTGCTTTATTAGAGTATTAGGTTTGAAAATAGGAATATTCCATGCAAGTTCTTTGTCTGCTAATAAATTTGATTTCAATCTAATAATTTTATCATGTAGATCATACAAGGTTGTAAATTGGATCTTAAGATGATATAGGAATGAGAGAATAATGAACTGAGAATGTTTACCTTCCTGTCTAACTATATCTGGGTATACTCATTCCAACTTAACTCCTAGAAATCGAATGACGAATCCTTTTTATTAATATAAGTACCTAGGCCTCTTCAGTTTTTCTCACCTATTTTGAAATGGACATTATTCAATGAGTCGAGTCAATGTCTGCTATTTATCAAATCGCATATCTTCCAAACTTTTGGGAACGGATTGAAATTCAATAAGTCAATACGATAACTATTTAGTGGTTTTTGTAATATTTCCAGCAAAAACCTTATTTTAGAACTGTCTAGTCATTGAACTGTAATCAAATTATTTCAATATCGGAGATAAGACATCTGCAATTACTCATTATAATATGGATGTCAGGCGGTAGATTAAAATACAATATTTCGATGCTTTCTGCAAATATCTGCAAATGTCTTGAACGCGTCAAATAATGACTTGGGTTTAAACTTTGAAAGATAAGATTCTGTTTATCGTAATAAAATTGTTTCCATATGACAAATAATTTTATTATGAGAACTGACATCTGACAAGGAGTTGATCTGAAGTCCATCAAATAATGATAATAAAAGTTGAGCCTCAGAAAATGTTAAGCTCCCAAATTAACGAAGAAATCCAAAAATACCTCTGATCTCAAAGTACATTTTACAAGCATTACACAAACACAGATCAGGGAAGAATCGTTATAACTTTATAAAAATTACTCAATACTCTATCTTGGCAACGTCACGAGAAAATATTGACCAATTTCTAAACAAGCAAAAAACATTCAATAATAAAGCAAACTTTTTTGACAGAAAACAAGCACAACCTACCTGTTGGAGTGGCAGTGCACACAGACTTGGGAGGTGCCCTGTGAGTGGTCCTGCTCTCTCCCAACATGACGTCATCATCCTCAAAGAAGGGCGGGTTGCACATGCAAAACGTGTACTGGACCCCGGCACCTGATGAGCACCCGGTGCTGTAATGAGTTAATGAAGGGGTAACTGGTAACAAGATTAAATGTAACGTTGGTAGTGTGGGAGAGACGTATAAACATCGAGAGATGATAAGGCTTGTGCTGGAGACAGCTAGAAGTATACCAAATACCAATACATTTAAAAACTGAAATGCAAAGTGGTTTCAACAATTTCACATTTTTTGTCTCACCTATGTTTCCCTGTAGTTTTCCCTTCCCTACCATCTTCACCTCCACCTCACCCTCCGCCTCATTCCCCCTAACATTCTCCACTGCTGCCTTGTAACACACAGGGTCCGTCTCTGTAGCCAGGAAGCTCCACCCAAACACTGCGTGCCCCAGCAGGGCGTATATTGCAGAGGAGCCTGTGCCTGGATAAGGAGGGAAATCATTGGCTGCAGATCAGATAAGATTGAGATAAGAAGTTCTGTTTCTAACGGTTCTGAGGACGGAGGGCTACAGTGGAATGAAACTGGGATTAAATACTTTCAGATAATTATTTTTTCACCGTAGATGTCAGATGAACAGGAATATTCTGGCAAAGTTTCAGTACACCATTTTCAAGAATTTCTGGCCTTTTCACTAACCTATATCAATGCCAATAACATTCTCCTCCCCCTCCTGATGGAAGGCTAACAAGTCTTGTATCCAGAGCAGGTAGTTAAGTCGTAGAGGCAGAGTTGGAATCAGTCTGTTGATGGGAAGGGCGAGGGTTATACCAAAGTAGTGGGACGCCAGGGCGCATGTTAGTTCCCGTAGTGCTGTGGGATCTTTGAAATCAATCGTAAAGTAATCTTTGCGGACCTGGAAGAAAAAGTGGGTTTCGATATAATATTTTCGCTACTATCTAATACCTGACAGCTCTTGTTAAGCAATGAAAATAATCATTTCTCCTGAATAATTTCATTGTCCAAGTCTTACCTGTACTAAGTGTATTTGTAGGCTGGGATAGTGCTCACTCAGTTCTCTGAAATCAGGGGCTTTTCTGAAGATGTTCCTGATATGCATGCCTAGTGGAAATACTGTGGTCACATGCCATGGCCATTCAAAGTGGCTAAAACGTTGCCACTTTGGATTAGTTTATTATTTGATTTAAAATAATATAAAATATAAAGTTACTTACCGTGACAAATTTAGCATCTGATAGATTAAAGGGTCATTTTCAAATTGCACATTGAAAAACACAATTATTTCCCATCTAGAGAGCGAATAAGACATGAGGATTGATAATAGACGGGGATACAAAGTTAATTCAAATTGAAGTATTACAATTCGCTGAGCAGAATTAATTGAATAACGCACCAGGGTATACAACGTTAAAAACTGTCAGAAGAATAACATAAAATTATAAAATATAAAAATCAAAATAGGAATAAAAAAGAAACTTGTTGTTGAGATGAACTTTTGAAGCTATACTAGGATTTACAGATATCTACAGTACTTATATTATATTGTGTAAAAACTAATATGCTTTATCTTGGTAGAATAATGAAGTTAAAATTCAAATAACAATAGGAAGATTTACATCAATGATTCAATGTTCATTCTGGAATAAACCCAGAATGCAACATACTATCGCCTCAGGATGATATTAAGCTGCCTCTTTCAC
This sequence comes from Beroe forskalii, assembly GCA_011033025.1. Classification (NCBI taxonomy): domain Eukaryota; kingdom Metazoa; phylum Ctenophora; class Nuda; order Beroida; family Beroidae; genus Beroe; species Beroe forskalii. The sequence goes on along the minus strand of WFMF01000060.1, from coordinate 204,056 downwards.
AAGATCTTACACTCTTTCAGTTGTCCCTTTGTCAGACACATATATCATGCAATTGGCATTGAAACTTACAAGCATACAGTCTTTATAATATTGAACTGATTACAGAATACCAGATTGATACATCTTTACTCCATGAAGTACATAATTCACTTTACAACACTACATTAAACCCTATTCCTTGCCAGTTTGTTAGGATCCATTACAAACACCATTTCTATTGGTAGTGGAGCTGTTGTAGGCTCTGTTCCTGGTCTCATTCATGTAGCATCTTCTGCACATGGCTTTGTACTCTTTGGGACCACCAACGACCTCAACCTAATACAAAAAGATGAGCTAAATTGCCAAGATCAAAGAGTGTTCTATTAGGTACACTGTCATTAGCTTATATGAAACATAAGCTAATGACAGGCTAAGATAATGTCATTATCAATTGCAAAAATGACCACAACTGACACTACATAAAAATTGATGGTACAAAATGCAACATACCTCTCTGTTGTCAGCATCAATTCTGTAGCTGAATGATGCTTCCTCATGATAACAAGACATACACACTGATTTCAAGGTGATAACATCCTCACATAGTGGAATGAGACTAAGTACTTCACCAAAAGCCTGGTGAAAAATTGTCATAACTTTGAAAACCCAAGTCACAAATCATAGCTAGAACAAGCATCCTACTAAACAGTTCCATACAAAAGAGCGTTATTATCATTTCAATAACTCATCAGACTTTTATAACTTACTTTTCTCTCAAAGTCTCCAGATAGAGCAGCAACAACAACAACAATTCCAAGATTAGCTGCATGGTCACAAAAGTCAAGCAGTCCAGTAAACTGAAATTACATGAGGTAAATTATAAAATATATTATGAGCCATGTGCCCATGCATTCATCTAAGAAGATAATATTTCCACATTATATCACAAAAAGTACAATGACTTACAAATTGAGCTTCATCTATGCCAATGCATTCATAATCACAAATCTGGATTTCATCAAGAAGCCTCTTCAGATTTGAGCATGTCGTTTTATCAATGAATTCATTGGATATTGTCCTGAAAACATATAGTGCATATTAGAAAATCAATAGTACAAAATTTGAGGAAAGCCTGTTCTAGATAAATGAAATGGGAATTATAAGGGACAAGGGTTAAAAGACTTGAATTATCATTAGGATGGTTTACCTCTGGTCATGGCTTATCACAAGACTATTATCATATCTGTCATCTTTACTGTGCTTAATCATGAGACATTTAGCTTGAGCAATGCTATATCTCTGAACTCTTCTTTGTAGTTCTGTCCTGAAATTGTCAACAATTGATGAAAATTGGAATTTACTGTGGGTAGGTAGTTACTAAGAAGCAAATATCATCACTAAAATTCTGCCAATTAGCATTTACATCATAGAAAACTAGAAATTATCGGGATTATTTGTTTAAGTTCCAAGATATGTTCTAAACTAACGTTTTTCCAGAAAACATAGGTCCCAGGATCAGCTGTATTTGCCCACAAAATGATAGCTTGTTGGGAGTAAGTGAAAGATATCGCAGTCTCTTGCAATCGTTAGCCATTTTATGAGTTGAATCTCACTCAAATTATTTTGCAATATAACTATTTTAATTTTAACTGTGAATAATATTTGAATGAAGCACTGCTTAGCTTATTGTTACATTGTTTTCGTGGCACAGCTGTGCAATTATATTAAGTTGATGTGCCACTATAATATAAAAGATTAAATTATTATTATTGTCGGCTCCTAAATAGCAATCAGTTGAGGCAATGATACACACAAATGATATTGAATAATAAGAGTGATTGGGAAAACAGAACTATCACCCCCAGGAGCCAAGGCCTTTAAATACAGAACTTCCTACAGAAAGTTATGATTAAGTGAGTTATGTAAATCTCAATATTAGCATATAAAACATCATGTTCAATCAATCAAAGTAATATCAGAGTATCAGAATATTAGTATAATAAAAGCAGATATATTTATAGCAATAGTCAAAGTGTAAATATATACTGCGACATTACTCCCCCACAAAAAAAATATTATTTTAGTATATCAAGTAGTGGCTCCTGGCTCCAAAAATTATCAAAAGAATACAATAATAATATATCTAATATATGAGTAAATGTTAAAAATTTAAATATTCTCAAGAATATAATACCTTATAATATACATCAGCTGATAAAAGTTTAATTCAATCCCAAATCAAATATTCAGGTGAAAGTAAATCTCAGATCATGAATGAGATAGCAATAAATTAAAATCATATATAATATGATTAATATAAATAATAAATTAGTTACAAATATAATAGATTCCAGTTAAAAATTCAAAATTTATTTCAATTTTGATTATGAGCATTACAATTCATGACTTTGCTTGAAATTTTTCCACAGGTTTACTGACCCGACCTGATCTGGTCACAACTGATGTTACATTGTTTTCATTTTCACCATTCTGATAACTTGAGCTTGCTTGTTGAAAAACTAGACTTGAAAATGCATTTTTGTCCATGCGGTCATGAAGCTGCTGATTTGCGGTATTACCCCCTTCCTCTGATTCCTCTTCATCTGATTCGTAACCAACCCTATTATTGCACCCTTCCACTAATTCCTCTTCATCAGATTCGTAACAAACACTATTATTTGGGATCGGTTTTGCCCTAACTGATGTGTGTTTTTGTGCTTTCACATCTTTCAACAAAGGTTTTATATTGTTATGATGCAACAGTTTTAATCTACCCTCTCCATTACGAATCCAATAGTTTACTTCACCTTTCCTCCCAACAATATGGTAAGGTCCTTTGATCCAATTGGGTGCAATTTTAGGATATTTTCCGAAATTCCGTTTGAGCAATACTTCTTGACCCTCTGTGAATGAATTAATAACTGCTTTTGAATCATAGTGTTCTTTGTATTGGCATTTAGCTTCTAGAACATTGTCTTTTGCATATTGATTCAAAATAGCTGAATCCACTTTTTCCCCAGTGTTCTTAATTGCCATGAAATTGTCAATAGGTAGTCGACCAGGGTTGTTACCAAACATAAACTCAAATGGTGAGCACTTTAGGGATCTATTGTGGGAACAATTATTTGCAAGGACTACTTCATCAATGATACTTGTCCACTCAGTCACTGGTATACCTCGATCCTCACACATAACACTGATCATAGATTTTATTTTTGACACTGATCGCTCCGCTAAACCATTCCCCTCAGGGTGGTAAGGAGAAGATCTACTTTTCTTGATATTAAGACTATTACAAAGCTCATTGACCACTTTACCATCCATGTTCTTAGCTTGGTCAGATTTTAAATCAACTGGTACACCAAATGTACTAATCCACTTAGTCCAAACTATTCCTTTCAGCACTGTTGCAGTTTGATTCTTGAATGGAGTGGCTGTGATGAATCGAGTGGCTAAGTCAACAATTAATAAAAACCCAACTTCATTTTGTGTTGTTTTGGGCATATCACCTGCATCCATAGCTATACACTCTCTTGGCTCTGGTTCTTCAGGTATTTGCAACTCGGCCCTCGGGTTTTTTGTACTTTTACATTGACTACAGGCATTGCATTGGCTTACAATTTGCTCGACTTGCTGGGCTAGACCTCTCCACCAGAATCTTTTTTTGATAAGCATTACTGTATTGTCAATACCATTGTGGTATTGTCCATGGTATTCATGCACTATCTTCTCTGTTAGAGATTTGGGGACAAGTATTTTCTTAAACTTCATTAGCAACCCATTTTCAACTCTGAGACCCCAGACATTTTCAATGGCCCTTTCCGAATTTTCTTATTTGCACTTAACAATTCAAAAGCCTTTTCATATGCGCATCTTTTTTCTGGTGGTCTTTAATAGAATTTATGTCTGGATATTCATTCACATGAAATATTGCATCTTCTTCTAAACAATTACCTGCTTCGGGCATCTCTATCCTGCTAAGTGCATCCGCTGCTCCATTATTGTCTCCTTTGATGTATTTTATCTCATATTCAAGTTCACTTAGCTCAGTTATCCATCTTGCTATTTTTCCACGAGGGTCTTTCATATTCTTTGTATATTGCAGTGGTTTGTGGTCAGAGTAAATGAATATCTTGTTAGCACAGTAATTTCTCCACTTTCGGGTAGCATCTAGAATTGCAAAAAGTTCTTTTTCTGTTGCACTCCAAATATGCCCCCTGTTTCCTGATAGAGTACGAGAATGATACCCAATGGGAAGCTTGTCTCCACCATCTGACAATTGGAACAGAACTGCTCCTACAGCAACTTTTGAAGCGTCTGTTTCTATACAGAATGGCTTTTTCCAGTCTGGCAAATGCAATTTAGGTGCTTCACAAATCATTTTCTTTAACTTTTCAAAAGCTTTTTGTTGATCATCCTCCCATGTGAACTTAACTTTTTCTGACAACACTGCTGTTAATGGTTTGGCTATTTCTGAAAAGTTCTTGATAAATTTTCTGTTGAAATTTGCTACCCCCATAAATCTTTGGATCTGTTTTTTAGTTTTTGGACAAGGAAAGTTTTTTATTTTTTCAACATTATTGGGGTCTGGCTTGGTTTCATTTCCATTCACGATGTAACCTAACAAACTGATTTCTTTAAAGCCCAACTGACATTTATCTTCTCTAAGTGACATATTGCTGTCTGATAGCCATTTTAATACCTTTTCCAGTGCTGATATGTGTTTTTGGAAGGTTCCTGATGCAATTATAATGTTATCCACATAAGCTTCCACATCTCCTATGTTCTGCTGCTTAATTGAAACAACCATCCTATCCATTATCCTTTGAAAGGTTGCTTGGGAGTTTTTTAATCCAAAAGGCATTCGCAAAAATTCGAATTTACCATTAGGCACACTGAATGCCGTTTTTGAAGTATCTTCTGGATTCATCTTTACCCCCCAATAGCCTGAAGCTAAATCTAGCTGAGTTATAAATTTTGCACCCTTACAATTGTCTAAGATATCCTGCACATCTGGTAAAGGATAGCAATCTTGCACTGTATTTTTATTGAGTGATCTGAAATCAATTACAAACCTCTTAGTTTTATCCTTTTTGTCAACCAACAAGATGTTACTATTATGAGGTGAGCTAGACTCTTGAATTATCTCATTTTCCAGCATTTCTTTAACTTGTTTTTCAACTTCAGGTTTCCATTTTTCAGGGATTCTCTTCACTTTGTCTTTACATACTCTTTGGTCCAAAGACTTGATAACATGAACCCCCTGATTGCATGCACTAGGAGATTTGCTGTTGCTCGCAAAGACATTTTTATAGTTCTCTAACAGTTTCATGATTTGAGCACATTCCTGTGGTGACATATTCTCTTCATCCAAATCCCATTTTGTGTTTTCCTGGCTGTCAGTGAAGAATATCCAATCTTCACCAAGTCTTATGGAGCCTTGGTCCCAATTGAACTCTGTGTTACCATAGGATGATAGGAAATCCTGACCCAGAATTACCAGGTTAGGGTTGTTTGGGATTTTAGTGGGCTTGATATTAACTGGTGCTTCCCAACCGCATTTCAGTTTTATATCAGCTTGCACAACTTCTTTAGTTACTTGCATCCCTCCTATCCCTTGTACAAGTGTTGATTCTTTTAGATTTTTCACAATAATAGGAAGAATTGCATCACTCATGACTGAGATATTTGCCCCACTATCAAACAGTACTTTGATTTTCTGGGTAATTCCATTGATTGTCAGCCATCCTTCTAGTCATAAGTTCTTCTTGTTTTTACTTCTGCATTTCATTTCACCATGCCCTACTTTTTTACAGTAAGAACACACAGTTTGGCATTGAGCTGCTATATGATTGTACCCTAAGCAGCTATAGCATTGGATGGTACTATTAGATTTCTTTCTTTTGCCAAGCATGGGTTTTTGATACCAGTACACTTTATCATCATCAATCTGTTCCTCTACTTGAGCTTTAATAGCTCGGACCTCATTCTGCAACTCAAGCGCCCATGAAGGACACTTATTAACTTCTTCTACTTCCTCGACCTGAAACATGTAACCATCATCTTGTACTTCTTTTTTGATAGCAGCATCTGCAGTGGGTTTTAACTTAGCTTGGAAGGATTTGAATAGTTCCATTGCATCTTCCTCTGAGAGTGTATTGATAATTTTGTCTTTTTTTCTCTCTAAGAACTTTCTTCCATTTTGAACAAAATTGAGAAACCTCATAATTATCAAATCAAATGTCATCCCAGCAGCTTTTCCTTCCTTTACTAATCTGAAATAAAAGTGTGTAATCCCAGCAAAGTCCGTGATTTTGGCTTCAAATCACAAACATTATTAAATGCATCCATTCTTGAAGGTTGTCCATCTATGAATGCTTCAAACTCATCCAACACAGCTGACAGTTCTGTTTTCCCAGCTCCACACACTGAAGCAATTGTTTGCTCCTCTTCATCTCTCCCCTCTTTACCCACATACAAAGGCAGGAATGCTATCTGCTCTTCTGGCTTGAGGCCAGTTGTTGCTGCAGTGTACAACTTTCGCCAGTCTTTCACTTTCTGGTGTTTCTGAAGCACTGGGATTTCCATTGCCTTCATTGTTGCCATATTCAATTCTTTGTTTGAGGAAGTTATGTCGGCTCCTAAATAGCAATCAGTTGAGGCAATGATACACACAAATGATATTGAATAATAAGAGTGATTGGGAAAACAGAACTATCACCCCCAGGAGCCAAGGCCTTTAAATACAGAACTTCCTACAGAAAGTTATGATTAAGTGAGTTATGTAAATCTCAATATTAGCATATAAAACATCATGTTCAATCAATCAAAGTAATATCAGAGTATCAGAATATTAGTATAATAAAAAGCAGATATATTTATAGCAATAGTCAAAGTGTAAATATATACTGCGACATTATTATTATTTATTAACATAAATTTTTACAAAATCAATTAACTGAACTATATTTAACTAATAAAGGGCTCAATTTTGGCCATATTTCATCATGTCAAACCCCTTCACCTCTGAGCCACTATAATCATTTTACAATAGTTTCTAGTTTTACTCGTAATGTAAGATATTTGGCACCTGCATTTTTCAGGTTGATCAAATGAATTGATCAAATGAAAATGCACACAATTGCTTGCCCTTGCGGCCCGAAGGGCCGGGGATGCTGTCCGAGAGCATCTGCCCGAAGGGCCGAGGGCAGCCCAACAGGCCAGCAGTCCCGGCCCGAAGGGCCGGGACTGCTGGCCAGACACTCCTAACAAGCCAGTAGTACCAGCATGAAGTGCTAAAAGTGGTAGCGGAACCGTTTTTCAAGTATTGAAAAATACGTTTGCCAGCGCCTATTATATAAAAATATAGTAAATCGCGAAAATCGCGATTTTCGAGTCGCGTTTTTAACATGTAAATTCAATCTGTTGGTCATGAAAATTTGTACAGGCGTAGTCCATAACATGAATAACAAACCCTGTATATTTCATGAAAATCGACCGGGTCGTTTTCTCACAATAAATTATCAAAAAACGCTATTTTATCAAAAATTAGAACATGGACTACGACGACCCGACCCGACTCGATGATAAAAATTGTGTTTGAGTGTTCTCGAGAACCATAAAAGATAGAATCATAATCTAAACGGCATATGAAACTTCAGAATGATGTGCGTGCATTAGGCCATATAATATTTTAAATTGACGATTCCTTAATTGGTTAATTGGCCAATTAAAGTGATTATCGCGCATAACTCCAAAAGTAAAAATGTTAGCGTCTCAATTCTAACGGCATCATTAATTTAAATCAAAATTACAATTTGTACGTCTAATTTAAGTACCAGTTGCCTGCCGCTTAATTAGTTAATTGACCAATTAAGGTAATTATCGCCTATAACTCAAAAAGTAAGAATGATAGCGACTTAATTCCAACGACATCACTAACTAAAGCTAAAATTACGATTTGTACGTCTTATGTAAGCACCAGTTGCCCGCAGCTTAATTAGTTAATTGACCAATTAAGGTAATTATCGCCTATAACTCAAAAAGTAAGAATGATAGCGACTTAATTCCAACGACATCACTAACTAAAGCCAAAATTACGATTTGTACGTCTTATTTAAGTACCAGTTGCCCGCCGCTTAATTAGTTAATTGGCCAATTACAGTAATTATCGCCTATAACTGAAAAAGTAAGAATGATAGCGACTTAATTTCTACGGCATCAGTAACTTACGTCGAAATTACGATTTATTCGTTTAATCTAAGTACCGATTGCCCGTTGCTTAATTAGTTAATTGACCAATTAAAGTAATTATCGCTTAAAACTGAAAAAGTAAGAATGATAGCGACTTTATTTCTACGGCACGAGTAACTTACGCCGAAATTACGATTTATTCGTTTAATCTAAGTACCGGCTGCCCGCCGCTTAATTAGTTAATTGGCCAATTAAAGTAATTATCGCAAATAACTCAAAAAGTAAAAATGTTAGCGTCTCAATTTCAACGGCATCATCAATTTAAGCCGAAACTACGAATAATTCGTTTAGTCGAAGTATCGGTTGCTAACCCCTTAATTAGTTAATTGACCAATTAAAGTCATTATCGCCTATAACTCAAAAAGTCAAAATGATAGTGACGTAATTCTCACGTTTAGAGCATGAAAGTTCTTGGCATTTCATCCTTCCAAATGTAAGGCACTATCTGTTTCTAATCAACGAAATATATTGCATAACTTACCTTTCACGATATTCTTATACAAACTTGGTAATGTATTCATTGATTACACTCAGTCACAGGTAGATTTAGGAGTCACTGTCACAACCAAACTTCACTGGACTGAACAATGTGATAAACTCACTAAACGTGCAAGTTCCAAGCTTGCACTTCTTATGCGTACATGTCATTTCACATCTAATAAGAGACAAAAAAGGGCATTTTATCTCACTGTTATTCGATCAATCTTTGAACACTGTTCGGTTATATGGCACCCTATCAGCAAAAATCAGTTGCAGAAATTTGAGTCTATCCAAAAGAAGGCCATAAAATGGATAAATGGTCAACCATTTGATCATTATAGTGATGCCGTATATGCTGAGAAACTTAAAGAATTAGATATATTGCCTTTTAAAATCAAATTTGCTCTGAATGATTTGTTATTGTTTTATCAAATTATCAATAGATTGATCCCAATTGATTTACCACCTCAGTTTTCGATAACTAAGCCTCATAATGTGAGATTAACGAGAAAAACCTCTGCAATTATTGACAGTACTGATCTTACTCACATCAAATGCAACATTAAGCCGCACTGTGATAGCTTTAGAAATAGTTTCTTTTATAGGACCATGATGCTCTGGAATAATATACCATTTGAAATAAGGCAAGATAAATCCTTTGCTGTATTTAAATGTAAACTACGTAATTTTATATTGTCCAGTGACCTAGGTTGGCCTGATTAAACTAATGGCATAAATATTTCAATGGCCCCAGGGAGTGTCTAGTCGTCAGTATCATCTTGGGTCACACCTTGTTTCCAGTTCCCAAGTATGTATTTAAATGATATGATCATACATTTTCGTGTGATCTTGCAGCTGTTGCTAGTTTTTCCCATGGATAGAGCTTTTTAAATATTATTATAGAGTAAAATTAAAATCTCCATTACTATAGAGCTATTTAAATATTATAGATTAAAATTAAAATCTCCATTTCAACTTTTACATCATAACTTTTGTGACAATATAACTTAATCTCATATCGAATTAAGTGATGAAAGCCAAAATTATGAGCAATGATTGTTTCAAATGTTTGATAACTTTGATAATTCTAATTTGATAATTCTAATTCATTAACTTATTTTATTTAAATACTTTAGACTTTCTAATTGGGCAAACTATAATTTGAATTTTTGCTTTCTAGTCATTGCCTACCACACAGTATGAGCCTAAGTTATAAAATAGCCGATATTATTAACATACCATATGTTTTGATTGATTTTTTGTCAGGCCCTGCTCTTATTACGGTTTCATACTGTGTTGCAGGTTTAGCCTCAATTATGGGGGTTATTTTATAATACTTTATCAGATATTAACCCAGATGATATTGTAAGATAATTCTATTTAATTGAAATTTTGAAATAAAAAAAAAAAAAAAAGTAGCAATTATCACAACTTGAACTGATTGTCGTAAGTTTTATGCCAAAAAGAGTGATATGGATAGCCAAAACCAATTGAAAATTGTTTGGGTTACGCAGCCACTCAGTACCTAAATTTATACGATTGGAAACTATTGATATGAGTTTAAATCGCAGCCTGTCCGTGGCGGTGTGCTTTGGTTACCAAGAAATATCTTGGTCACGCATATGATGTGAGCTTATTACACAGTACACCCGTTCTACTTCATTCTTGTCGAATATATTCACAATCGCGATGTTGTCACTCCAACCATAATAAGTGTGACTACGTGTTTCCTAACGGCATTATTAAAGTAGTGGACTCGTTTTTTACATTGCAATCGCCCTCAAAGTCGCTAAAAGATGACGATTTCAATCATCAAATAGGGATGAACGTAGGATTAATTTCAGCATGCGTTCAAGCCTTTTCACGTGAAAACACGCCTTCAAAGAATGCTAGAAATTATAGGTACTTTCCTTACGCGTCCACTCACGCTTAATTAGTTAACTGAAGGAGATTCAAACGGCAGTGAGTTGATGAATGTTAAGTAAAATAAAATAAAATAAAATAAAAAATTTTGATATTACATCAACACTAATTTCATAAACATGTCAATGATTCATTGGCCAATCTGCTGGATCTTCCAGCCCATATTATTTTATAGACATTAACATTGAAAAATAAATTAAACATTATAAGTTAAACATTATAATTTATGGGATAATAAATTAGCGCATAATAATTTAATATTGATAAATTAATAGAAATTAACATACGGCATAGGTAATAACTGCTTCAATGAAGGAAATAAAAACACAGCAAACACAGTGTCTCTGTGTCAAATGCTAATTTTAAAAATGCCCAAAACCGAATTCATATGAATTTAATTTGAATACTGTAAAACATAAATAAAGATACAATTACAAATAGATAAACAAGTAATTTGCTGAGGAGTAACCTAATAGTGCATACAAAAACTCCAAATAAGTACAAAATTCATAAAAGCCCTTACATGTTACCTAATATCTTAAATTGAAATAATTCTTTTTGGCTAAAAAAGGATTAACCCTTAAGAACTCAACTTGTTTTGATCTACTGATTAGATAAGCAGGTGTTTCAATTTTTGACAAGACTTCATGTGAAACATTCCAATAAAATGCTCCAGAACTGATCCCTTCTCTTAAACACATAGATTTAAAATTTTCTAGATTACATTTAAAATTAATAACTGAATCAGATTCACGAACATAAGAAGGCAGCTTATTCCATATTTCCCGTATTCTTTCTGTAAAGAATCTTCTGTGTAACTTTTGACATTATTAGGAATACTATTACTCGTCTTTAAACAAGAGACAATATTACTTCTATGATTACTAAACTTAAATATATGCCTGAGTCCATTCATATCTCTATACGCCTTGAAAGTTTCAATAAGATCACCCCTGAATCGTCGCTCAGCAAGAGTTGTCAACTGCAGATGCCCAAGTCTCTCTGAGTAAGGGAGGTGGCCCATCCCATCAATAAGACGTGTGAAGCGTCTCTGGACACCTTCAATACCTAGAATCAGAGACCAGTTCCCATGCTCAGGAGATGGGCACCACAACTGCACTCCATATTCCAAGTGTGGTCTTATTAAAGTTTTATAAATTTTAAGCATGACCCTTTTCTCCCTTAGAGTGTAATTCCTAATAATCCAATTCATCATTTGATTAGCTTTACATATACATTTATTGATCTGATCATTCCAAAGGAGGGAATCTGAGATGAGAATCCCCAAATCTTTTTCCTGATCAGATACTTCTACTATTGCCATTTAATTTATAATCATTCTTTGGATTGTTATTGTAATTCAGGTGCATAACCTTACATTTGGTTTCATTAAAACTTAATAACCACAACTTTTCCCACCTTTCTAATTGACACAAGTCTTCATTAATTGTCCTAGCACTGTTTGCTTTTGCAATCAATTTTAAGTCATCAGCAAATAATTTAACTGCATTAATAATGTTTTCAGGCAAATCATTTATAAATAATATAAACAATAATGGCCCCAATACTGACCCTTGTGGTACCCCAGACAAAACTTTTTTGATTGTTGAATACTTTCCATTGACAAATACTCTCATACTTCTATCATTGAGAAAACTCCTTAAAAGCTCTAACAGCTTGCCTTTAATACCAAGATTTTCTAATTTACTCAATAGCCTATAATGTGGTACTTTATCAAAGGCCTTTTGGAAATCAAAGTATAAAATATCCCACTGCTTCACCTTCTTCTAATAACTGCAATATAGTATCAAATGTTTCCAAAAGATTTGTTAGACAAGACTTGTTTTGCACAAACCCATGCTGGTGACCTGTGATTCTACTCTAAAAAGTTAACTATTTGTTTTACGTATTATCTGCTCAAATACTTTACAAATGATGCAAGTTAATGATACAGGCCTATAATTAGATGGCTGAGACTTTGACCCTGATTTAAAAGTACCACAACAGTTTGCAGACCTCCACACACAGGTAATGATCCTGAATCAACACATTTTTGAAAAAAAGTTTACAAACTGCATCAATAAAGCTACAATCTCCAGATAATGCATTCAAAAGCTTAGGATGAACTCTATCTGGGCCCATACTTTTATAAACATTTAACTTGCTTAGCTCAGTAGCAACTTCATCAGCAGAAATATTAATATCAGTTAGTTCAAACTCTACAGGAACATCATTATAATTGCTTCCATGATTATTGGTAAACTCTGGTAATGGTCCATCTGGTTCCTGTGTGAAAACAGAACTAAATGCTTTAGCCAGTTCTTCAGCTGCTTCAGTAGCATTGTATGTCAGAGAACCATCTTCATTCCAAGTTGGGAACACCAGACTTGAGTAAACGTTTGTTTCGTAGGTAGTGGTAGAAAGCTTTGGAATTATCTTTGACATTGCATGCTATTTTTTTCTTTCATAGTTCAACTTCAATCTGAAATTTTTTTCATCTTCATAAAGTTGCTGTCGGGACATTGCATAGCTAAAACTTTCAGAAGATGGGTTGCAGTCAAATTGTGTCCAGGCCTTATTCTTAAGTTTCAGTTTGCGTTTCAAAGCAGAACTTGACCAAGGTGATTTCAGTGGACATTATTTTCATAAAAGGATCAGTTGGAACAATATCAGAGATCTGCTGCAATTTGGCATTAGCTCTCCAACATACGTTCAACATCAAGATTATCACCACTGTATTTCCAGTCAATATTGGTAACACTATACTCTAATATCTTATCAGGTGAAATCTTACCCCATAACTGCTTCTGGACAGTGTCATTTTTTAGAGCACTGTCATTGGAAACTCCCAACTTGACCACTAAGCATGAGTGATCTGATTTGCCAAGTGGTGAAGATAATTTATGCCCAGTAACCAGACCATCATTATTCATTAAAACCTGATCAAGCAAGCTTTCCTGGAGTTGACCTCCAACCATCCCTCCCTGCGAGTGGTTTCAGTAGTTAAAACCCATGAAAGTCCAAGATCATTGAAACATTGGGCAAATCTAGCTTGCTGGTACAGAAGCTTATTATTGGTATCAAAACTGCTTATTTCTTTTAGAGCACAGTCATTGGAAACTCCCAACTTGACCACTAAGCATGAGTGATCTGATTTGCCAAGTGGTGAAGATAATTTATGCCCAGTAACCAGACCATCATTATTCATTAAAACCTGATCAAGCAAGCTTTCCTGGAGTTGACCTCCAACCATCCTCCCCAAGAGTGGTTTCAGTAGTTAAAACCCATGAAAGTCCAAGATCATTGAAACATTGGGCAAATCTAGCTTGCTGGTACAGAAGCTTATTATTGGTATCAAAACTGCTTATTTCTTAGTAACCAAAGCACACCGCCACGGACAGGCTGCGATTTAAACTCATATCAATAGTTTCAATCGTATAAATTTAGGTACTGGAGTGGCTGCGTAACCCAAACAATTTTCAATTGGTTTTGGCTATCCTATATATATATTCAATTTAGTGTAGATCTGTTTGAAGTGAATGATCATTTTTGTAGTGAAACACAAAAATCCTCAAATATGAAATCAAACCCATACACTTTGCACTGCTATTTAACTGTCAGTTTGAATAAAAACATCTTTTCTTCTGGAACTCCACAAAGTGCGACACAACATTTTGAGATTATGATGGAAACTCCCCGCCCACTTGATAAGTACATCAAATTATTTCATTTCATTTCATTTCAAAAGAATGGAATAGAATAATATGATAATCATGCATCTTTTCCACTTCCACTTAATAGGACCAGGATTTTACCCTACCCTCGATCATATCCGCCGCACGCGCCATTTTTTCCACAACGCTACCCTCTAATGTATGCAACTTTTTGAGTTTTGCGCGAGCTAGGGCCGGTAAAAAATCCATTTATTATTATATTGATCATTATGTCCATTTGATCTGATTTTTTCTGATATTAAACTGTGATTTACAATTCTGTGCAATGAATTCCCCTAACCAGGGGCGTCGCGAAACGCTTGCCGCGCCGCGCACTCCTTGCGCGTAACTAGGATCCTGGTTAGGGCAATGCAATGAACAGTAAGTGTTGCCCTAACCAATGCTTCATTCTGCGCGGCACACGGCGCGCCGTCGTTTAGCTGTAGGCCGAGCGCGCTCGTAAAGCCGTAAGCACCTGGTTAAGTAAAAGTTAGGCGCGCGCGACTCAAATCTGAATAATTTTTGCATTAAAATATTTTTTAATAAAATGTTGTACGAATTTTTGAAAAAATGTAATTCAAATAGTAATTTTTGCCTTTCTTGTTTTTGGTTCTTTTCTTGTTATGATTGATGATTTATGTTTAATGTTTCTAAATTACTTTCCGACCCAAGCACTTGCAAAGAAATTCCTCAAAATTATGTTGTTGACATTTACAATTTGTGTGTGCAATGTTCAATCATTTATTCTGTTCTTATTAGCACTGATA
Organism: Beroe forskalii; assembly: GCA_011033025.1. NCBI lineage: Eukaryota > Metazoa > Ctenophora > Nuda > Beroida > Beroidae > Beroe > Beroe forskalii. The sequence goes on along the minus strand of WFMF01000060.1, from coordinate 188,941 downwards.
TTGGTAACAATTCCTCATAGTATAAATGTACTTGTTTAAAAAGAAGACAGCAAGCATTTATTTCCAAATACAAAATAAAGAAAAATTTATTAAATTGTAAAGTTTGTTTATAATGACAAATCCAAGCACTTTGACGTGTTAATTGATATTGAAGTATTTAATTTCTGTTGCATTTAATTTATGAAACCAAGAAACATTGTTACATGTATAGAAATGGACAATGTAGTTTTTTGTCGATTTTTGTGGAACCCTGTTGCTGAAAAGCAAAAGTTTTATATCATATTATAACAAATATCCCTGTTTGCATTGCGAGTTGCATGCATAAACACACCTATGCAGGCTTAGGAATCGATCAAATACTTGGTTCATTAAGTTTATTGGCTATTTAAATATTGCATTGTTCAGGAGGCAATCACTCATATATTTATTCATTTCATAAAATAATATAATTGATGACAAAACTTAATGCCATCAGCTCTAATCTCTGCCTACATGAAGATGCACAATAGTATAACATTCAAGTATTTACTATTTTCCAGATTTGATAATCAATAATAATAATAATAATCTCTATGTTTCTATGTTAAGTTAATCAGTAAAATTATATCCATCAGAGTTTTGGTAGTTTGAAACAGGGCATAATAATACTTTAATGATTATAATACTTTTGTTGTAATGATATTAGTTATATGATATAAGTTAAATGTTGTACTTGATTAGTTACATTTTATTTGCATAATATGCTATGGTATACTGCAAAGATATTTCAAGGATTCACCAAGCCCTCAAATTGAGAATGAAATTCATCAAAAGAGAATGACTTGAAGATGCCGAGCATTGACTCAGCATTGATCAATCTTCTGGGATCCTCTTCACCTCTCGATACTTTCACTCCTTCCAGCTTAATCACTGAGAGGTACATTCTTCATTTGTTGCCATTTGAATATTTAAATCTATCATATTATTACAGTTATAGTACCTTATTTTCCTTTATTTAACTGGCCCTTATTAAGGACAAAAACAACTTGGAGTTTTTTGTCCAAAGGGCCAGCTAATTGAATTCTGAAGCATTTGTTTATTTCATGATCAGAATGCAGCAAAGGCTGCAATTCCAATACAAAACTCCGGGAAGTTTCTTAATACTTTAATATTATTAAAAATTCCCTTAGGATTGAATTTGTTGCACCTGTCAAGAGAGATACATACATGGAAAACTTACGGCTGAAGTACACACCCATTAATAACTTTGAAAAGCCATCAGCCTCTCCACTTGTTAAGTATGTACATGGTTGACATTGATTGATCTGGTATTTTTATTTTGTTCTCTATCACCTAGTCACTATCAAAATGTCAAGTTCTTGAGTACTGTTAATTAGTTATCTGAATATTATAACACCTTAAAAATGTCCCTCTGATCTCAAAGATCATATCTGTGTAAACACATAATTGCGGAATCATACTTAATATTTCGCACCCATAAAATTTCAATATAATGTCATCATCATGCATTAACTTTAAATGGCAATTTTGAACAAAATCCCTATTTTCGAACCTCCAGAGTTTGGATCCCCAGAATTTTTGTCCTAACTCCCATCTTAATAATATACCTCGTAAGGTAGTATGAAGTATCTTAAGGTACTACCTTAAGAGATACTAGAAAACGTTAGATAGGTTTCAGAAACGCTACCTTACTTAAAAAAAGGTAGTATTTCTGAACCCTTCTTTTCTAATGTTTCTTGTAAACCTGTAGGACTGTAAGCAAGGAACTGTATAGCAAGGATACTCTTGACTTGAAGTGGAAGCAAAAGCAGGGTATTGGCTGTGGTCTTGTGAATGCTGCGAACACTTGCTACCTCAACTCTACACTCCAGTGCTTGCTCTACACACCACCTCTTATCAACTACCTGGTGACAGACCACAAGAAGCACTGTGAGTAAACACCAGGGGGAAATATATAACCTTCTCACTCTTTTAATTTGAAGAAATACTATGTTTTTGATGTAAAATGTTATCTATGACCAATTCTGCTATACAGTGCAATCTTACCGTTTTGTCATGATCTACTGTACTAAATAATAAACATTTTCAAGCCATGTCCCTATGGTATTTATTTTTACTTATTCTCCCACCGTTTCCGGCATTCCACTAACCTTCCCCCTCTGTACAGGTCGTTCTGGTGGGTTCTGTGTTAGCTGCGGGCTCCTGCAACTCTACCACACAGTCAACAACTCGAGTGGTGGAGCTTGTAGACCTTCCTCCTTCATACACCACCTCAAATGTGAGAACTAAGCTACTTTACGAAAACATACATTTTCTTCTCTCATTTATTAGTCATTTCATCATAATACAGGCTTCGATATTTCCACCTTTAAATTCCCGACAATGTTTCAGTGATTGCTAAGCACTTCTGCTTCGGGCGTCAAGAAGATGCACATGAGTTTCTTATACATCTGCGAGACAAGATGATCCAGCAATTCCTATCCTCTCATCCAAAGTAAGGGGTCATCCACGTCTTAGCAAGTGATAAATTTCCCCCATTTCAACCCCCCCCCCCCTTTATCATGTTTCAAGCTGTTGCACTTATTCCAAAACTGTAGGTAGAAAAATGTGTGACTAGTGGCTACGTGTGGTGTAGGCTAGGTTCACAGAAGAGGCTCAATATTTCAATAAAACAATATTTATCAACAGTTCAGACCAGCATTTGCCCTATTAATTTCATTCCATCCATCCCTTTCGACATAAAATCAATGACATATATCGAGCGTTATCTACATTTCACCTTTCTACCTGTGCTCCACAGGACGGATAAGAAGTGCACGAGTACTCCCACACACGCCGTGTTCGGTGGTCAGTTGGTTTCCACCGTAACCTGCTCCCAGTGCCAACACCAGAGCGATACCAAGGAGTGCTTTCTCGAGCTCGGCTTGGATGTCAGGGTATGTTAAACGCCGCGCGCGATAACTTCATCACCTCACTACATCGTGATAATTACGATAATTACGTCATTAATTACGATAATGATAATTACGATAATGACGTCATTCTAACCGTCTATTTATCGAGCTTGGCTTGGATGCCAGGGTATGTTTGGCAGACACATATGAGTCTCGATTTATTTAAAATTGATTTTTCATCAAACCAGCGCATTCTTCGATTTACGATGCTGGATGTTCTATTATTTTTAATTTGCCTGGGTTGGCACCTGTACCTCGCGTGAAAGCCAATTTGGCAAGTTTACCCGAAAGTGTCACTTTGACCATAGCTCTACACGGTGCATTGTGTACATATTGCAGTGCCTAGCAATAATGATAGTAATCGTTAAAATCACTCTTTGTTTCATTATCAAGGTTAGTTTGAACTAGAGAAGCCCCAGAGTACTGTAGTGATCTATACTAACCAAAGTTTCTTTTCAGAACACTGACTCCATCCAGCAGTCGTTTAACAGGCTCTGTAAGCGCGAGACTCTCAGCGGAAGTAATGCTTACAAGTGTGAAAAGTAAGTTTAGTAGTCTCACGACAGGTTTAGAGTGATTTAAACCGTCGATCTACTTCTAGAAATTCTAGATTTGCAATTCCATCTTTTGGTTATACTCGATTTGCAATTCAATCGTTTGGTCATAAAATTTAAGTGCCCGATGGAATAATTCAACTCCGATTTTTTATAATAATATTCCAATGCAATCGTCGGTATTCATTGTTCTACATATTTCTATTGCTATGATATAATGCTATCGCTGTTTTGTAATTATCGCAAAAATTTGACAACTTTCCCCCCGGGAATTGCTCGCCCAAGAGACCAAAGTAAGAACGAGTAGCATAAGTTATTGACTCAGGATCAATTAATCAATATTATTTAATTAATCCAATGGTTTCAATCATAATCTAACATAATGCAGGTGCAAGAAGTCCGTGATAGCCACCAAGCAGTTCAAGATAGCGGAGACGCCGAATGTACTGGTCCTGCACCTAAAGCGATTCCAGTTCGGGGGATTCATAGGCAAGCTCAAAAACCAGATATCCTTTCCGGAGCACTTCGACATTTCCAACTGGAGCAAGCAGAAGGTAAACTGTTGTAAAATATCTGTCGTCAAAATTAGGAACCAATCATCCCTGGATGAGTAGATCCTGCTATAACAGGATCTTGCTGCAAGTGTATCATCAAGACGCCAATTCGGTAGTAATTCGATGTAATTTCAACCACCATTAAAATTATTACTCTTGCTTTATTCATCATAACATCCCTAACAGGCTAACAGATTCATATTAAGCCTCACAGCAGCATAAAACGCCAATCAACCCCTCAGAATACCAATACGAAGTACTCACTCTACGCGGTTCTAGTTCACGCTGGCTCATCTGCCCAATGTGGACACTACTACTGCTTTGTGAAGTCTCCAAACGGTAAGATCGGAGGGATTTTAAATAGGAATCAACTCGAATGGGACACCAATAACAAAACTATAATACATCAGTTATACATCCCATTACCCATACGCATACATGAAATATGATTGCCCCCTTCATTGAAATGCACATGCTGGAGATCATGAAAAAAAACTGATAATATTTTTACAGGTTCCTGGCACTGTATGAATGATACGAGCGTCAATACAGTCAGTCTGCAGCGAGTGTTGCAGTCCGAGGCGTATCTACTCTTCTACATTAAACACGAGGTGGGCCGGTCACAAAATACAACGGATTTATTCTAAAATGGAACGCGCGGACAAATTTTCTATGATCAACTTTGAAGACAAGTAGCACTGAGTACTTTTAATATTTCGCGCGCGCGCCGCGCGGAAAAGTTTTAACCGTACCCACGAACGCACGGTGATCAATTTTGGCGGTACACTGTTTTCAGACGTCAGACAAGTACACTGTAATAATAGAATTTTATATTTTCACCAGGTACAACATGCATTGCTCTGTCTGTGAACACAGCCAATCATTTCGAACGAAAATTCGCGCATGCCCCATTGCTTGTTTGTCATGAACATGTTGCATTATTTTCAGTCGGGATCTCCCTCCGGGCAAGCTCCAAATCCCAACGGCGGTGTTCAGAAGAACAGCACAACCACTGTCAACGGTACTGATTCAAAATCAATGTTATCTTCACGTCAGCATGATCTTTCCCTAAGTTCTAATAAGGGGCTTGTAATTGAACACATCAATTCCATTGGAACGACATATGTGTTGTACATGGCCCTAACTTCTGGTGGATACTGCCTCATATAGTGTATCAGGAACGTGTTGAACACCAACGTAAGCGGCTTTCCAGGCCGTATTTTCGTGCGCAGCTCATTGTGACACTGGCTGAAGCCTGAAAAGCTCCGCACGTTGGCGTTCGACACGAGCTCAGAATTTGATTAACCGAAAATAACCGAAAGTGTAACGATGAAAGTTTTGCTATCATTATAACATTTTTATATCTCAGGTCACTCCACGTCCAAGCCCCGTCTCATGGAAAACAACCCCTTTTTCTCTGAGAAATCGTCTCTCACATCCCAGCGACCAATCAAGTTCAACATGAAGGTGAACTCAAAGTTGTTGTCCAAGAACCCCTATCTAAGTTCCGCACCAGGTCAGGAAGGCAAGAAGTTTGTAGGGCCCCTTCTTCCCAACGGTGCTACCAAGTCAAGTGGCTACTCCAGTCAACATGTTAGCTGCCGGGAGAATGGCAGAGAGCACCCGAACTCTGACGCTTCGGCCCCCACCACACCAACTGGTACTAATGATGCTGCTGCTAAATCACCCAATGTTGAAAATGGCAAGTCTGATTCGGATGCCAAACAGGAAAACAATTCTTCGCCAGTTGTTAAATGTACGGAGTCGTTGTCGTCGCTTGATATTCTCAAGAATTCGTACAACGATGATTCAGACGAAAAGGAGGGGAAGCCTGCCTTCAACCCCAATTCACAGCCCGTGCTTTTTATCAAGAAGAAAGCAAAGGCCCCTGAGAAAAACGCATCTGTGAAACAAAACGGCATTGAGAAAGAGACCACTGCGGGAAATGTGTTTGAGCGTTTGGGAGCGAAATGTGCTGTAAAAAGTTGGTCCGGGGAGGCCTCGGACAATTTCAAGAATGACAATAATAGCTGGAAATCGATTGCAAACCCGAACAAACGAGTACGAGATGACTACGATAGTGAACTTGATCAGGGAAAGGTGAAGAAAGTAAAGCACCAAAAGAACAAGCAAAACGGGCGGGAGAAGCATGATTTCCAGAAAGCTCACGAATACCAAAAGAGTCAGAAGCGTTGGGAAGATAGGTCCTCGTGGGGCAGCAAACAGAACGGCACTAAATACCCGAAATACTTCTGGAAGAACAAGAAACAGAAGGCGTGACAATGAATGTTGTAAAAGAGATGAACTGTGAACATCATTAACTAAAGCTGCAGACCATTCGAATTTTTGCTATTTTTATACCCTCCTTCATTGTTCAAAAGCGTATCCTTTTTGTGAGGACCCTTCTGGAATGGTACAGACTCCTTCGTAGTTCACATTTCACACCTCTGCAATTTGCAAAAATGGATTGCAATGAATGTGAGCCGGTTCTTAACTATGAAAGTTTCAATTCCACGTTTATCAATACTAACTGCATGAATGTAATTAGACTGCAAGCTCTGGTCTTGTAGAGTTGGATGTATCAAGAGTTGTACTTGTAGATATGTGGAAACGTTGTAAATGGATGGTAAAACATCACAGGAAACCGATAATACCGTCGAATTTTGGAGAGTTCTGGAAACACCTTCCTAAATTTTCACACGACCATTGAATGTACACTATACACAATACAATGTACATGAATGGTTCCGCGTGACTCTGAAATTTCAGTACGATTCTAATTTCTCGAACTCGCGTTATATTACCTGTGTAATTGATAGAACTGTAACTTTCAAGTGTAACTATGGGCCAGTAATTTGGGATCTTTTTTTTCGTTTTAATCAGTTTTTGGCTGATTTTGAGACCCCGCCCCATTAGTTGTATTTGTGAGAATAGCATGTTGAGCAAGATGAAAACCCCTTCCTTCCTGGTCCGTGCGAATGGTTCCAGATGTATGATATCTTATCAGTTTTGTGTTAATATACCATTTAATACCAATTACTCTATTCAATCGAACCACAGACACACGCAAAAAGCGTTGAAGATCGTACAAATACAATGCAGCACCAACGCATGACTCACTTTATTCCGATTATTACGAGCTAAATTGCTTCTTGCTCTTTGTGCTAATAATTGATTAAATTCATCAAGCGACGGCAATTTAGCAATTATACTCATGTGTGCACATGGATCGTTCGATAAAAATACTGAAAATTGAATCGCAGGCACTGGCATTGTGAAATTTTTCAATCCCTTCATCGATCGATGCATGGGCACACTCACAGATATGCAAATGCAAGTGTTAGTCAGCTAAATATTTTTTGCTGCTTTGTTGAAAAGCTCTTAGTCTTCGGTATATAATTATCATTTTTATTGTCATCAAATAGTGATATTCAAGTATAAATAGTTCCGATTAAATCATGGCCCATAATTTAAATGTACCAGACAATAGGCGGAAGTTGCGTGTTATTTGATTTTTAAAAGAAGCTGGGATGTATCGATTTGTTTTTAATTTATTAAAACTGTTCAACAATCATGAAATATCTGTCGTGAATTTCTCTTTCTACTTTCCTTTTCAAAAACGGAGCGAAAAACTAAAAGCACAATGGAAACGGGAGCATGTCGACTTCGAGAACCTGTGTGCGCGGCTTTTTCGTGCGCGGCTTATTGCCTGTAATTACTAATTAACAGCCAGTGATCCGCGCACATATGATGTAGTAGAGTCCAATTAAATAAGCGGTTACATGTCGAAGTGGTGACCGTATACCGCAACTTACATGGTCGAGGCGACAGCCGAGACTTTGTAAGTTGGATAATGGACGAGGCGTGCCGAGTTCATTATCGAAGGTATACGGTCACAGCTGAGATCATGGAACCGGATTATACCCCGACCGGAAACAGCTGGGACTTACTATTCTCTGACCAAACAACAGTATTTTTCCCACTCGGGTCTGACGACCCTCGTCCGGATTCAACGCTTAAGTAGATTTTTGAGTGCTCCTTTATAAAATCAACTTTCATTTTTAGCTTTTTTGTACTGTAATTCAGTGGAGACCGTATAACCAAACTTACAGGGTCGCTAAAACAAGCATGGGAGGGGTATAATTAATAATAGTGTGCATAAAATGAATCAGTTTCGGTCCGAACCTGACTCCATTTTGCAATATCTTCGTCATTTGTTAATGAAAATGCTTCAAATTTTCACAGACGCTGTCTCATGCCATAAACTAAATCAGTGCATTAGAAAAATTGAAACCAAACTTTTAAACAAATATTATCTGTTAATGTAACTGTATCATACATGATATCAAAAGTCAAATTATAAAATGTACAGGTAAAAAGCTAACAATTATTCGTAATTTATATACATTGTACTAAAGTATTCTAAAAATCGCATTCTAAAATATTATGATGGTAATAGTAATAAATGATAATCAGTTGTTATTCTTATCATAACAGAAATTCCAAATTATTATATTTTTCTGTTCGAATGTAACAGTGAACAGCTCATCTCCAAATTAACCAGAACTAATCCGAACAATTTGACTCGGGGACATGCTTTCTCCGTCCCATTTATTGTGTTCATCAGAAGTTGATCAGTTTATCGGCTATCGCCAAGTGATCGATTAAAAATGAAATGACTCTAATTAACACATCTCTACCGATTTAAATGCAAATTATCGCCCTACTCTCATTCATTAAAGTAGCGTAGAAGTTTTGTCCTCAAAACTTAGATGCACTGCTGCTGATCTTAGAACTGATAAGCTCTTGCCGAAGTTGCTTCACCTCTTTTTCTACGCCTTCTCGATTCTGCAGGTGAATACGATAAAATGTAGAGTTTTGATACGCAAATATTTTATACTATTGAAAAAACTGTGCCGTGCCCGTCGCTGCTATGCAATGCATTAAGATATTGTCGATTGCGCCGCGCGCGCGGCTCATACAGAACAAATATGACAAGTAACTTTTGATTGAAGATTTAAATTCGGTGGTCGCGCGCGCCGTATAGTGTGGCAATTCTTTAATAAGTTATTGATCCTGTCGGCACAATTCTTGTTTTCCATTGTTCCCGTATGCAGGGGTTTAATCTCCCTACCCGTCAAAAGAAAATAAGAAATTACAAAGATGAACAACAGCTGATGAAAGTTCCCTGTACTGAATGCACACAACTTTGTGGAGGCGCGTAGGTTTCACGTGTGATCATCAGTTCGCGAACACTGCCAACTTTATATATGCTCGTTGTAATGATCTGAGATTCGGGCGAAGCTTTTTAAGAAAATTTTATGTAGGTTTTTATACGCTTGCAGTAATTCGACTCCTCGTAGGGATTTGGCTCCTTATGAATACAGTGCTTCTTTGATATAACGATTAATGGTTAATAAATATGGTTTTAACTCCGAGGTCTGAAAGCTTAACGAGCCTTAGCTGCAGAGCACTTGTCTTGCAAGATATTGAGCATGCAAAAAAATATTTATTTGAGTTTCAAAATTGGCAAAGCTGTTTTCTAAAAAAATCACTCCGAAATTGAATATAGCCAGGAATTAACGGCGCAAATTTTTCGGGAACTTTATAAACAACTCGTCCATTGCCAGACCTCCTCAATGACTTTTCGTGAGACAAAAATGCCAGAGGGGGAGGGAAAAATCAGGATTCTGGAAATCCTCAAAATTCACGACAAGGAAACAAAAACAAGTTCTGGCTTTAAGAAATTTCTGATAGGATTATCTTTTTCACAATCGAAGATTAAAAGGAACTGGGTCTTCATCAATTTTGATAAAGACTCGTAGAATTTTGATTGCTGTCAGCAGCCAAAGTCATGTTCTCTACAAACATAAATAATAAATTAGATATATATTTCTATAATTATAAGAAACCTACCGCTTTTTCTGCTTCATACTTTATGTTTGCTGTCGCTACTTTCTTTTTCAAACCATTTACCTCGTTCTCCATTCGTTGAAGATTAATTCGCAAATTATTCTGAAAATATGAAATAAGTTCGCATTTCTTAATTCTTAGCAAATGGAATTTTGATTATTTGATTTAAGAATGGATAGAATAAATCAATGTAAATAGCATACAACCCTCAAAATTCCAGTTAAAAATCAGCATGGCTAAGATATAGCCAGAAAAGCAAGCACAAGCCTTAAAAAGACAGAAACAAAGCGTGATTTGGCGAGAATTAATTCATTTATTGAATTCATAAGTACATAGTTTTGGTGGTGTACTAATTATAGAGGCATGGTTGATCATATTGCAACACTTCTGTACTGTAGTATGTAGATAAAAATAGGTATTATTTCCAGTCAGAATATTATGTAAAGTGCTTGTGGCTACAAAGTTATTTAGCGTTAAGTGTAGTGTCTGCCAAAGATTATTGTGTCAAAAATGGAATGCGGTGTCAACGAAGAAATGTGGTGTTATGAAGGAATGTGGTGTCATCAAGGAATGTGGTGTCATCAAGGAATGTGGTGTCATGCAGGATCAATGTGGTGTCATGAAGGAATGTGGTGTCAACAATGGAATGCAGTGTCAACGAAGATTGTGGTGTCATGAAGGAATGTGGTGTCATGAAGGGATGTGGTGTCATGAAGGAATGTGGTGTCATGCAGGATCAATGTGGTGTCATGAAAGAATGTGGTGTCATCTTGTCATGAAGGAATGTGGTGTCAACAATGGAATGCGGTGTCAACAATGGAATGCGGTGTCAACGAAGATTGTGGTGTCATGAAGGAATGTGGTGTCATGAAGGAATGTGGTGTCATGAAGGAATGTGGTGTCATGAAGGAATGTGGTGTCATCTTGTCATGAAGGAATGTGGTGTCATGAAGGAATGTTGTGTCAACAATGGAATGCGGTGTCAACGAAGATTGTGGTGTCATGAAGGAATGTGGTGTCATGAAGGAAAAGGAATGAGGTGTCATGAAGGAATATGGTGTCATGACGAAATACGGTGTCAACGAAGAAATTTGATGTCATCGAATGAATGAGGTCCCATGAAGTATTGCGGTATCTAGGAAGTAATGCGTTATCTATGAAGGAACAAGGTGTCTACCGAGGAGCGTGACCCAACATGTCAAACAATATTTTTTTTGTCAAACAATCTTAAGACACCATCCATGAAAAATTGAAAACTTAAAAACTACAACATTGAAAAATTTAATTAACTAATTTAATGGATTAGACTTGACCATTGAAAAGTGTGGAACTTTATGATAAGCAATAGAGCTGATAGTCAGAATATGGAAAAGTGAACAGGGTACAGAATACAGCATTCAGCACAGCATAGCAAGAGCAGCTTTAACTTTTAGAATGATAATAAAATACTAAAATATACAAGAAAACGTGTAGCTAAACATGTAATACATTACATAGGCTACAGTTGCAAAGTGCATTATGTTGGGCATTTTGTGTCGACGATTACGGGACTGAAAACAGGAAAGTGTTGGTTTGCTTTTCTTGTTATTGAGTTATTTTAGCAAGACTGGCGGGACAATTATTAGAATATTAGGAAATAAGGTTCAAGATGGTAGTTAAGAAAGGTTTTCTCTTCTAGAACTAACAAGAAATTAGAAATAACAACAAGAAATAATTCAATTGTCCATAGACCAAGATAAACATGCATTATCAAAAATAAATGAACTCTCGTTTATATCGCAGAATAAGAACTTAGAACTTTAGAAGGTGCAAGCGACAGAATTAATACCTTGATAGATGGGAATGCCATTCCTTTACGGTCATCATTCTGCTTCATTGCTGAAATAGTTAAAACTTAACTTAAAAGTAAAAAAACCTCTGACATTTCAATAACTTAATAATCGGTGTTATATCTTTACATTTTCACCCTGTGCGTGTGAGATAACGGTGTCCACTCACCCTGCGCGTGTGAGATAACGGTGTCCACTCACCCTGTGCGTGTGAGATAACGGTGTCCACTCACCCTGTGCGTGTGAGATAACGGTGCCCACTCACCCTGTGCGTGTGAGATAACGGTGTCCACTCACCCTGTGCGTGTGAGATAACGGTGTCCACTCACCCTGTGCGTGTGAGATAACGGTGTCCACTCACCCTGTGCGTGTGAGATAACGGTGTCCACTCACCCTGTGCGTGTGAGATAACGGTGTCCACTCACCCTGTGCGTGTGAGATAACGGTGTCCACTCACCCTGTGCGTGTGAGATAACGGTGTCAACTCACCCTGTGCGTGTGAGATAACGGTGTCCACTCACCCTGTGCGTGTGAGATAACTCACCCTGTGCGTGTGAGATAACGGTGTCCACTCACCCTGTGCGTGTGAGATAACGGTGTCCACCACCCTGTGCGTGTGAGAGACGTCCACTCACCCTGTGCGTGTGAGACGGTGTCCACTCACCCTGTGCGTGTGAGATAACGGTGTCCACTCACCCTGTGCGTGTGAGATAACGGTGTCCACTCACCCTGTGCGTGTGAGATAACGGTGTCCACTCACCCCTGTGCGTGTGAGATAACGGTGTCCACTCACCCTGTGCGTGTGAGATAACGGTGTCCACTCACCCTGTGCGTGTGAGATAACGGTGTCCACTCACCCTGTGCGTGTGAGATAACGGTGTCCACTCACCCTGTGCGTGTGAGATAACGGTGTCCACTCACCCTGTGCGTGTGAGATAACGGTGTCCACTCACCCTGTGCGTGTGAGATAACGGTGTCCACTCACCCTGTGCGTGTGAGATAACGGTGTCCACTCACCCTGTGCGTGTGAGATAACGGTGTCCACTCACCCTGTGCGTGTGAGATAACGGTGTCCCTCACCCTGTGCGTGAGATAACAGTGTCACCCTGTGCGTGTGAGATAACGGTGTCAACTCACCCTGTGCGTGTGAGATAACGGTGTCAACTCACCCTGTGCGTGTGAGATAACGGTGTCCACTCACCCTGTGCGTGTGAGATAACGGTGTCCGCTTGTCGGTACAACATCTGAAGCTCCAGTCGAAGTTGTCTGTTTCTCTCGTACAACTGGGGCGTCTTCACCTCCTCTTCCTTACACTTAGGCCTCCACTTGCTCTCAAACCCAGAGTGTTCTAGAAGGAGCAGATCGCGTGATCTAGTTAGATTAGTGAGGGTGTAAATTAATAATGATCATGTGAGAACAGGACTTTGGTTGCTGACAGCATTTGACAAAATTTATCTGGTAGAATATATTGGGAAGGAAAAACAAAGAAGTTTTGAGGAAAAATACATTCAGCTGTTCCTATACACGTATACACAATGAATGCCAAAATTGAAAATTCCTTTGAAAACACGTCTGAAAGGGATAATGGTTGTTAAAAATTTGGTACCCCAGAAAAATGGGCCTAAAATGGGCATATTTTTTCAAAGCGACTTGGACGAAGAATGTGCAATCATTCTATAAAAAAATCTCGCATTTGGGCACTGAAAAGCTTATTTTGGCCCATACGGCAAATATCCAGCAAATTGGTTTTATCGGATGAAACCATTTGGTCAAAAACCTCTAAAAAACTAAATCGCCATTTCTCGGTTTTTTCGAAAATCGACTTAAATTTTTTAGAGGACTTTGAAACTATTTCGCACTTATGTTATTTAAGAATGGTCCTCGGACCAAAAAGAATGGTCCTCGGATGGGGGCCTAACTCAAAATTTCGATCAATAACAAGTGCGAAATTAAGTTTCAAAGCGATTCTGAAAAATTTCGTGCAAAAAAATTAAAAATGGCGGAGGAGTAGCGAAAAATGTAAAGTCGATTTTCGCAAACCGCAAACCGAGAAAATGGCGATTTAGTGGTTTTTAGAGGTTTTTGGACCCAAATGGCCATTTTAGTAGCAATCAACCCCATACTTGCAGAGAATACATAAACCAATGCTATCTATCGAATAAAGTTGGTTTCATTCAAAAAATATTGATATTTGGCCAAGTTATGGGCCAAAATAAGACGCGCGTATGCCCATATATGGGCATACGTTTTTCGGCCATAACTCGGCCATTTTTGAGATATCGACTTCAAATTTTTTATGGTAACTCAGGGGACCATTATCTATCGATTGCACACCCCAGATCTCGTCCAAGTCGCTTTTGAAAAATATGCCCATTTTAGGCCCATATTTGGCATGGCGCCATGGCGCCAGTGGGTCTGGGGTACCAAACCTGGCCAAAAAGTTGGCCCACGTGGTGTACCTTTGGGTCAACCATTATCTCAGAAACGTGTTTTCCAAAAATTTGGGTTGAACCCCCCCCTTTAATAAGTGGAAATTCAGGATTCATCAGGAAGTATATTCGTAAAACATGTGACTCTCTCTCCATACACCCCTCTTCAGAACCCCGAGCTCCCCCTGAAAAGCCCAAAACCTCACCTTCCTCGGTCCCGCCTCTCCTTCCCCCGCCTCACCTTCCCCGCCTTACCTTCCTCGGTCCCGCCTCACCTTCCTCGGCCCCGCCTCAACTTCCCTGCCTCACCTTTCCCCGCCTTACCTTCCTCGGCCCCGCCTCACCTTCCTCGGCCCCGCCTCAACTTCCCTGCCTCACCTTCCCCCGCCTCACCGTCCTCGGCCCCGCCTCACCCTCCCCGGCCTCACCTTCCTCGGCCCCGCCTTACCTTCCTCGGTCCCGCCTCACCCTCCCCGCCTCACCTTCCCCCGCCTCACCTTCCTCGGCCCCGCCTCACCCTCCCCGGCCTCACCTTCCTCGGTCCAGTTCATCTCCATGTCTGCTAGTCTCTGGAGGAGGTCGTGGTGCTTGTTCTCCAGTTCCTTCCGCTGGTTCCGGTACGTGACTATCTTAGCTCGGAGCATGGCCACCTCCTCCAACTCCTCCTTCGTGTACTTCTTAGGAGCCCGCTGCGGAGAAATGACCGAGTGTAGGAATTGTAGGAATTTATTAAGTACACGTTATATAACCCACTTTAGAGCCTCACTTCCCATGCGTCATCATGTCATTAATGATAGTGCTTTGGTGCACCATTCCAATTCCCTAGCTCAGCAGTTCCAGAAATTTGCAATCAAAAATATATATTTTTCTATCAGGAGGCAATATTTGTGTTGCACGTGCGCTCGCATGACAGTCGATGTCCTTCCGTCAATCCGTCCGTGCCCAATTTCATGATTCATGATTCTTTCAGGCTGACGGTTACTCGAGAATGATCCACTTATTTAGCCATAAGTGCCATCAGCTGCTTCGGTTGGAATCGGCCTGTCGTATGACACACGCGCTCTGACCATTTAGAGTTTAATTGTCTCTTTACTTAGGTGTTGGTCAAGGTAGACCGCATAACTGTGGCCAAATCTTAGAAGAAAGTTGCAGAGAAGATCTAGCAGCTCTCCATGAACTACTGAACTGCAGTATGAACCAAACCGTCACACTGTGTCACGGTCACACGTTACGCACTATAAAATGTTCAGTTTTCGTCGTTGGAACTCCTGTTTCCTTTACCTTTAGCTGGGGGAGGGAAATTTAGCGCCTGTGCATAGGGGACATCAGATTACAAGAAATGCGCCGGCAGACACAATTCTTGTGCGTGTAATTGCAAACGAATGCATGAATTGTAAACTTGATATAATTTTTTGGCCCCAAAACAGTCTAGAACACCCTATTTTACAAATGTCCATCTGTCCCTATCCCAATTCACTTAAAGAGTCCCAATTTTCTGTGTCTCGTTTTTCCCAATTGTCGCAGTCAATTCATTTTTTGAGTCACATTTGTCCCATTTCCCCAGTCCCATTTGTCGCAAATGCCCCTAGATCCATATTTTCTTGAGTTTGATATCAGCTGGAGTTTCAAACATTAAAATGCCTACAGATAGGACTTAAATAATGTGAAGAATCGAAACATCAGTCTGATTAACCAGCTGTCTGCAGGTAGTAATAAGGGGCGAGCCATAATTACGAACCGTAGTACGTACTAATACTGCAACCACTAATATTAGGGACAAACATATTTTGATAAGATTTGTTTCGAAAACCACTCGTTTTTAGCCAGTCAAAATATACATTGAAACATCTTGAGGAACACAGTACACTCACACCAAATTGTCAATTATGAGATGAATAAGTAATTTTATCGATCGCGATTAACATGAATAAATCATACACAGATTCTATTTATTTTTTCTTTCAACTAAAACAATAATAATAATATTCTTAAATCATTGAAATGGATAATGTAGGTACCAACAATATTCATTTCCTTACAATGATAACTGACGTGGTGCCACACTAGATGCTTCAAATTTAATCACACATTCATATTACTGTAAGTCATTATCTAAGTCACTAGTGAAGCGAAAGATTTATCAAATGGCTTTCCAATTCATTCAACTTGTCGTCAGTCATATTCTTACACTTCGTCTTATTGGCAGAAGATCCAGGCTCAACATCATGAATAAAAGTACATTTATCAAAATGTTCAGCGAATTCCATATCATTATTGCTTAGAACTCTGTATTCGATGGCATTGAGGAAGGCGCCCTTTCCTAAGATTTCCAGCAATTCCGATTCACAGGTCAAGTGTTTGTCCTTGGAGAGAGGGTACAGGTTTTCACGCACTTTTTCCCCTACGTCAACCTGATATATCATCGATGAGCAGGTACGGTTTATTTTTTCTCCACGTTTTCTTCGAAGGCGTTGTTCCGTGCTCACAGCAACAGTTAACGTCAGGAGCAAGACACAGATCAGCTTGATGTTATCCATTCTTAAACATCAATATTAGAATATGCAGGTGAATACTGATTATTCTGAAATCTACCTTATCTACCTGAAATCTACCTTATCTACCTGAAATCTACCTTATCTACCTTATCGGACGAAATTTAATTTTTGCTCACACAATCAATCATAATCCTCAAAAATATGGCGAAATGGATTTGAAAAGCCGCAGGTTTTCTAGTACTCGTTTGAAGTTTCCTTATTATTTTATTACATGAAATTAAGAATGCATCTAATAAAGAAACCAAGCAAAAATGTTTCTAAATAAAATAAGTAAAAACTTCAGCTATTGCAACAGAAAATAGTGGAACACAGACGACCAGCGAAACAGTTCGGGGTGAACTGAAAATGAGGTAGTTTTGTAGGATAAGTTCGCCTTCCGGAATATAGACTTACATCATCTCACTGCAACCCGGTGCTGGGTTGAAACATGGCTTAATCACTTAATGTGCTAATGTGGCTAAAAAAAGGGAACGGTTCTTTCTTTCGGATATGATGGCATATCTTGGACTATCTATAGAATCTACTCTAGGAAAAAGTTTAGAAGATGGAAGATATATAGATCATAGCGTGTTATCAGGACACCTATATCACCCATTGGTAACATTGTATTTTAAGAATTGTAGAGTTGATCATTAAATGAAATGCTATGAAAATCAAATACGTAATCGCAAGTCTTGAAGTCTGTTCGAAAGTTCACTTTCGCCCTCACGCTTTGAAATGCGTTGCATTTTATAGTATTATCAATTTCAATTTCAGTCGTAGAATGATACTTTTTATTATGTAACCATTATAAGTAAGGAAGGAGTAACTCGGGAACATCACATGGGTAACACATTGATATTTCAGTACTGAGATTTCCTGTTTCCTTCAGTTAAAAAAGTTTTGGAACACGGAAACTCGGGAAAATTCATCCTTTTAATTTCCCCATTTCCCTAACAGTTTCCATTGCAACTGTTGTACCATCTTCTCACTTCTTACTTTTATGGTACATCATCTATAGGGAAATGCGAGAATGCCATAGGTACATAACATAAACAGAATTCAATATTCTATTTCAAATATATGAGATGATTCCATCTTTGTTTTGTAGCTGGTTAGAACCACCATTCGGAATAACACACACGTCACACATCGAATTCATTATATTTTCAACTCCTGAGTAATAGGTCAACGTGTTAAGCTCATCTGTTGCCCAGATACTAACATATTAGTTGTGTGGTAGTGAGTTAACGAAATGTTTGGTATTTCCATTAAATCTAATAGGTGGTGGTGGCGGAATCGGATGATGAGAGGGGCCCTGTAAGGTATTGGGTAATCTAACTCCTTTCACCCATTGTACCGAGTGCTATTACCGGTATCATTATTTGTAACTTCATAAGATCGAGAATCGTACAGGACCTTTCATTCTTATCTGGTCTATATTCATAGCAAGATTATTCCAAAGCAATGTAGGATTAAAGTTACCTAAAACTCTACCTAAAACTCTACCTAAAACTCTACAAGAATAAAGTTCATCTAGCATCATTGACTTGAGGCTTTTAGAAATATGGATTTCTCAGGAGATCCCGCCTTCTCCCGATCCCGGGCAAGATACCTTAAACCTATGTTTTAATAAAGTAAACAGCTACAAATCACAGTCTGTGTAATCACAGACTGAAGCACACTGAATGATTTATGATTGCTACAGCAGCTGTACAGTGTACTGTTCCTCTTGAGCTAAATGTCTAAATAAAGGTAGGCATAGATAAATTGATAAAGTGGGTAGATGCCATCTTTAGCTGGTATCTACCTTTAAAATAAATAAGTACCTAGAGGGTATTTTTAGAGGGTAATCACTTTCCTACACCTACCACGAGTATAGCTAGTTTAACACAGTTTATGAGATGTGTAATCCAATATTCTCTTTATATAATTTCGTCGTCAGAGTAGAAGCCCAAGTACAAATTTGATTTGGTGTTCCTAGGATCAGATTACAGTGTAATCTGTGGTATGATGTACACTGCCAAGTCCGCCAGGTGCAAGATATGAAAGTACACTCTACATTACATCCAGCATTTCACACATGAGGAGACATTACAGTTTACACCAGCATTTCACACATGAAGAGACCTGAGACATAGCTTGATCATGCTTCACGAGCCTGCTGTTATACTTCCTCTTTTTTCAAATTTAAAACGTTATTATTACTCCATCCCCCCGAACAATGAGACATAACCGAATGTAGTGCAGCACTTCTGGGGTTTGTATAGATTAGAATTCTGTGAAACATTGTTGAGTTTCTACGAAAAAGCGAAGGACCAGAATATCCATAACAATCCTAAATAAGTACTATGCACTTATTTAAAGAAATCATGTGTTCGCGGACATGGCTGATCAGAGCTCAGCGCATTTGTACTGTGGTTTGAGGAGGAAAATACATGTCTGCTATTGTGTCAGATGTTGGTTTATGACGATTGCGTTTTTCAACACAAACCCAGATTAGTTGCTTCCTCTTTATTGTAGGAATGAGGAACCGGATACAGGAGGAATACATCTACGTCGTCGAAAGCCGCGCACAAAATTTGATCAGCTCAGCACTTTAAACTTTTAACCAAGGTAGCTGCGTCATTCTTCTATTCTGGAGTTCTGGACATTCCATCTTTCTGCTCGATCTACCATAGGTATATCTGACACTGCGCGCTGTGTACACGAAGGTATAAATATTCTTAGGATTTAACAGTACTTGTTGAAGTAGATACTATCAAGAGTATCACGTACTCTTTAAGTTTTTACATCACAAAATATAATCTAACTAGAGCAATAATTTCTGAGGTCACGTGTTTACTGTTTGTATTACTAATGTAATTTCCAAGCACGGTATTTTGTTTTTATATCTGCAAGAGTCCGAGTGTTTGCCAAAAAACAAATCTTTCAAATGATGATAATTTCCATGTTACTACCGAGCCTGGGAAGGGTTAATAAGGAATGCTGGTATCTCTAGAGCGGTAACCATGACGACATACAGACAATAATGGTATACATCATGCAGCAGGGAATTATCTTTATTAAGCAAATCAGCAAATTAAATTAGCTGTAATGGGCCCGATAGTGGTGACGTGGTGTTTATTGGGTACCTGGGTGTATATATTGTATACCATGATAGACCGGGCTGAGATAACGAGGAAATTACTGGAAAGTGACGTCATTATGATGGCTTAGAATGGTGAAATGGTGACGTCATTATCAGGGTTTAGAATGGTGAAATGGTGACGTCATTATCAGGGTTTAGAATGGTGAAATGGTGACGCAAACCAACGTGGAGATTTGTATTCTAGAATACTACTGGATGTTACCTGCAACTTGATGAGTGTCAATTGTGTCCCGGGAGCAAGACTGAATACCCTTTTTTTGTCAGAACTCCTTATGGAACTGATGCCTTGACGTCATTAACTGATCAATTCACCCCTCCCACCCATAATAAAGTGACCCATGATACTGGTGACCTACGTAAGAAATTAAGAAGCCTATTTGAAATTATATAGGTGATATGGCGCCAGCACCTGACCCCTTGCAGTGTTCCGTCCAGGATAAGTTGTTCATGGCTCATTTGAGCTTTGGACGCAGAGTTGCTTGCCTCACTCGTATTATACACAGTATAACAGGTCCATTGCTGTATACTTAATTGACAAATATTCACTTTAAACGGTGTTCTCAATATCATGTTGTTTATTGGAAAAGTACAACCAGTTAAAAGTAGGTGCATCATGATATAGCTAATATATTATGTTGGTAGGTAGGTATGTGAAAATATACACTATAATACTATCATAGTACACTATATACATCATACCTCCAAACTCCAGAGTCCAGAGTCCAGACTACAGTAGAATTACCCGTACATTGATAGCTGGTGAATTCAAGGAGTTTGATGGAATACCATCTACTTATTTCTTTATTTAGAGGACTTATTTAGAGGACTTATTTACAGGGCTTATTGAGTACGGTAAAGAACTTCATTCCTCTTTCTCTCAATCAAAGGATCAGAGAGAAGACATTATCCTATTGAAATGAAAACTTTACACGTGTAAAAAGGCAGC
This sequence comes from Beroe forskalii, assembly GCA_011033025.1. Lineage (NCBI taxonomy): Eukaryota > Metazoa > Ctenophora > Nuda > Beroida > Beroidae > Beroe > Beroe forskalii. The sequence goes on along the minus strand of WFMF01000060.1, from coordinate 168,077 downwards.
AGATGGCACCGGATAGCAACAAATACAGATCCAGATCGAATGTCAGTAAATTTCCCCGGAGCGAAGAATCGGTGAAAAATGGCAGTTTTCTTACAGCTTTACAGAGAGTACTAAGCTGATTCATATTACAACTGATGTAGGTAGGTACTCCAAAACCCATGTTAGATCCTAGTCCCAGGATGTTTGAAAAATAAGAAATTAAGCTTGGAAAATTTGTGCGATCGCTCTTCATAATCTGAAGATTAGGCTACAGTAAAGTTCTGTTCCATGCCATTATTATAGTGAAGAAGAGCGGACAGTTCGCTCGTGCTCTTGGCAGAGTTTGATGGACAAAGGAATAACATTATACTGTCATTGTGCGTTAATTGGCTCATCAATCGACTAAATATAACCTGCTAATATTATCAATTCTAAAGCTTTATTTACATAAAATGTCGTTATCCAATGATGGTTATTCAATTACCTTAATTATGCATGAATACCGAAATAGAATGGCTTCAAAGCTGGCTAGGAATATGAGATTCGGCACCATAAAAGATGTAATAATGATTCAAAATGTCCATCAATAAAAGATTATTCAATTTTGTTTTTTAGCTCCTCAGGGGCTAAAAAACAAAATTGAGGTTATGCGTCTCGATTAACGTTATTAATGTAAATTGCGATGTTACGTGAAGGGGCTTGAGACTTCTTATCTTTCTTATTAACACTTAAAGTGTTTGGTGGGCATATTCTGCCCAAACTCGAAATTAAATAAACTTTACACAAAAATGCAAATAGTTAGCGGCATCAATTTCTCAGTAGCTTCCTAAATATGGCCCATTTGAAGGTAGCTCAATTGGCAATCCCCGAGAGTGTTTAGATTTCAGAATATGAAAACACCACTTTTTGGGCAAAATTTGCCTACCAAATTTGCCGAATTTGGGTTGGTAAATGCTGCCCAATTGGCAAAATAATTCTGTGGGCAAGATTTTGCCCAACTGTAGTGGGTGAAAAGTGTCCACTCCAAAAACTTTTGGCAAATTTCACCCAATTCTTGGGCAAACTGTGACCAATTCTTAATGAATCGTGTCCAATCCTTGGGTGAATTTGTCCAATTGATTGGGCGCATTATGCCCATTTCCCTAATACCTCAGAATATGTCTCAAATAATTGGCCAGTAATGTCAAAAAGTTGGGAAATGACATGGAAAACGTCACAAATTCAATAGATTTAACCCGTTGCATTTTTTAAACAATTTTATGGCATTTGTCACTTTTCTAGCGTTTGATTTGAATTCTCAATTAATTGTTCAACTCTTATCAAGACAGTTCAAGAAGCAAGGGGTTACTGAAATTCATAAAAGCATTGAAATTGCCTTTGAAGGCATGTAAAATGTGGCGGTCTTTAAATTTGTATACCTAACATAGAAATTAGCATAAATCCGAATCCTTGGAGCTACTAAGAAGTTCGATGCTCAGCCAGCAGATTTTTTTAGTCAAGGGAAGTGAAATCGATAATATGCATGAGATTTATGGGGTGTGGATCATCTCATCTGAAGGAGTTCTTGCGTTTAATTCAAATATCAACCATAGATGATCATGAACATGAAGTTTTTTCACTTTATTAGAACATCCATCAAAAGTGTGTGATATATTTTTCAAATAAATTTCACTTTTCTTCTCATAAGTCCATAATGATTAAAAAATGGAGAAACATCGTTGCAATCTATGGAAATACACCTTTGAAGTGATTTGGGCTAATAATACCCAAGCAATGAAATTGGATATAAATCGCCCAATTATTTGGGCACAAAATGTCCAAATTCCTTGGGTAAAATACAACCAAACCTTCATCGAGAATATCTCTATTCTTCCCAATTTTTATCCAAAAATTTTGATGTGAGTTTAAAGAACAATTTCTAACTTATATCAGCATGCTTTTAAGTTGCAATTTGAGTAATAAAATGTTCGAAATACAAAAGCTAAATTTGGTAAAAAATGAGTTGGGCGAATTCTGCCCAATGGGCAGTTTTTGCCCAATACAGTATCACCCATGAAAGTGACCAACAGAGACTCAAAATGAAATATTGTAGCTCCATACTCCAATATGCCACCAAATTCGGTTGTAACATAATGTTAGATACCTTGTTCTACATTTTTTCCTGTTTTTTAACCTCTACCATGATTTATCTTTCTGATATACGAACTTAAAGATTGGGCAAAATTTACCCACCAAACACTTTACGTAAGTTTAAAAGCCAAACACTTTAAGTGTTAAGAGACTCAAGATAAAACGTTCTTTGGTGTATTCCACCTTAGTAATATCTTGGGAGTTATATCAACTATCAAAGCTTTTTAGTATATCATTGTATTATGGCTGTTATCACTTGAGACCACCTCCATCAGCTGTTGGCGCTAATCTTTTTTGCATAAAAATTCCGGCGAATAATTATTAGGGTGTGGTGAGGCGACATAAACAGCGTGTCTGTGTGTTGTTATTAGTTCTTACAATGTATACTGAGGGGGGGGGGGCAGTAAGACAGCGTGTACTCATTACAGGGAACCAATGATTATACAGTGTACCAATGGGACAATGCAGTATACTACCTACACACGACGAAAGAGCTGCATTCTCATTATCATCATTTCTGCTTTTCTTGGTTTAAAATATGATCAATGATATAATCCAAAGAATGACTTGTTCTCGACAATGTGGAAGGTTATTCAATTCAACTCACTCCGCCGAACCCTAGAATGGAATATGTCTACTACTAGAAGGGGGATGGGCCTGCGAGAGCCCAGGAAAGGGAGTTTCTGGCCGAGGCAGGCGCTCCCGTACTCCGGGATGGAATATGTCATAACTCTCGCTGTCATAATTTTGAATCAGCTGTTATTGCACAGCTGCTAATGTGTCACTATTATGGAGTGAATATTTCATCACCAACAACGACAAAAGGTTTACAGATGTCACCAGATTCTTCAAGAAACAATCGAACTGATAGATTCAGTCATAAAGCCAGTCAACCAACAAACCATGGCTGTTTTACGCCAAGAACGTAAGAACAAAAGGAACACATGAATATTCCTCATAAAATCATGGGATTATTCTAGTTGACTGATTCTCTAAATTGTGAAATGTGCGTGCTACTTGGTAACACCCTTCATTCCCCTCACCTGACGCTACTTGAACCACCTGGCTCTGTACTTGTTAGACATATAGGTACTGGATGAGACCACCCCACTCAGAACTACTCCAGCTTTCTTAGACTATGAAGTGTCTCATCCTTGTTGCTGCAACCCTCCTCTGTGTGACCCGATCAGAAGATGTGCAGTTACTGTTCCGGAAAGCCATGGCTCAATACGCAGCCCGGGACGGAATCCTGCGGAAGGAATCCCCGGAAATGATGCTCCAGAGGTTCCGATCATTCGTAAAGTTCCATGCAGTTGTGGCGGAGGTGAACAATGACAACTCACTGCCCTACACCGCTGCTGACAACTTCATGTCTATTCTTACCGAGGAGGAGCGACAACTCCACCGTGGTCTCAATGCCACTGGACTCTCTGAAGACTTCGGAGATCATAGCGAAATCGAGGAAGACACTCTCCTTAACTCTCAAATCCCAGAACAGGTGGATTTGAGTTCCTTCCTGCCTGACATCAAGGACCAGGCGTACTGTGGGGCCTGCTACACTTTCGCAGCTACAGCTGCTCTAGAGGCGGAGATCTACTTCACGACAGGCAGGAAGGGGGTGAGTCTCTCGGAACAGGAATACGTGGAGTGTGTGACGCCGGAGAAGGGGGGATGCGAGGGGGGACTGCCAAAGGACTGCTATGAGTACTCCCGGAGGGAGGACAGAATCGCACCTAACAGGGCATACCGCTACATAGGACGCGACAGAGGGGTATGTCTGGCAGGTAGCAGTACCCCTAATGCCCTCCTTGATAACAATGTCAGGGTCCTTGGGGGCGTCTTCTTTGGGAGGACTGACTACGGACTCTTACACCACGCCAGCAAGCATGTAATCACAGTAGCAATCCACACCAACATCTACTTTTCCTCCTACAGCCGAGGGGTTTACACAGACGACACCTGTCAGGAGGGCGTGAACCATGCGGTAGCAGTGGTGGGGTACGGAGTGGAAAGTGGGAGGAAGTACTGGAAGATAAGGAACAGTTGGGGAACGGACTGGGGTATCAGAGGGTACATGATGATGGATAGAGAGAAGGACAACATGTGCCAGATTAACAAGTACGCGTACTACCCGAGGGTAGCGTGCAGGGACGGTAGTTGTGTGGCTCCTGAACCGGATGAAGGAGGGAGGGAAGACAGGAGTGGTGATTTCGAATACAGTGAGACGTGTTTCCGGAGACGATATCTCAGTGAGTGCAAGGAAAATGAGGCGGATGCTCGAGAGGAGTGCGAGGGAAAACCTGGAAACTGTATCATAGCCAAGGTAGGTAGAAATTGTTATGCTGGTACCAACGGGGCATCAGCTTTAGGCGCTTACTATGTGGAAACAACCTACGATTGCAAATACCACGAAAGTAACCAAGGTGAAGATGAAGAGGCTAAAGATGATGATACTCTTTGCAAAGTTTCTGCACATGTGAGCAGATGTAAGAAAAACAGAGAGGCAGCCTTGGATACCTGCAAGAATGGCGTTGAAGCAAAAGATTGTGTGATATTGAAGATGAGAAGATGCTTCTTTGCTACGGATGGAGCGAGTGAGAGGCCCAATAGTAATATGATAGAGCGAACCCAAAAATGTGGCAATTGATGATATGGGGGCACAGTAAGCTGAACACAACTTCCTGAAACTCAAAGTATTGTCCGGATAATCTAACAGTCTCATCAATTATTGATTATTGATATATTTTGAGCTTGAAGAGCAACAAAAGTGTGCATTTCTGTTTAACAAATATTAACACGTTTACTGTGACACCAGTTCTGCATATATATATACGATTCTCAGAAACCAAACACTTCCAGTTTGTGTGATTGTCGTCCTGCCAGAAGCCCGAAGTCAAGTCGGGACATTCCCTCCCCTGGCAAGGGGAACCTGAACACATGCCACCTTATAACTCCACTTACAATCTAGTGTCTGGAATTAGCCCCTTTGACCCACCAGAAATAGTTACACCGCGGTGCACTGCGTAATAGGATTGTTATGATTTAACGCATTAAACGTCACAGGTGCAGGTGGCCCGGGCATGCATGTTGAGGATATCGTTGCCAAGGCAACGCTCACCTCAAAAGGAGAAGAGAAGGGGAGAGGAGGGTTAGGGTTCGTGTTGGAATAGCTGCACACAGGCCTGTTGTTATAGAAACATTTGAAAACAGCTCATAGGTACCGAGTTGATGGAGATAGGTGACGGAAAACCGTCACGTATATAAGCGTATAATATCATACGATCCTCAAAGGCTGGGAGGGTGGGTTGAAAAGGAGAGTTCGGTTTACAAAATCTCTCGCAATTCAAAGCTATGTATGATTCATCATGATTGGCTTCCGAGAACTGGGACATTTTTTGAAACATGATGAGGGGCGAGAAAGGTATTGAATTTGATTTTTCACAATATTCATTAGGTACTCATATGGTGGGATATCTTTCTAATTCTGTACATTACACTTGATCAATCAAAATATGTGAGCGTTGCGACTCTTTTCATATTTATTCACGAATCGAACATTAGGCCACCAAGAGTACGGTGTCATGAAAAATAAATCCTAGGGTCACCTCTATTTTCGGGCTATCTGATGCGCCAGTAATAAGCTTCATTGCTTCATCCATATCAGGATCGTCAGTTTCACCAGCCTGAATAATGTTTAAAAAGGTACACCTCAAAATGAGGTAAAATGGTAGCCACACGTGGTCTGAGCGAGCAAATCAATCAGAATGGATCACCAGGGACGCAAGATGATCAAGATAGGGAGAATGGAGATCAAATGATGAGCAGATCACGGAGAAAGAACTTTAGGAAGTTACACAATATGTCACATTAATGTATTAATCGATAATCATAAGTAAGGTCATTACTACAATACTGAAATTCATGATTGGTATAAGATACGCTTCAATACATTCTCAAAGGGAAATAATTCATGTTGATTGTTGAAAAACAGATCGACAGTGAATTTGTATTTTAAGGTATATCACTGCAAGTAACGCAATACATTGGATATGATGCATGCATAATGTTACGTCAGCTGGAACAAGAAGGTTTATCAATTGACTTATCAATTGGTCCGGAGTCAGTGAAAACATCCAATTGGGATAATTCAGGCTCTACGGCCATCCCTCAGCTTCAATTCCTTCAATTAAACTGTATGCAGTATCTCACTCTCATTATGATCTTTACCAAAGCATGAAGATGGTACATTTTGATCAATTGGAATTAATTTTGAGTGCATACAGACGTCTTGAACTGATTTATTGCAGGTAAGTTTTTGTGGCTGTTCTTTGATGAATCATGAAAAGTTAAAAGAATTGATGATAAATGAGTAAATCGCACACTACATTGATCTCATGAAAATCACAGTTTCAATAGTTAGAAAGTTAGAAGTAGCATTGATTACTTGATTACTGGAAAATTGTTGGAGCATTCTCAAAGAATTTTTGGCGAGTTTCATGAAAATTTACATCGCAGTATGAAAACTTTCGCAAAAATATTGATTTAAATTCCCATAATAGAACAAACTATTCGATGCGTTATATCATATGTTTGTCATTTGTAACATAGAGATATGGACGGATCAAATCACAGTGGTTCGAAGATTAAAATGCAAAGATAGGTACTTGCAGAGTCAGTTGAGGGAAAATCATTGGCAAGAAATCAGTGTGATTATAATAATTAAGTTTATTTAATTTAAATTATTTCAAAAAATTATTTCTGTTCAAATGTCAGGAGTTTTACACAGTTTCTTTTGAAATCATTTAATCTTCATTATCACGAAATCTATAAATTAAAATCAATGATATTTTTATTTTTATATTTTAGTCAGTTAAATATCTAAAAGTTGTCAATAACTTTGCAGCAAAGTAAAACCAGAGAACTTACGTCATTTAGTTTATCTTGCTCTTTTCTGTACATTTCTTCTGCCAGCCTGGCTCTTTCTTCTTCCTGCAAAAGCGGGTTTATGTTTCCATTTCTTTATTTATAGCTCTTATTCAATCTAGCTTGAAAATTCAATTGAAGAATTTAACTTAAATGCAGCCTTTAAAAAGTTGGCTAAGACACTGATTTAAACTTTAAAAGTTTTATCAAAAGTTTTATTAAAAGTAACAATGACGCTTCAGATTTTCAATGCGTCAGGATAAAAATGATTTTATCACACACTCCTGGATTCAGGAATAAGGCAAAACGCCAATCACCAACAAAAATATACAGCATGCGCAGGGAACACTAAAATAGTCAGAAACAAAGTTGTTAATTTGGTGGACTGCTAGAATTCTTGATTCAGTAGCTCATGATTTGCATATTGCAAGTTAATTGAAAAGATTGAAAAGATTAATAACTAATAAAGTAATAAGCTCATAAACTAAAAAGACTAGACTACTAAGAGCCTTTATTGCCTAGTTGCAATAGAAAACTATCAAAAGATTTCAGGTTCACAGGCGTATCCAATGAAGAAAATGTAATCATGATAATATACATTGTAGGCAGCATTATACTCCTGTTATTTTTGCTTGATTCAGCTATTGAGAAATAGAGAAATAACCAAACAAATAATTTGCAAATTGCTTAGCATGCATCAAAGAATCAGCATTCGTTAATTACCAATTACAAATAGCACAGTATTTCAACGAATGAACACCAACACGTCATGCAGTATTTACTTCGGTAAGGATCTCATGTGGCGGTGCAGGCAATGCAATATCTGGTGTTGAGGATGCCATCTCCAGGTTCACAGACGAGGCTGACATCACTTTGGAGGAGCTTGTGGCTGGTGCAACACCCTCAGAAGGGCCCACTGAATGAACTGCAACAGAGGAAACTATCTGGTTTGGAAGAGGAGGTTCAGAAGACGCTTCTATGGCTGGAATGACTTTAGGTGTCACCATGGCAGGAATTGCATCATGTTTTCCAGGTTTTCGTGACGGTTTAGCCAATATGGCGGAGGATAACACGGGAATTGCGACTGTAGTCACAGGCTGATCTAAAGATGATTCCACATCAGGAATGGCAAGAGATGTTGAGTCAGGAGACAAATCCTCATTAGATTCACCAGGTTCAGCCTCACTCACTGCAGTAATGAAAACAGATGGCAAGGAAGAACTCCCATCTTCGTTCATAGCAGGTTCATTGGATCTCTCGCTGCTTTCCTCTGCTTCCTCCTCATTGACTCCATTATTTTCACTTTGCACTTCATCGTATTCTTCACCGCCATTGTCGGTTTCAGAGTCCTCAGCATTGGAACCATTGGCATCAGAGTCCTCCTCTTTGGATTGCCCCGAAGAAAGCCTTGATTCATCAAGATTTTCAGTGTCTGCATGTTCATCATTGACGTCAATTCCTTGTGATGCATATTCATATTCTCCTTGTGTCATTGTGGTGTCCATGTCATCCTGAGTTCCCTCAAATCTCTCTGGCACTGCTTCACCCTCCCATGCTTCCTCTCCTGCACCCTCCCCGTCCTTGGTGTCTATCTGAGCCGGATTGTGGATGTAAGCAGGTGTCTGATGGTCCGGTGAAGGCGAGGGGGTGTCCTCATACTCCATGTCCTCGTGAGAGTCCCGGCTTGCCCTCCTTGCTGGGAGGGGGAAGGAGTCGGGACGGGGCTCCTTGGAAGAGGGGACTCAACTGCAGCTACAGGGCTTTGAGGAGGCGTGGAGGCGGCGGAGGATTCATCATCAGCCAGTCTCTCACATTGTGCCACGAATCTGTCGTGCTTCGGAATCAATCGATTGGTTATTAAATGCTTTGGTAAAATTAAAGATAGTGCTAAGCAATGCTACCTTTCTAATGTGACTTTCCTAAACTATTTTTCGACACGCCGTGTTGGTGCCGTTCAGTCGTTACAGAAAAGCTTTAGAAAGGTAACATTATGCTTCAATAAATCATAGAATGCTTCATAATACGTTAAAAATGCTTTCAAAAATACTCCTTAGGAGTGCTTTTTGCTTAAGTCTTACTAGCAGCATGCATATTATTCAATCTTATTCAGAGCCATTCGTTTCCAAGTAGCTGGTAGCAACTGATAAGAAAGTGAAACAGGTGTCAAATCCACGTGGGCAGGTGTGTCTATTAAAGTATTGAGAGTGTCATACAATTTCCAAGAATTGTACGCATATCAAAAATTACTCTCAGAAGCAGGTGGTAAAATTCAATTCGACACAAAATTATAGGCAATCTTCGAGAATATCCCTCAAATCCAACTGCTCGTTATTAATAAAGCATCTAGGAAAATAGGTAACTAAAATGCGTTATCAGATTGGTATCTGGGGCTAGCGACATGCATGTAAACATCAGTTAATTATCCTGATAGCTACGAGTTTCCGGTCTAATTAATTCATGGAGGAGTTTATCACCTCTTCTCTGAGCCTCCTCCTTGCCTCTTCTTCTTCGCGGGCTTTCCGCTCTAACTCAGCTATCCTGAGTGAGTGTGAGGGTAATCAATGAATATGAGGCCATGAATATAGCACATGCATCTAGCGATAAGTTGGTCAACAAGACTCACGATTAATCGCTTTTTAGTTTGTATTCAAGAAATGTTAGGAGTGGCTGCACCTTAGCATGATTTTTATATCTAATGGTCCTGAAATGTCAATTAACAATAGTATAATGATTATATAGTTTTGCCAATTTAGTAATCAGTTATCAGCTTTGAAAAAGAAATGGCAGTCCACCTATTGGATGATAACACAGAATAGACTGCAGAATAGGATATCAATTTACAATCAGGTTACACTCAGTTGTATGAAGAGTGTAAAAAGTAATACCCGAACTCCTCAATAGGCGAATGTGCTTAATGGTGCTTAGAAGTGTAGAAGAGTGTAAGGTGAGAAAAGAATTAGCGAAGTGCCCATCTAAATGCTCAAATGTCTGTGCTGTTCTTAATTTCATTATTTCTGGCAGAATTTGTGAAACTGATTTTATGGTTGATTTCACAAATTTATGACATGCCACATGTATGTATGTAGTCGTAGAATTAATAAACGTTTCGATTCTGATTGTGAATAAGGAAGGGATTCAGGATACATGAGATGATCTGACTATCAAAAGTCAAAGTGCTCTTAGACGCGAGGCTTACAGCAAAAGTGCGATTAAACTTTTACAATCATCATTTTATAAACACCACATTTTACAAAATTACACAAGTCAATTTTAGATTACAGCAGAACTGCAACTGAATTTTCAAAATTCGATCCAAAGGATTAAGAATTATTACAGTGTACACGTTAATATTAAAGTATTTAAGATCCAAAGATTTGTAACTATCTCAAACCAATCAAGTTAGTAATCAAAAGAAAACAGAATGAATTAAAAAATCAAAAATTTGCTGCTTAATTAGTTAATTTCCAAATTGTATATTAAGATATTAATAGCGTCGAGTCTTACGGATCAGTTGAATCCCAAGACCCACTTTCTCGAAATTTCGGTGCAGTTCAATCAAATGAACAGGGAAATAATAAGGAGCGAATCACTAACTCTTTATATTATTTAACAGCAGAGTCTAATAATCGGAGAATTGACAGCGGAGAATGATTGACTGCAGATAATCAAGAGTGTGACGCAATCATCGGCAACAAACTGACCTGTCCTCCTCCTCTTGTCGGCGTTTTTCAGCTGCTTTCCTCTTTAAATCTGTCCGGCAATAGGGAGAAAAGATCAGCACCACAAAATTCAAGTATTCAAGCGGAAGTTGAAGGATGAAGGGGTTTTATTATTGAATTCTCAGTCACACAAATACCGCCGGGAACCATCATTAATTGTCGTCAGAAGAGACCACTCGATGCGATGACGTAATTCACGAATGGTGAAATCACGAGGTATAAGGCTCCAGGAGAAGAAGAGGAGAGTCCATGCTACTCACCCCGGAGAGCCCTTTGTTTCTCCTCCTCTGCAGCCAGCTGCTCCTCTATCTTCCGTTCCCTTTCCTCCCGCTCCAGCTTCTTCCTCCTCTTCTCCTCTTCTATTGCCAGCTTCCGCAGCCTTTCCTCCTCCTCTTCCCGCCTGTACACACGTGCAATGCTCAACACAGGGGAAACCGGATGGGTTTAAACTTCATTGCAACCGGATCACGGGTAGTAAACTGGATCACCAATTTGAATTTTGAAGAATCAAGAAAATCAGAACAGCGAGATGCAAGATGCTTTGAGATTTAATAAAATAAAGCAATGAATCTTGACTACTGTATGTGCTTGAGTGGATCATATTATAATCCATCTAATCCTTAGGCTCTTAGGTATCAACTTATCAAGGAAAATGTGAAAAAGGGAAATATTGGTAGAATATTATTCGTCGTTTGGAAGTGGGATTCCAATCAAGGATAACGAGTCCAAAATACGACTGATCCAACAAATAGGTAGGTAGTAAAATAGGTATTCATAATATTTATTTGATCTAATAACTGTAAATTAATCAAAAATTATTCATAGAATTCATTCAAATTAGATTAGTTTATAGATGGATTTGATTTATCAGATACATACAAATTAAATGAACAAATCAGAGAATTTAACATTGCGTTTTGCTGCTCTTCAGACTACAACAAAAATTCAAATCGCTTATCCAATTCAGAAAACACGAAGCAGCTATAAAGCTATAAGTTATAACACATGAATAAGTAAATTTGACGCGTTATAATACGTTGGACGAGTCAAGTGTTGCCTATACTCCAAATGTTCGACAAGATTTCAATTTTGAGGTATCGATCACGTGTTATTGCATAACACGTGATATTTTATTTTAGTGGTATTAGTTTTGCGCATTTCAATCAATTTTAGTACTGTGACACCAATCATTCCAAAATTTCATAATTTCATACCACACTCGATAAACATTAAACAGCTGACATACCTGATTCTCTCTCGTTCCCTGGCTTCGGCTTCCCGTTTCCTCTGTTCCTCCTCCCTCTTCCTCTTCAGTTCTTCCTCTTTCTTCTTCCTCAGCTCCTCTTCCCGCTTCTTTCGGAGCTCCTCCTCCTTTTTCCTCCTCAACTCCTCCTGCTTCTTCTTCCGCTCGGCTTCCTTCCTCCGCTCCTCCTCTTCTTTCCGTCTCCTCTCCTCCTCCGAGTCTGTGTCGGTGCCGTTTTCCACCAACACACTCTGGTTTCGGAGGTACTGGTTCCGCAGGGCGTTGGCGTGAGCCTCGGCTAAGGCTCGTTTGGCTTCCAGGAAGGCTATTTCTGCCATCATGAGCTCGTTATCGTGGAACATGGAGTAGGAGTTACCTTCGAGACTTTGCAGTGATCTGGAATGAAGGGCTGGTGTCAAGGGAGGGAATAACAGAAAAATGTTTTGCGATATAATCTGACCGAGATACTGGAGACAGCAAAGTCAGTCTGATATTTGTTTTAAAGAAAATTCAGACAACCAAGTTTTACAGATAAAAACATTATGAAATTTTAATGAATCAATTCCTACATGGTACCTGAATGAGGGTGATTTGGCGCGTTCTATGCTGTTGATGGGCGCTGTGTTACTGTTCATCGGGACTCCGGGGATACGGCACGCTGAGGCGCTGAGAGGAGACGAGGTGTGATAAGAGAGTAATAGCATCGATATTCGGTGTTAAAAGTGATTGGAGAGCAAACAGGCCACGATAAGTATCGGCCGATTCCTTCTCTCTTGTTTTCAAGACTACGCGTGTCTTTGAGGGGCTGTGTCCCTTTCCCCCCTGGGGCACTGCCCCAGATCCCCTGATACCACCGGCCTTAAAGTCGTTGCATTTCTATCCTTCGGAGAGGAAAACCCCGAACCTCAATTCCTCCATCTCAGCCCCTATTTCCCTTTCACTCTTCATCTCGAATTCAAAATAGATAATGACCAATTCACTCAGGCAATTCTTATTGCTTCATTGGATCGACTATAAAAGCATCGGGGTCACTGCTGCAGTTATGTTCATGATGACAAATCCTTTCTGTTTTTCTGTCTTTTACAGGTAAGCTATTATTTTTGTACGCACAGTATTTAACTATTTACATCTTTACATACGGCATATTATTCATCGAATTATCTAATTATAGGTATTCATGTTTACTAGTGTGTACTGTGCAGACTGCACAGAATATTTATTTTGACTGCACGTTTTTATACCACAATATTATGTATAAACGTATAACTCATTAGGAAACGTGGCAGACAATCAAACATGGCTTCGTTGAAAATGGCGATAATTTAATATTTCAACGGAGGTACAGTATTTATGCAGATTGATAAACCTAACAAAGTATCGAGGTATCGTATAAGGTACCAACTTAACTTGAAATACTTAAATGGAAGCCCGATTAGTTAATCACTGAGTTAATTCATTTGCATAATTATTGCTGGCGTAACTATTACTTACAGAATGTACAGAAATAAAATAATAAATCAATTCATATGTTATGTAGTATATGCAATCATAAATATAAATGCCCAGTATAACAATGCTGTTTCAATGATCAATCACTCAAACTTAACATTTTCATGCATATGCTAATCAAATGGTCGCCAAAAATGAAAAATCACATTTAAATGCTTTTTCCTAAAACTTTGCAGTTCAATCAGAACGTTTTCCTGGAAAGCCTTGAATCTTGATCAATCCTAAAAATCTACAATATAATAACACGACAACACGTTGCGTGATGGATGCTTCATCACTCTTCTCTAATGTAAAATCATCATTACAGCATCGCACGTTTTATTCTTTTTGGAGTGTGTTAAATCAACGAAAATATTGCTGATTGAGTGCATGAGAGAATAATATACAACAACCTCAATACGTGCTAGCTGAGAATTTCAAAACATTCTTTCATAGCAAGGTCAAAGATATTTATTCAGGCATTGAAAAAGACTCAGTTCAATACAAAGAAACAAATTCTGATCAATACATGCAGGGCCATGAGAATTTAAGCAGGTTTGCTCAATTTCGTGAAGTTTCAGTTGAAGAGTTGTTTGATCTAGCAAAAGATCTGTCAGACAAGTCATGTGAACTTGATATCTTACCTATTTGGCTTTTCAAATCATGCCTGCCTGAATTGATAGAAATAATTCATTTCATAGTAAATGAATCACTTCAGACAGGTATTTTTCCCAGTGAACTGAAAACTGCTCTCATACGACCTAGCTTGAAGAAAGCCAATCTTGACTCTGATGTTTTGGCCAACTACAGGCCAGTCAGTAACATCCCATACATCTCGAAGCTGATAGAAAAAGTAGTACACAATCAACTCATAGAATTCTTGGATGGGGAAGAGTTATTTTCAAAATATCAATCTGCCTATCGGAAATTTCACAGCTGTGAAACGGCAGTGCTGAAGATTCAGAATGATCTACTCATCATGATGGACAAACGAAATAATGCTGTTTTACTGCTATTAGACTTGAGTGCAGCTTTTGATACCATTAATCATAATATCTTACTTTGAAAGGCTGAAAAAGAATATAGATTAGATGGCATTGTTATCAAATGGCTTAAGTCCTACCTCTCTAACAGAACTTTTAGGGTAACTGTTGATGGCTGCTATTCATCTGAATGCCCTCTGAGCATTGGAGTACCACAAGGGTCAATACTTGGGCCTCTCTTGTTTATTCTGTATACAAAAGACCTCGAAAAGATTGTGACTCAGTATGGATTTTCTATTCATTTATACGCTGATGATACTCAAATATATTTTGCATTTGATGTTGATTCTGGAAATCCTGACCTCACCAACATACAGCTGTGTCTAGGAGAGATAAAGAAGTGGATGACTCTCAATTTCATGAAGCTTAATGATGACAAAACAGAGTTTCTAGACATAGGTTATTATATTAGTCCCATCGAAAAGCTGGATCTAGGTAACAGTTTTGGTGAAACTGAACTTTCCTCTGCACTACATGCTAAAAACCTTGGTTTTTACTTTGATCACCAATTAGATATGGGTGAACAGATCAAGGTCATCTCTCAGATTTGTTATCTCAATCTAAGGAATCTTCGAAGAATAGGATCTAAACTCAGCTATGATCTCAAAATCCAACTTGTTCATTCAAACATACTCTCTGTCATAGACTATTGTAATGCTTCATATGGTGGGTTAACACGGAAGAATCTACAAAAACTGCAAAACTACAAAACAATGCTAAAGGATTCATTTTCAAGCTTAATGGCAAGAAAAATGGGAACATATAAAGCCCTACCTTAAGAAACTGCATTTTGCCAGTGGAGTTCAGAATTAAGTTCAAAATTGCCTTATTAGTATTCAAATGCCTCAACAACTTTGCTCCAGATTACCTTAAAGAACTTATTTCAGTAAGAGATATCAAGAATGTGAGCCTAAGACTTGATAATGACTTTTACCTCCTAAAAGTACCTCAACCACCACGCCTATCCAAAACAGATGCCTCATTTGCCTACATTGCTCCACGCACCTGGAATCCTTTGCCATATAATATTAGAAGTAGCACAGAACTAGAGACATTTAAGAAACTTCTTAAGACATATTATTTTGAGACTGCTTTTAAGGAGATTGGCTGAACTTATATTATATGTCTGAAATGATTTGGATTTTTTTTTTTCATAATGATCTTACAGACTTGAATGGTTAATGTGGTCACGCTTGAATGACAAAATATTTCCAAGTGTTATATTAGAGATTGTCTAAGCGTGTAATAAGTAATTTGCATTTATTTATTTATTATTAACCTTCTTCATTCTTTCATTCAAGGATTGGGGTTTGGGAGGCTTACAAATCATTCTGACAATCAATTGCATGGAAAAAGTCGGCGAGGGAATTTTTAGCCGAACCATTTGGAAAAAAAACTCTTCTTGGGCTTGAAGCCCCTTTTTCAAGCCATGATATTGTGTGGCTATAAAGTAGTATAGGCACAGTATGATAGTGTGATGAATATTCAGCTGAAGCCTCATCTCAAATGATGGATAGAATCAAGTGCTTCTGCAACGCCGATCAGAGGGACCAGCTTATCAGCGGCATATTAGCATACCTTTAGGATCACAAAATCTTCCTGATATTGACCAACCAGCGCACGAGTTTACGGCCAACTTCGCGTGCTGATTGGTAAATGTTGCAGGGACCTATCTGGGCAAGCTAATACGCCGCGGATAGTAGTTTATCAGCACTTCTCCACCTACTTATTGCTCTGTTCCTTTGGCGGGAAGGTCGTCGAGCACTGCTCGGGGCGGTGATGCTTATTGTGGGAATTTTATTCTGTTCTGCGAAGAGGGTCAAGGTCTTTAAGCAAATTAGGACAATAGCTATGATAGGCCAGCTGTAGTTATTTGTCAGATTTATTTTTGATTAAAAAACAGTATCATTTACTTCAAACATGCTGTAAGAAACAATATGACACTACTTACATAATATGTGAACGACCCCTACAGTAATAACAAAAAATTGTCAAATGACATTCCCAAGTTCAGAATTCATAACAAAATAACAAACAGAATTCATACAGACTTATTTCTCATTTCAAAGTCATACCCAAACTTATACCCTTATAATTCAGTAATTCCTAGAAAGCATCCGACATCACCATTAAATTGATTTAGCTATTTAGGGGCATGCTACAAATAACGACAACGTATTAAAATATTAGCTTACCCATGGGATTCAAAATTAGAGTTTATTATGGTCAACTCGCACACTGATTGATCTATAGCAAATATGAACCTGAGGGTAAGCTAATCAGCTGCCGATGATTAAAACCTACCTCGATTGTTGTGTAGGACCATATTCGAGGAGGATAGGATGCAGATCTCAGCGTGAGGTTGGGCAAAGTCTTTAGCTTTCAGAGACCGTTCCTGAAACAAAGGAGCAAATAACGAGCTCTTCAAAACAAAAACGAGGAATGAACAAGCTTAGGAGCCAGTTTTTGATATCCACCAGGGATTTAAGGGGGGTTCCCCTGGAAAACCACCATTTCTTCGCCCACCATTCACCTGTTGGGGCGTGCAGATTGTAGAACCTCTTCCGACTTGCTTGAGGAAGACAAACTGTTCTGGGATTGAGTCACCTCTGATCTGGCTCTTGATGGCAGAACGTAACCCACCGAGGGTAGTTTCTCCTGTGACTTTGGGGAAGAGGTAAGGGGAAACAATCAGGGGCAGGTCTCATATAATGAGGGTTCTTTAGTCTTATAGAGGAACACCAACTTAAAACATTGCTTACCCAGGATCTGTTTTCTACAGTGTAAACATAAGTTCAAGCTTGATAACTATAACTGTATGTATAAGTCATGTTATTTGACAACTTTTTACTTTATTCTGATGCCAGAACGGTGCTATTATTTTACTATTCTAAACAATCCGTTGCAAGCTGAACCTGTGACTTTGATAAAGCCTACACTCGCAGCCGATCCACGATCGACAGGCTTCCAGGCTTCTGGCTTCCAAGAAAGTTGATTTGCTACCAGTACGTGTAGCTCAACTATATCCGGTGGCTGCTGGTGATATGAAGTGGTAAGCTTTGCTTTAGATTCTACCTGAATTTTCAAGATCATTCATGTTGCGAAGAATACAAACATAACAAAGTACCTAGCAGAATTTAAAAACCAATTGAATGGAAACGGTAATTGATTGAATGATCGGCTTGGCTTACACTTGTTGGTTTAGATTCGTTTGAACTGCTTGAGCTACTGCTGGAAGAGCTACTGCCGTCACTAGTCATGTAAACATCCTATTCCTTAGTTCATCACGAGAACAGCTACGTCTTTGGGACTTTCAGAGGAGTGGAATGACCTTGCCTAGATAAAACAATTTTGTTTTGAAAAACGTTTATAATCATGATATTTTGTTCAGTAATGAACGATTGTTCAATAGTTCAATGTTGATAATGCTGAGATCTTTCATACCAATACTTTTATCATACCAAAATATCAGTCTAATGTTTGCATTTCTTATCTGATGCAAAATACATACTTGCATTAAATAGTTAAATCCCTGATATGTCAACATAGAATTTTTGTAACAAGAACTGGGTTTTCAATTTCTCCTCACTCATGGGAGAAAACTATAAAAGCATGAAAGAGCATAAGGTATAATTTTAGTTTACCCCCATTTCATGGAGCCTTATTTTGTGCATATATCATTCAGTAACCAATGTATAAACGTTTATAATATTAAGCAATATAACAGTAATGAATAATTGAACTTCAAAAGAAGTATAATATAACAATTTAACTTCAATTTTCATTTCAATTTTGGCAAATATAAAAGTGATGCAGAGTTGGAAAAATTGCATCCACCACAGCTTAAAGCAAGTAAAATAAAAATGATATTCAAGCACTCAGTCTCATTTGATATCCATCCATAAAATTAAATCAAATCAAAAAAGGGTCACAAGAAGTAAAATTATGAAAACAATAACATGAAGAAAATTATCCAAAATCACTGACATACTAATAGTCCATAAAGGATATCCCTCTTATTAAAATAGTAGATTAATGTCAAACACCATGCATAATACTGTTCAGTATTGGAGTATCACATTCGGTATACTTATTAGGTACAATTTATTAAGTTTGATAAAGTACAAAATCATTTTTCCTCATCAATCAAATCTTTGCATCCAAGTTCATTCAACTCCTGAAAGTATTTAGCAAAATCATTGAAAAAGAGTTCTTCATCTTTCACATATTTCTCAGTCCAAACTCGGAATTTTGGGTCAGTGATCAGTGCAAGGTCAGTAGAAAGCATCATGAGATCACCATCCTTGTTTTCAAACTGTATTGGGCCCTTCCACTCACTTCCTTTATGAGTAGTCTTCTCTACCCATTCTTCTTCAAGCATGAATCTGTAATATTCATTACTGAATGTTGACTCTGATCTTGACCATGGCCCCCAAAAACCACTCCTATCAGTATGGCATCTACCAACTGAGTGGGCTCCAAGCAAAGCCACAATTCCTTGATCATCAAACCCCATTCGATAGAAAATATCTCTTACATGCTGAGCATCTTTGTCTCCATCAGGTAGTCTTCCATCAGGTGAGAATCGGTTATCATCTTTGTAGTCAGCAGGTTCATCTGCATCTGAACGACCATATCTGAAAGAAACAATAGGGCCCCCCATTTCTTCAACAGCAACCACACCAGCCAAAATATATAAATCAGCATAAGAAATTTCGGGGTGCTTTGCTTTTATTGGTTCTAAAAGATCCCTAGCAATTCCAAGACCAGCATTGCCTCCATGGTCTGACTCTGGTTTGAAACGCATGGTACCACCATCTGAACCCCCATTTTTAGCATGCTTACACCATGTACCAGAAGAATGCCAGGCAAGTCTCATAAGGAGAGGGGCCACATAACCACCACCACCTTGAACACCTTCATCAACAGATGGATTGATTACACTCTCATCATCAATCAGATCAATAATCTCTTGACGAATTTGTTGCCAGTCTGGGACTGATCTTGCATTTGCAGCCATGGTAAAACCAAAAAGGGTGTAGCCAACAACACCAATTCCAGCTGCTGCAGTGGACATGGCAAATTTGTTTCTTTTTGACACTTTCACTTTGGTAGCAAGTGATCGCACACTTGTTCTACTCAGTTGTGTGACTGAGTGAGTTGCCAAAGCTCGAGTTGCAATTCCAAGCATTATGGTACACAGCTCAAAAAAAGAATTTGATTAAGTAAAAATTTATAATTGAATTGAATTGAAGTTCACAGCAATTACTAGTACTTGGTTGATATTTGATGCTAAACCCATAGGTAGATTAACAGAGATCAATTGTTTATTTGGAGCTGTGTAAGTTTGGAAATTAACTTTAAATGTCAAGGTACTTTTTGGAGTCATTGTTTTAATTCATTGGGCTGTGGTTTCTTATCAAACCAGGAAGGAGATGGTTTTGTTGCAGTGAAGGCTCATTTGACTCACAGGAGAATAGGTGTTGCAGCTTCAGCAGCAGTTGCTGGAATTAAAGGAGGAGCAGTCAGCAGCTATGCACTGTGAAATCTGCAGTGAAGACATCAGTCCATGAAACAGGAAGGAGGAATTTAAATCATATAATCAACAGTAATTTCAAGGCATACAGGATCATTCAGGCATATGACAGTGCATCCATCCTCAGAAAATTTTTGGCCGATGACATGCATGGTATTTGGGCTCAGAGGAGAAGATTATGGACATCATGGATGTGATAGAAAAAGGACCACGGCCTGTTAAAGTGACATTGTCCAACTCATCAGTTGTGTCTCACATCCTGTCTAAGGCACATAGACTTAAAGACAGTGACAAGTACAGCAGTGTTCTTGTCCCCAGATAGATCATTTGAACTGACAGCAGAACACCGGATTCTGGTACAAGAATTAAAGAAGAGAAGGTCTGAGGAACGAGAAGGAAGACATTTTATTAAAAATGGTACTGTCCACAGTGTCATGAACATGTAATACAATGAAATGGGACTTAGAGGGAAATTTTGATTCTAGATTACATGTACCAATAGTTTTAGGCTAGTGATAAAATATGATGTAAGAAGGTTTTTGTCCACCTGTGTTGCCTCATGGCAAAAAATGTTCATTCTATTCTATTCAATACTCCTTAATTCTGAGTAATAACTTACAACTCTCAAGTCTCGACATTACAATGGATACTGTTTTAAGCAATGATGTTGTGGATATTGCTTGATTAAAAAACTGTACATTGTTCTATAGACCTATAGACTAGGTACATTTTTATATAACTGAAAAACAAGCATTTCATATTTTCAAGAAGATCTCTTAGAAGCTCAACATTTGACTTTACATCAAATAGAAATATTTTAATTCAATGTGCTTATTTTTTCATAAGATAAGATTTTCAAAGTGGTAAGGTATAAGTCACAAGAATGAGGTTAAAATTACAATCGAATCTTTGCTAACCAAGATGTTGTGTATGGATTGCAGGAGAGTTAAAAGCGATTTGTTGCCTTCTGCACTTATCATTCATTTGGTTAATGGTTATTGGTTAGGATATATGGGGCTTTTGATTTGTTGACTCTTCGTAGGATGTTACCCTACCCTCGCGCGCGGCGCAACGTTCCACATTTGGACGTCACTTTGCAGCCATCCAGTCAGAAGAAATAGACGGGGCAACGTCCGTCGATACCAAACCCTTTAAAAACACGTTTCCTAAGCCCGGATATAGGTGCAGTGTCCTGAGGTTGTCTGACGTTGAGTACAGACCCTCTCGAGAATCAGCGCCGCGCGGCTGGGTCAGCGGGTCATACATCGTACGACAAGTGAAATCCATTTAAATGGTGTGTACCGTGTATTAGTGTTGTCTATTTTTCTTGGTTATTGTCTATGTGAAGAGTGAAGGTTAAATACCGTAATCCTTATGTAATGTTATTATTAAACAAAAAATAAGATACTTAATACTTATTTGGAATAGAGTGTCAATGGTTATCATAATTTATGATTAGTGCTTTGTTCCTCTTCTGATTTTATAATATTGTGACTGGAGTCTCACCATCCCATCACTGCCCATTTATTTGAGACCAACCTGTTTGCAGTGATTTTCCCCATTCTCTACCCAAAGACATATGTTTTGACTCCCCCTTCTATTAAGCCCTGGAGAGTAATCATTAAATGGCCTGTCTCTTGCCCAGTAAATTTGGAAATAGATATAAAATATCACATTGCAGAAATACATCGGGTACTCCAAAAGAGAATATTGTGAAAGAAAACGTTTGGGAATCATATCCGGTGGAATCGAAGAAGAGGAACACAACGAAAATTAGCCCCCATTAGCCAGCACAGGGGTTGGGTGGTGGCAAGGTGGTTGTTAGGTCATTGCTAATGGTTGCTAAAATTTCAAGATCAGCCCTCACAATGGTTTATTAAGGTCCCACTGAAAATTTAGCCACCATCAGCCCCTGCCACCAGTTTTATTATGATACATTTTTGTGGTAGCTAGAGCCCCTGAGGGATGGCTGGTGGGGGTTAAATGTGAGCTAGGTGGTTGCTAATTACAATAGCCACCATCAAAACTGAAAATATCCCTCAAATAATGTGTTTTCAAAAAAACATGGTATCTCCCATTAGCCCCCACCTGCAACTTTTAGACCCCTCCAGTGACCGCTTGCCCCCTCCAGCAACCATAAGACCCCAGCTCAGCAAACCATTAGCCCCCACTGCACCATCAGTCCCACCCAGCAACTATTTGCTCCTACCAGAACCATTCACCCCCACTAGCAACCACTAGCCCCCACCAGAATCATTAACACCCACCAGCTCACCAGCAACCATTAGCTTCCACCAGCAACAATTAGCACCCACTAGCAACCAATAGCCCCCACCAGCAACCATTAGCTCCCACCAACAACCATTAGCTGGTTGGCGCTGATGGTTTTTCATGGTGGCTAATGGTTGCTAGTTGGTGCTGATTGTGGTGGCTGGTGGGGGCTAATGGTTGCTGGTGAGGGCACATGGGGGTGGCTAGTGATGGCTGGTGGGAGCTAGTGGTTGCTGGTGAGGACTGATGGGGGCTGATGGTGGTGGCTAGTGGTGGCTATTGGGGGCTAGTGGTTGCTAGTGGTGACTAATGGTATCTAGTGGGAGCTAATGGTTGCTGCTGGTGGTGGTGGCTATCGGTGGCTGGAGGGGGCTAATGGTTGCTGGCCAGGGCTGATGGTTGCTGGTGTGGGCTGGTGAGCTTGATGTATGTGATATTTTTACCATTTTTACACCAGATTTCGAAGTTTTAGACTAAAAATCGTTGTTGTTGAGCTAGCCATAAATTTGTATTTTTTGGTGTGATTAGCCCTCACTGGGTGTCTATAGCCACCACTATAGCCCCCACCAGCAACCACATGGTGGCTATAGCTTCCCCGAAAATGAATCACAAAGAAACTGGTGAGGGGCTGGTGGTGGCTAAATTTTCAGTGAGACCTATTGGGGGCTAGTGGTGTCTGATTCATTACTTTAACCCCCCACAGTGTCTGGGTGGTGGCTAATAGAAACTAATTGGGGCTAATTAGCCACCATTAGCCTCCACCAGTGGTGGCCCCTATAAGCCACTGTGGGGGCTAATATTGAAAATTTAGCAACCATTAGCAACCACCCAGGCACTGCTTAGCCCCCATGGTGGCTTATGGTGGCTGGTTTACTTCATGTTCCTCTGCTTGGTTTTTACCATAAGGATTTGCAGGTTTTAAAATTTTTTTGCCAATGCCAGAAAACTTCAAACTCCCTTTCATCACCCCTGCCAGCATTTGAGAACCCATTCCCACCTTTGGGTGATGACATTTTATGTGATGGCCCCCTTACTTAATAAATTAATTCTACTGAGGAACATGAAACGATGTCAAATTGACATAAGAAGGAACCCAAAAAGACTATGCAAGCTAGAAATAAAGCCTCTCACACCCATGGGAATGATAAGCACATTTCCTGAAGAAATTTGCCAGGTTTAAATCAAATGAACTTGCATCATAGTTATCTCAATAATTTAATTTCCAATTTTCATTTTTCTGTTATGTACTTACCTGTTGTATCTACCCTAATTGGTTGTGTCTCAATTATTGTCTAATCCAAATAAATTTGTAGATCAACAATCTAATACTTTTCTACAACTTATGTTCAATATTTCAGCAACTGCTCTCATACATGCCTTTATCATCACTGGCTACATTGGCCTCAACAAGCAAAGAGATGTGCAGCTATATCACTGATCTAGCTATGGATAGTCAACTTGTTATCAGACCCATAAATTCCTGGATTAAACTGAAACACTTTGCCAAGATAAAGGCACGCTTTGTAGAGATAGGAATGTTATTTCGTGCTATCACAACCCTTTCTGACACAACTCAAAAACTGAGCACCATTGAAATATTCCTGTATGAATTAGAAGAGACATACCATAAAATCTGTGAAGACATAAGCCTTGGATTTGCATATGATTGCATTGGTCTTTTCCTTTATAAGTTCATTGCTGACTGGGATGATGAAGCTCTTGTGCGTACATTTGAACTGATAAATAAGCTGTCAAGACTCAAAGAAAGAGTCGATAAGGTTCTAGTGATCCCCAAGCATGGTACTTTTAAAAATTTTGAACGGGATGTCAGGCAGTTCATCCAAGAAATTTTCCTAAAGAAAGCAGTGTCGCCAGATCAGAGAAGTCTGTGGTTGTCTTTGGTGATGGAAATGTATCCAGAGCAACAGTCTCGCCTACTCTATCTCCTATATGGTCCTTTACTATCAAACAATGGGAAGTGTACTGGCATGATAGACTGGGATATGCTAACACACTGTTATGGACATACATGTCCTTATAGCAACTTGCAGGAGCTTGCTAATATTGTGTCTCTGATGTTTTCTTCTAAGAGGTTCAGATGGACAGATCACACAATGATCGAGTTTTTCAACAAGCTTACAAGTTAGTCATGACTGAAAGCTGTTTTATTTCTCTCAGACTTTGATAATCATGCCCAACAATGAATGTAACATGTTTTTGACATTTTTTTACATCTTACAAGACGAAGTAGTTGGGAATTTTGCGAAAAAATCCCGATATTTTTGCTTTCCATGAAATTTCAATAAATAAAGTTATCATCATACGTTAACATTTATAGTACTGAAAAAATCCCCATAGTTTCGAAACCCCAAATCTCGATCCCCAGAATTATCATGCCACATAAATATGTATTTTTAAGGTAAATTGTTTCTAAAAGTGGAATATTAACTGATAACGTTATTCAC
This sequence comes from Beroe forskalii, assembly GCA_011033025.1. Classification (NCBI taxonomy): domain Eukaryota; kingdom Metazoa; phylum Ctenophora; class Nuda; order Beroida; family Beroidae; genus Beroe; species Beroe forskalii. Next base: position 143,280 of record WFMF01000060.1, on the reverse strand, counting down.
GACACACAACCATAAATATTCTACACAGGAACACCTGAGCCCTGGTGTTTGGAAAACAATGCCAAGTTGATGTACATGCTGGGTCATACCATGAGTGTCAAGCTACTCCAGGCGAAGCTGTTGTCTGAGAAGAGTGCAGAGTTCAGTCACATTGCATATCATCTCGCCCAGGTTCTTTTCAAAGTTGCTTTCTACTTCTTTAATGATTGTACCTATCGGGTCAGGGACTCAAGAATTTATATTGAGTTTATAATATAATTAATTTCAGTTCTGATTTTACTATCTGAATTTGAAATGCCTAGAATGTATGATAAATAATGTACCCTCTCTACAGGTCTCTGCCCAGAATTCCCCTGAAGGTTCCCCAGAATCAATGATGTGGTTTGTCCGAGTCATATCTGACTCTATCAAGATACTCCCGTCCCCTTCCAGACGATCTTACACCATCAGAGAACTGTTCAAGGCTTGGAAAGACAATGTGATCTATTGCGATTAAATTTGAATGATGATTATCAATCTCTGAATGCAGAATATTTTATGAAGGAGCAATTTGGAACTTACCCAACAATTATTGCTTGAATATGCTGGTTTGGTATGGAGCCTGAGTCCCTGCCTCCAGCCAAAACGGTTAAAGATAAACACTTTTCCTTTTCAATTCATCCAAAGCCATCTTATAGTAAAAGAAAAATGTGGTCACATCATCAGAAAAGAAAAAAAGATATTTGTGAAGGAGCACCTTTTAAAAGTGTCCTGTTTGCCAAGATTTTGTCACTTTTGAAACGTGCTCCTTCATAATCATTTCTTGCTATTTTGATGATTTTACCACTTTTTCCTTCTTCAAAGAGATGGTATTGATCAAGTTTAAAGGGACAAGTCTACATCTTTTACTGTTTTGGCTTCAGGCGGGGGTATGCCGCTAAATGTAACATAAAACATGAAATATGAATATTCGAAACAATACGTTTCGTGCATTAACAAATACCAAGAATTTATTCAGAAGATCATAAATTCTTATTAAAGTATTAAGTTGTTCATTTTCTTGTTGCAATAATGAATACCTGTTGCCTGTGCATGTGCTTACAAACACATTACTCAGTTAAATTCTTGATTGGTTCACGTTCGGTTCTGATGCACTGACCTACAGTATCTATAGTATCTCTAGTATTCTCACCAAACTAATCTCAGAAGACATCAGGGATGACATCAGAGTTGCTGTTGTGAACCTGGCCTCTGTGAGTGAGTTACTCATGGACCGTATGTTCAACGACAAGGACTCAAACTGCTTCGTCTTTACGCAACCTCCTCCTCTTACCCAGAATGAGGAATAGGCTTCTCTCTGTGTAACCTAACTCTCGTTATATTAGATCAATCAATGCATTCATTCGCGGTAGATGTGGAATTCAACCGTTTTTTGAGTAACGTTCTTTAGATGTTATTCTAACTGTGATGCGTATGGGATGCAAGAAAAGGTTTAAATGTTAAAACTTAAAAGCTAAAATTTGTAACAAACATAAAAAGCGTTCATACTTGTAAATACAATCAATAATTGATGTTGCCAGATGTTAATTGTCGTATGCGTTTATCTTATTAGTTGATTCAATAAATGATATCGTACTTTCAACAGATTTAGCATGAATTCTCTGCATTATCAAAAAAATATTGATCATTATTATTTTAAATTTTGTTTGTCAACCTTTTAAAGAAATGATACCATTATTACAATTTTTATTCTTATTTTCTAGATTCATTGTTATTATGAATATCATGAGTGTTATATAACCCCATACTACGGAATATCCGTGTTTCTTTTCTGTCATCATCAGCTTATAGTTATGTAAAAAGTGTTTCGTGATTCCAATGCCTAGGTATACCCGGTAGGCGGTATAGCCGTTTAATTCAAATGAAAATTATAATTCATGAAGAGTGAAGACTCACGTAGATCGGCACTATTATTGGCAAATTGTTACGTTAAATAGTAAGTCAAGATGGAGTGGTTTGTAATTTCCACTTCGTTGCTTTAAACTTTGTACTTTTGTATTATTCAGATATTCAGATTGATATCGTAGAATTTGTTAGTTATTGATTAGTCGAATGTCAGATGTTTTATATTATTTATCTTCACTGTTAACCTATAAGATTTATTTGTTACTAGAATATTGAACTGTGTTTTGCTAATCTTCAATGAAAACAACCAAATTATAACTGCATCATTTTGAGACTTGCGGTTATAATGAGAATCAAAAATATTGAAATATTTAAGAAAATATATTTCAGTTAAAGTGCGATAAGAAAATAATAATAAGCTTGAGTTCAAGAGAAATTAATTGTTAACTTGTCTGCTTTAATTCTGAAACTTCTAAATGATTCATCTTTGTATAATGCACATATATTATTATTTTATTTTCAAAATTCTAATTACAGATCAACTAAATTATTAACGGTTTTCCTAGCATGGACGTATTGGAAGCAGATGATAGGCTTACTTTTTAAGAATCCCATGGTGATCACTATAGATTCGAGTTGAGGATTTGGATAGCTTGTCTTGGAGATCTAAGAAGTTTCGGAATGAAGTCTTTCCTTGAATGAAGTTTAGGTATGTACATCACATTGGACGTTTTACATCAAAAACATTTACCAATTATTCAAATCAAAGATATCTTACCAATGAATGGGTCCCTAGAACGTTACGCATCCTATTTCTCACCTTCCCAGACCACGTATCAACCCTTACAATCAGTTTTCTGGTAGATTGGCAGATTGCTTAAACTACAATGTTCAGATTGCTCGAAAGCTACTCCTCAAAATATTTTAATGAAACTGTCCAGTTATGCTGATTATGATTTAAAGAACGTAAAAACGTCAAAAAATTAAGGGATCCATGAGCTCACTTCCGAGTTATGTCCAAACACAAGGAACAAGAATTGCGCCTGCACCGACACAATTATTGCTGTTCCCGTAGGCCGTATGCAGGCGCTTAATTTCCCTCCCCCGCGGTGCTTGATGTAACCTTAGCATCATAATAAGATAATACAAAAGGCAGTCGTTATAAACTTAAAGTGATAAGAGTATAAATATTGTTTCGATGCGCGTGCTGCGCGCGACCACCGAGAATATGAATTGGCAATGCCATTTCTTCTAAAATTCTTGCGCGCGCGTTCGTTGTTGTACTCAGTTCGTTGTAGATTTCGCGCCATTTTGTTGAATTGGTTTACGTTTCGCATCAAATTGTGCCACTGTTTATTCACGCGATGTATTTTTTTAAATGTTTATACTAAGTTGATATTACTCTTTATCTGATTTTCAAATTTCGTGCTTTTGTTTTCTGTTTCAATGCTGTCTCTTGTCCCAAAAGCAATATTCGTCTTTTCATAGCAAATAGTATTTCTCAAGCTTAGTCGAATCCAGCAGAAAGTCTAATAGTTATGCAGTTTGGTACTAAACCTAGTACAAAACCGAAGCCTTTTCCTCCAATCCACCGCCCAACTCACACCTAAGATTTTAATTTTTTAAGACAAGAATTCTTCAACAGCCTAATTAAATTTAGAACTTATCATAATTGAGGAGTTCAAGCATGCGGCACGGATGGGCCAGATCAACCTATAAGATTTATACTTTTGACAACCGACAGCTCCAAGAATTAAGAAATTCGTTATTTTGAAGATTTATGTGATATGGGGACGGACGGACGGACGGAGGGACATTTTCGCGACTGATATTATAAAGGAGCAATCCGGGCACTTTCCAGAAATTACAGTAGTTGTATTGCAAATCTGAACCTGCTATACACATATCATATTTCTAACCCTTCCAGACCACGATCTCTGCCAACCCTCTCATTTGCCTTTTTGTATTCACAAAAAGGCCAATGGGGAGGGAAAAAATTATGTTGTGATAGCTGAATTTTGGTACACCGATTGCTCGAATTCTGCTCACCCAATTTGGAACGTACGACTTGTTTTCGGGTAATCATTTACCAAATTATTTTGAAAAGTGTATTTTCATACACTAGTCATGTATGACTAGTGTACATATGACACCCTGCTGTATGAAAATACACTTTTCAAAATAATTCGGTAAATGATTACCCGAAAACAAGTCCATTTTTGTTGCAATTTTGTTCCAAATGCGCGAAAAAATTGACTCATTGACTCGAATACACAAATATTTGTAACGCGCTAGTTCATTTTGTTGTAAAGACTAAAATCATCAGTTAGTCACCGTAACAGAATATGGCTGCGCGCACCAGGCCCGATTCTTCTCTTAGTTCAGCGCGTACAATTTTTGCCAAAAGTTCGGTGCTTAATTACCACCCAAACCCAATCGCACGCCCCCTAAACCACCCAAATATCGCGGAACCATCCGAACCCACCCAAAGTATACTTTTTGGGATGTTCCAGGGTTGGTTCGGTCAGGGTAAGAGTTAGGGTTGGGTTTCGGGAATTAGGTTTAGAGTCGGGGTGTTCTACATTTTAGTAAAATTCAGTCTGGGTTCGGGATATTCTCATATTTTCACGAGCCATAATTGTAAAAACAATATTTTCTAATATTTTTGGGTGGTTGTCGGTTTGTTCAGGTTGGCCCGTTGGTTTCAAGAGCAAATGTACATTGGGTTCGTGTAGGTTGAATCTTTGAATGGTTTATGGTCGTTTCGGATGGTTCTTGCGTTTAGAACGAACGGTTTCTTGTGTCGCACTGTTACCGAAAATGCAAAAAATATGATTATTTTAAGTACAATCTTGATCTCGACTATAATAATATTTCAATTTCAATCTACAAAACTCAGTTCAAAGTTGCAGTGATTCGGTCAACTCATGTCTGTGTGTTTAAACACATTAATTATCATTAATGATAATTTTACGACTATATTTTATTATTTTAACAACGCAAGGAAAGAATCCCCAATCTTTTCTCCGTCACCTTTACCAATTGACACAGTATGAGACTCATCAATCATGAACTTCCATTGATGAAAAATCGTATGTATAAGCATGCTGACAATTGAAAACTCGTGAGATAACATTTCAACTTTTTATTAACTTACAAAGCGGAAATTTAAACAAGAATTGGCGATAGCAAATAACAGCTAAGACAGTAGTTATAACATGAATCTGGTGGTAAAACTCTTAATTTATATATCTTAATTAAATCTGTTTGAAAATCATTTATGTTTTATTAAAAAACTTTGCGTGCAGTCAATGATGGATCGGAAAAGTTGTTTACATTTTCATGGTCTTTCACGTCAGGGAATGAAATTTGACTTTTTCATTCCCAGACGATTTTTGTCGACAAGCCCACAGATGATTGATAGAGACAGAGATATGTTCAGACTTATGAAGGCGCCATTATCGAATCGGAAATAGCTTCGATTTTTAACCTCAATTTTTGCCATCGCCACCCTCACATCCCAAAGACCCCCTACTCCCTTAATGAAGTTTTCGGACAGCATAGAAATGGGCTGTGATTTTTAAGTTTTTTGCACAAACAACTTGAAATTTCTGTCTCAAAAAATGCCAGAGTTATCAACAAAAAACTGTTTTTTTGACTTTTGAGACTCCAAAAGTCACCAAAATTAGGATTAATGTTGTTGGATATTTGCCTAACATATTCTGAAACTTTCGTTCAGTTTACTCAATGAAAAGCATTGGAGAAATGCCAATTTTTGTACTGCAAAAGTGGCCATATGCAAGGTCACATTCCAAAACTTACCTGACCACCATATCCCCACCCCCATCCTCCGGAAATTGTACGATCTTGGGCAAGCGTTGAGTTAAAAATTTTGGCTCATAAAATCCATCATGAAAAACCATTAAAACGAGTGTAAATTTTCAGTCTACCGTAGCACCTAAAAACGTAAAGTAATCTACAGAGCAATGGAAGTGCTTCCCTGGGTGAGGAAGACGCTCAGAAACTCCTTCTTACTGATTCTACCGTCCATGTTCCGGTCTAGGTGGTTCATCAGTCTCTCGAACTCCTGCTCACTGCACCGCTGTCCCACGCTGAACAGCGACTGCTTGAACTCCTCCCGGCTGAGCTGTCCGTTTCCGTCGGAGTCAAATGCCCGGAATACAGCTTCAAACTGTGACTTGGGCGTGACGAAAGGCTTGTGCTGCTTGGACATCAACCTGATGAACTCGCAGAGACTTAGCACTCCGTTGTCGTCAATGTCGACGCTTCCAATCATTCCCATCACTTCTTCTTCAGATGGTTTCAAACCTGAGTTGATGGACTCATTATTTCATAGAAATTCATGGCATGAAAGCGTTGAAATTCGATAAAGTATGAACAATGTAGTGCAAAGAATCAATTTATTTGTACCCGTCACCATCATTTTATGAACTTCTAAACAACATAATGAAAACCATTTGTGAACGTATTTTGCTGAAGAGACTGTACTTGGTAGCTGCAGAACAGCAGTTCTGTAGCTGCAGAACAGCAGTTCTGTATGCTGTAGTACGTAATGCTGTAAATATGGGCGTGCACGTCGCTGTGCTGTCTGCACTCACTATAAAACCATCGCGTAAATATAGGCCTTGCAACGTCACCAAACTCGCAACTTTGGGTTGTGGTAATGATGGCATAACAACTGCCGGTAACAAACTTTTAAACAGTATGTTGAAAAGAACTCAAACCATTACCTGATCCTAAACGGTTCCGGTGCTGCTTATAAAAATATTATAAATAGTACACCATTTACTGATTTATATTTAAGTTTTTATAAGAGCTTAATAATAAATTCTTGGTAGCACTGACTTGCTTATTTTATTTTAGGGTCATGTCATAATATGTTGGGTACTCTTGATGCATTTGCTAAAACATGTGTTTTCGCATCCTGCTGCAGGCGTGCCAATAAGAACTTAATAGAAGGCAGACAAAAACCAAAGGAAATATACGAAAATTTATTCAAGAGCAAAAACTTATGGCTTATAAACGAAAAATAAGACGCTAAATCCCGATGCATGTTGATATGAATAATTGTTTAAACGCCACCAACTCATTAAAATGCTTAATCAAATAGCCTGTGAAACTACTAAACTACTGACTGAATTCACGAGCAAGTTGATGAAAAATATTATGATAAACTCATATATTCCACAAAACCATACTACAACAAGAAACTGCTTACCGACAGTGTGGAGCAGGAGTTTCAGCTCCAGTACGGATATCACGCCATCCCCGTTAATATCATACTTCTTAAAGGCGTTCTCGTACTCCTGAACCTGGTCCAAGGTCAGAGTCACGGGAATAAGCGGACCACTCCTCTTGAAGATGGTCTGCAACTGCATGTTCTTGTTGTTCTTGTTGTTGCCGTTGTTGTTGCTGTTGTTGTTGTTGTTGCTACCACTGTTGCTATGGTTGCTGTGGTTGGGGAGCACGTGGTTGTTAACAGCACTCGTGGTGAAGATGTGGTTGTTGTTGATGGTACTCGCACATGACGATGTTTTGCCGGAAGACCGACCTATCTTAGTGGCACTCTCCACGTGCACCTGGGAGTACTGAGGTCCATGATGGGTATTAGCGTCTGGGTAATGGGTATGGTGATGTTTCGGCAGAAAGTTCTGTCCAATTGTTAGACTCAAACACACAAAGATCTTTAGACTCAAACAGATCTTGAAGTTATTGGTTCTCAAAAATCTTAGAAATGTAACAGGCAGTTCAGATAGGAACACTTAAAAAGTTTTTGAAAGTACAATGTTTTACTTTGAAATTTCTGCTGCCATTTTGGTTTATTTCTTACCTGAAGATCATCAGAAATTGAGAAAACTCCCGATCCTGACCTTTCTTCATATACTTTCATCTTTGAGCCACATTTGCGTGCCTAAAAGTACGGATGCGAAAGGGGTTATCATAGTGGGTAGGGTCAAGTGATTGGCCACTGGCTCAGTAATGGCGACACGGTTAAATCGTTACAACCATTTACGCACGGAAATTGCTTTATCATATACTTTCGTTGTTATTCTTTAGGTATAAAGGGATCAGGCATTGCATTTCAAAAGTAAAGTTCAGGTCAACGAAACCACCAAAGAAGCCATTCACCTCTTTCCCTAATAGTGCAAGAGACCATTGAAAAGTGGAAAATTTCGAGTACAAACTATCAAAGTATCAAAATATACAAACGCTTGTAAAAATGCATTTGATATGGTGAATTGGTGATGCGCGTTGCAATGGGCCAGTGACGCAAATATAATGGTTCTATTGTTCGATAGTCAGGTGAATAACAAAGGCTGTTTTGGAGGAGCTATTTTCACTGAAGATTTACGAGTAGCTATATAGTGCAACAACCCATTATCGCATAATGCAAGCGTGTGATTACTTTATTGCCTTATTACACCTCGATGAGAGCACCAGTTTAAAGTTTTCTAAAACTCAACAAATAAAGGACTTTGCTATGGCAATCTTTTATCATAACCTCAACTTGAGGTTCTATAAATGTAAACACAATATGTTATAGAGTTATAAGTAAACTGAACTGGGCTATTCAGAAATTCGAAAATTGTCCAATAATAACAGAGGTAATTGATCACGGATGGCTTATATACTTTGGAATATATATTTGGAAACGTAGAATCGTTATACTCCTTAACTCATACACAATGCATCATGATGATCATTATCAGTGTTATATGTAATATTTTCCAAATATTTGGAGAATCTTATGACTCGCAGTATTGCGTTAACAGAAACACAGTCTGAAAGAACAGTGAAATAGGCGAACTATGAGAGTACCATGGTACCTTGATCTTGGTATGGTATGCGTTAAAGTCTATGCCGAAGGCACGCCGCAGCTGTGTCGGCGTTACTCCAAGTCCAGACTGCCACAGAAAACAGCCAGATATTCCATATTTTGAACGATCTGATCAACTGATTAAACTCACTTAGTTAAGTAGTTAAAAAATGCTTACAGGATTTGGAAAGGCGATATTTTAGGAAAGGCAGCCTACATGAAATATTTGGAGGCTAGGGGAGAAATATCCTCTCGACTTAAACCAAATAGAAGTTATGTCATGGTGACTTCAATAGAAGTTATGTCATGGTGACTTTAAAAGTTAAAAGGATGAAAAGGACACTTTATTATGGTAGACAACCTCATTAGTCCTTCTCAGGAAAGCACAGCATATGTGCATACATATCCCCAAATACTACGTCAGATAAGCCATGCTTTTCACAAAGAACGTCTACAAGAATTTCAAACAAAGGTACAGATGGCGATATGTCGTTATGCCATATTCATGCTTAAGTCACGACAATAACAAGTAGCTATAGCCAGATAGTATCTAGTATATACTCAATGGTATCGTGAAAATAGATCAGGACAACAGTATTTACATGTCAAAAGAAGCTCAATACTAAGGATTATCAGTAAATATAAATCAGGAATGTGGATCTCAGGAATAAAGGGAATCTGCCGATGATCAGTGTGTGTATGTGTATTTTGATCTGAACAAATCTCGTACAGAAAAGCCGAAAATAAGATGAAGCAGTGGCGGAGTACTGGTATACTGTATAGATTACTTGTCTATATTTATCTATTACTATTTCTCTGCTCTTCCTCCGAATGCCATCGCCATCTAGCAGTCTGCGGCAGAACACATTATTACTAACCATGGGGATGTACGAAATATCGGTACTTACTGTGGGTAAACAATATATTGCACAATGAGCTTTGTTATGACGATGGAGAAATTTGAGCGTAATGAGTAAATAAATGAAAGAAACCAATCAATTTGGTTCAGCAGTCTCATGCAGATTTGACCTTTGCAATGAATTTGTAACTTCAAAAAAGGTGCAAGACCATCATAGCTTCATGAATTAATTCCTTCTCACTCTGATAGCTGTGTACGTTACCGCCGAGGCGAAGCCAAGGTGGTTGCACAGCTCGAAAGGTGAATAGGTCTTAATTGTTACGATGTTCAACGGTGTGGTAGGTGCACTTTATAATGGAGCTAGGGAGAGTCTCGGCTGTCTCCTCAACCGTGTAAGTTGTGGTATGCGGCAACATTTCGGTAACCGCTTATTATATCGTCCGTAATGAATTAAAATATATCCGGTGGTAGCTTGGCTCAATTTTATACTTTAAGTCTCACCTGAAATATCGATTTCAGCTTCTTCCTCATCACCCAAATGGAGAAGATAGATCCCCGTGATAAGGGGATGGTATCAAAGCAATTACGGCCAGGGGACAGCCTGAGGAGCGTTTCCAAGACCACCACCAGACCAAAAAGTAGAAAAAGATAAATGTCATAAGAATAGAACAGTGTCCTATGTTCCTTTCGAAACTTCGTACTTCTTTTGAGATTCACTCCATTCGGAAACGTGAAATTTCGTGCTCCTATGAGGTCAAATATGTCGTAACAGCGCTCTAATTTTATTCAGATATTCCCTTAATATTGAATATATGCCATGAAAGATATTACTTAAGTCACGTGAAAGGGAAATTTTCCTTCTAAAATTTCTGAGAATATGCAAAAATTGATACGTTTGTGCCTGGGATTTTGTTAAGGCCAATTGATTCATAATTTTAGAATAAGGCCTGCACTATTCATTCTGTTATTGGAGAGGATGTTATCCAGGATGGATATCAAATGGATTTCATCCAAGAATATGGCATTGGGAAAGGTTTTTCAAATATTCACTATTCAGTATTTACTTTCTCATACTAGTGAGTGGTCAGTGCCTTAGATGGTGGGGTTTGGTGCTTGGTATAATGTGGGATCATGTGGATTATGAGACTCCTTTCTTTCCCTTTTGAGCTGGTCCTGCCTTTTGGAGAGGATGATTTCCGGCTTCGTCATATCAAAGGCAAGATGCATGTACCTTAATAATAACACATCATATTCAGTTACCCTACGGCCTTTACGGTCAAAACTCACGAGATAAGTAAATGTCCTTTGCCTCAGTTGAAGAGTCACGTACTGAACTAGTAACATACGAATGGTTCCAACTCTAATACAGCAGAAAAATGGTCGATTATTGTTGTCAACCGCGTGAACTCGCCTTGGATGCCTGCATAAATGCTATGATTATGAGATTATGCTGTCGTAAGCTAAGTAGAGCTCCCAGCTCATAATAATATACGATAACCATGATCGTGCCTTTGAAACTGGTGGTTATGCTATTTAGAGAATTTATCTATATTACCGTGTGTTATACCCTGTCTAATTCTAGAATGTGTGCTTCATCAACCTTATACATAACGAGCTTTCTTCTCATTTCATGCTTCCATAATATATATGAGATTGTCTAGATTTCCTAGATCTCTAAATTCTAATTTACTTAAGTACAGCATATTAGGGTTAATACGTCGTTTAGCGAGAAGGCTTCAGTCTCGATTCTGTGTCCTGGAGCCTTTGGTGCCACATTTGCATGAGACAAAGCCATAATGTTCTCTCCGATAAATCGGGTTAATTTACAAATTTGCTTATTCAGCATGTCTGATGTGTCCAATGGATATGGGATGGATGGATATTGGATGACCCAATTGTCCTAAACCCAAAGAGGTAGATTGGGACAGGAACAAGGACAATTGTGACAGTGAGACAATTGGGACAACTGGGACAGGACAGTGGGACAATTGGGATAGATGGGACATGGAAAATTGGACTCCCAATTCTATATGAAAGACAATAGTCTAAGTCATCATTTAACATGGTCTAGTCCTAATATGTCCTTTTTGGTTTTGGAAACAATTACGTTCCAAGTTAACATGAAATATTGAAGAAATTGGTTGAGGGATATCCTTAAGAGTCTTTAGTTCGTAAAGTATGCAAAGTATGGATGTTTATTTCAGACAAATGACAAAATATACTTATAGTCAAAGATTTCATTCCTGATTTCCGCCTTTTTAGTTTTTTGGTCTGTCTCAAATTGTCCAAAATGTCCCTAAAACCTACCCCAAACTCAAAGATATGAATCGGGACAGGAAAATTGGGACAATGACATTCTCCTCTTGGCTCTTCATTGCATCTATTGGACACCATGAATCATTGAATATCTGCTATGGACCTCCTATGCAGCTATTTTCTTATTTTGACCATCAGGTATACTTTCAACTTTTCAAAACGGATCCAAAAAAGGTCCATCATTAGCATCAGACATTTCATCTGGATCCATGAGACTACACTCCCCTTTAGATGGGGACCAGGCCCCCTTAGGCTTTAAAGGCCCCTCTTGAAAATACCATTGGGGCCAGGAACTCTTCCAATTTTTGGTGAAAGACTCGATAGGGCTTAATATGCCACCTAAAAAAATTTCTTTTTGATATCACCAAGTTACAAAGATAGTTATCACACTTAACAAGAGCGATGATAACATTTTTTGGGCCTTCAAAATTATAATAATTAATTGAGAAAAATTGAGGAACTTTTACTTAGAAAAAAATGTAAGAGGTACTATATAATCCCTATCAGCTTGAAAAACCACGCAATGGCATGAATGAAACCTAACGTGATTGACACTTCTTGTGACATCATAACCAGAAGAAGATTGCTGCATTTTAATACTCATGGAGGACTACGGGAGGTTTTCAATCGTTGTGGACTTGAAAATTTCTGAACTCAGCGATATGCGAAGAACTGCAAAAAATAAGAGGAACCGGTCGTAGACGTGGATCAGAATATGATCTACTATATAAGAGAATTGAGTCATATAAATCTGGATACCTTAAATCCGGAATTCCATATAAATACTCGACTCAAACTGCAATCCAATTTTATAAATATTCTCCGTTAAGTAGCCGTAATAGACACAGAAAAACATTTAACCGAACGAGTAAATGCTTGTTTTCCTCCCGGGCTGCATGATGAGCAAGGCCGCAATCCATCAATATAAACATTTATATTAGCATTTCATATAGATCGGGATACAAACTTTTTGATGGGAAGTGACTACAGTTGAAGCGGTGCACTATAATATTGCCAACGACCCTGAAGTAAAGGAAGCAAGGAGTTTAGTTAGGGCAAATGATTCTAATTGTAGACTCGCTATAGACACAGTTTGGACTACCGGGGAATCAGAAAACTACTTATGATGTATTACCTGGGGTTGGATTAGTCCTTGTTGTTGGCCTGCACATAGGTATTTAGGTCACGGAGCGCTGAGAGACGGCCCTTAATGATGTAATTATCATGGTTTAGAACGATAAATCGATGATATCGAACGGCCTATTTATTCTTTGTGAAGGATATAATTCACCCCACTCGGTGCTATGTAATGCAGTGCATTATTCACCGTCATCGATATCTAAACGCAAGGAAACATAATATTTGTCCGAAGCTTATCTTTTTAAGTTTTCCCAAACATGTTGTAGACTCAGACCGGGCCTACTGATCTCCAGCATGATGTCGAATATATATATACTATATAGTGATCGGGAAGGGTTTATTTATTTCGGCTTACAGATGGCTGATGGGTATATATATGTGGGTAGGTGACGGGCACATATAATCGTCCTTAATTGCACTTAATGACGAGAAGTATATACGTTTACTAATCTGTGAGTCGTTTATATAACTATCCAGGAATCCGGTAACAAACATAATATAGGAGTATTATACTCCATCACAATCTCTATAGTCCATCATCCACTGGGGTAGAGTGGAAGAGGTAAAGGAGGAACGGAGGAAGTGGGGAAGACTATAAGAGAGAGGAATGAAATGAGGAAGAGGGAAGGTACTATATACACGGCCGTGTTGTTTTCGCGCGTGCCGTATACGTATAACCATCACTGATGGAGTTACGAAACCAGAGATGGAGTTATATAAACACGCTTGAAAGTCTCTCTCTAAAAACTCCATCAGTAGATTTCAAAAGTCCATCAGTAGATTTCGAAAGTCCATCTCTAGATTTATATTCGGATTCTGACACGCTGAATGCATCGAATGTTACAAAGTTAATTAATCATGCCTACACTGTTTATTTACCCTGCTTATTTACCCTGCTTATTTACCCTGTATATTTACCCTGTCTATTTACCCTGTTTGTTTACCCTGTTTTACCTGACCAATTTACCGTATTAAACAAAGATACACATGCAGAGTAACGAACACCAAATACCAATCAACACATTGTAATTACTGTGTACATTTGCAAACCGTTATATGCTAGACATGTATGTCACGTGACGTCGACTCGTAACAAAGGTATAGAATGTGGCTGCTATACAATTGCAATTCCAAAAAGCGATGTGCACCATGAGCGGTGCCTCTTTAGTGTACACTGTGTTTGGTCGGACGTGTAGGGGAGATAGGCGGCAAATGGGACAAAAATAAGGGTTGGTCATTTTTGACTGAATTTATTTTCCAATTTGAATACAAACAATTCTAGGGCAATTGGACTGATCAATAGCATTAAAATAAACTTTGTCGCGCTTCCAGCAAACTTACTTTGCGAGATATTGGCCTGTCCCATTTGACAGATGGTGTCCCATTTTGTGATTATGAAATTACCAAATGGGACAGCCTGTCCCATTTCACAAAACCCCTGTCCCATTTGACATATAAAGCATATAACCCGACATTGATTAACAAAAATTGATATAATTCCAATAAAATAATAGAATGATAATATAAAATCATATAATTGAAAAATTACTTGGTCTCTGGGGTGTTTAGAATGATAAAAAGTTTAAAAAAGCTCTCAATTTTACATTACAGCTACTACTTAATAAACATAACATGAAAATTAAAAATTGCTTCAAAATATACAGTACAGATACCTGCTACGTACAGTTTACGAATAGAAAACATGTTTACGTTCTTACAATACCGGGTTAAAGTCCATCAACTCTGGACTGTCAAATCTCCACTGTGATTTGACTCTTGCACTTTTGCCAGAACCAACCATTGTTGGCTTATCTAGCAACAAAGATATGTCACTTAAAGGATGCTCAGCTACGTCTTCTTCTTCAGGGTATTTGAACTTCATGGTGTCTGTCTTACGCAAGTCACAGCGTTCCATGAACTTGGTCGTAATCTGCTCCTTCATGGGCTTGTTCTCATCAATGTCTAAGATGTACCCAACATAGTACTTACATGATTTCAAATCACTATCTGAAAATCGTACTAGAACAAACTGTCCACACGCAAGATTACTTATAGCAATTGAACTTTCAGCAGTCAATGGTTGAACATCGTCAACTGAAGAGCAGGGATTCTCGAGATTCCCCACTTTGATCACTGTATTGTCAGCTTCAGATGTGGGTCGTGGGTTTTAACTTTCTCTTTCTTAAGCTTTGCTGAGCTTCCAGACTTTTAACTTTCTTTATAGTTCCATTAGTCTTACTGAACTTATTCGTCAGTTTTATACCTTTCTTAACTTTGGGACCGAGTCAGGGAGAATTTTATGAGACTTGAGTAGCTTCTTCAATTCCACGGCCATTGGCTTTTTCCCCCCAGAAAAGTCTCAGCCCTTCTGGGAAATCCGAAATCCCCAAAAAAGGCCCATAGGGGTGCCCGAAAAAAAGGGTTTTTCCCCAACTCTTCCTGGTATTTCAAACATATTTCTATTGACAATTGTATAAACATACTCATTTGCACATTTCCGCCCAAGATGATCTCTACGACCTTTCACAGGCCAAGATATCGAAATAGCCTAAATTAGGCCATGCGGGTGCCCCAAAAATGGTTTTTGGCCCATAACTCAGTTTGTGAGCATTTTAGAGCATATGTTTATTAACAAGTTGTATATAAACATGGCCATTACAAATTTTTCCGCCCAAGATGAAGTCTCTACGACCTTCCTGAGCCGAGATACGATTTTTTACATATCAGTCGGCTGCGACTCGGCTAAAAATCGATTTTTCGGCACTTTCCACAACTCGGAGAGGTGTGGAAAGTTGCTAGATCGATTTTTCATGCGAAAAACCATGGAAACCACGCAAAATCGCTTGGAGTCGAATTTGTCCACTTTTTTGGCTATTTTTTGCTAGATTTGACTGTACTATTTATCATCAATTCTTTAAACTTTTCATGAACAGCCACAAAAACTTATCAACAATAATGCAAGTTCAAGACGTCTGTATGCATTCAAAATTAATTCCAATTGATCAAAATGTAACATCTTCATACTTTGGTGAAGATCATAATGAGAGTGAGATACTGAATACAGTTTAATTGAAGGAATTGAAGCTGAGAGATCCCCTAGAGCCTGAATTATCCCAATCGGATGTTTTTACTGACTCTGGACCAATTGATAAGTCAATTAATGAACCCGCTTGTTCCAGCTCTGACCTACATTATGCATGCATCATATCCAATGTATTGCGTTACTCGCATTGATGATTGTATACCTTAATACGAATTCAAGGTCGATCTGTTTTTCAACATGATTTTTTCCCTGGGAGAATGTATTGAATCGTTTCTTATACCAATCATGAATTTCGATATTGTAATAATTATCGAATAATGTGGCATACTGTGGAACTTACTGAAGTTATCTCTCCGTGATCTGCTCATCATTTGATCTCCCTCCTTCTCTATGCTAATCATCTCTCTATGCTAATCATCTTGCGTTGCTGGTGATCCTCTCTGATTGATTTGCTCGCTCCAACCACGTGTGGCTACCATTTTATCTAATTTTGAGGTGCACTTTTTATAATTTATTCAGGCTGGTGAAACTGACGATCCTGATATGGATGAAGCAATGAAGCTTATCACTGGCGCATCAGATAGCCCGAAAATAGAGGTGACCTTAGGATTTATTTTTCATGACACCCTGTTCTTGCTGGCCCAATGTTCGATTCTTGAATAAATATGAAAAAATCGCAACGCTCACATATTTTGATTGATCAAGTGTAATGTAGAGTAGTAGAATGTTATCCCACCATATGAGTACCTAATGAATATTGTGAAAAATCAAATTCAATACCTTTCTCGCCCCTCATCATGTTTCAAAAAATGCCCTAGTTCTCGGAAACCAATCATGACGAATCATACATAGCTTTGGATTGCGAGAGATTTTGTAAGCCGAACTCTCCTTTTCAACCCACCCTCCCAGCCTTGGCGGATCGTATTCGTATGATATTATGCGCTTATACGTGACGGTTTTCCGTCACCTATCTCCATCAACTCGGTACCTATGAGCTGTTTTCAAATGTTTCTATAACAACAGACCTGTGTGCAGCTATTCCAACACGAACCCTAACCCTCCTCTCCCCTCTCTTCTCCTTTTGAGGCGAGCGTTGTCCCGGCAACGATATCCTCAACATGCATGCCCGGGCCACCTGCACCTGTGACGTTTAATGCGTTAAATCATAACAATCCTATTACGCAGTGCACCGCGGTGTAACTATTTCTGGTGGGTCAGAGGGGCGAATTCCAGACACTAGATTGTAAGTGGAGTTATAAGGTGGCATGTGTTCAGGTTCCCCTTGCCAGGGGAGGGAATGTCCCGACTTGATTTCGGGCTTTTGGCAGGATGACAATTACACAAATTGGAAGTGTTTGGTTTCTCAGAATCGTGTGCAGAACTGGTGTCACAGTAAACGAGTTAATATGTTTTGTTAAACAGAAATGCACACTTTTGTTGCTCTTCAAGCTCAAAATATATCAATAATCAATAATTGATGAGACTGTTAGATTATCCGGACAATACTTTGAGTTTCAGGAAGTTGTGTTCAGCTTACTGTGCCCCCATATCTTCATATCATCAATTGCCACATTTTTGGGTTCGCTCTATCATATTACTATTGGGCCTCTCACTCGCTCCATCCGTAGCAAAGAAGCATCTTCTCATCTTCAATATCACACAATCTTTTGCTTCAACGCCATTTTTGCAGGTATCCAAGGCTGCCTCTCTGTTTTTCTTACATCTGCTCACATGTGCAGAAACTTTGCAAAGATTATTATCGTCTTTAGCCTCTTCATCTTGGTTACTTTCGTGGTATTTGCAATCGTAGGTTGTTTCCACATAGTAAGCGCCCAAAGCTGATGCCCCGTTGGTACCAGCATAACAATTTCTACTTACCTTGGCTATGATACAGTTTCCAGGGTTCCCCTCGCACTCTTCTCGAGCATCTGCCTCATTTTCCTTGCAATCACTTAGGTATCGTCTCCGAAAACACGTCTCACTGTATTCGAAATCACCGCTTCTGTCTTCCCTCCCTCCTTGGTCCGGTTCAGGAGCCACACAACTACCGTCCCTGCACGCTACCCTCGGGTAGTACGCATACTTGTTAATCTGGCACATGTTGTCCAGCTCTCTATCCATCATCATGTACCCTCTGATGCCCCAGTCCGTGCCCCAACTGTTCCTAATCTTCCAGTACTTCCTCCCATTTTCCAGCCCATACCCCACCACTGCCACCGCATGGTTCACGCCCTCTTGACAGGTGTCGTCTTTGTAAACCCCTCTGCTGTAGGAAGAGAAGTAGATGTTGGTGTGGATTGCTACTGTGATTACATGCTTGCTGGCGTGGTGTAAGAGTCCGTAGTCAGTCCTCCCAAAGAAGACGCCCCCAAGGACCCTGACATTGTTATCAAGGAGTGCATTAGGGGTGCTGGCACCTGCCAGACATACCCCTCTGTCGCGTCCTATGTAGCGGTACGCCCTGTTAGGTGCGATTCTGTCCTCCCTCCGGGAGTACTCATAACAGTCCTTTGGCAGTCCCCCCTCGCATCCCCCCTTCTCCGGCGTCACACACTCCACGTATTCCTGTTCCGAGAGACTCACCCCCTTTCTGCCTGTCGTGAAGTAGATCTCCGCTTCTAGAGCAGCTGTAGCTGCAAAAGTGTAGCAGGCCCCACAGTACGCCTGGTCCTTGATGTCAGGCAGGAATGAACTCAAATCCACATGATCTGGGATTTGAGAGTTGAGAAGGAGAGTGTCATCTTCGATTTCGCTGTGATCTCCGAAGTCTTCAGAGAGTCCAGTGGCATTGAGACCACGGTGGAGTTGTCGCTCCTCCCCGGTGAGAATTGACATGAAGTTGTCAGCAGCGCTGTAGGGCAGTGAGTCGTCATTGTTCACCTCCTCAACAACTGCATGGAACTTAACGAATGATCGGAACCTCTGGAGCATCATTTCCGGGGATTCCCTCCGCAGGATTCCGTCCCTGGCTGCGTATTGAGCCATGGCTTTCCGGAACAGTAACTGCACATCTTCTGATCGGGTCACACAGATGGTTACAGCAACGAGGATCAGATACTTCATGGTCCTAAGAAAGCTGGAGTAGTTCTGAGTGGGGTGGTCTCATCCAGTACCTATATGTCTAACAAGTACAGAGCCAGGTGGTTCAAGTAGCGTCAGGGGAATGAGGGGTGTTACAAAGTAGCACGCACATTTCACAATTTAGAGAATCAGTCAACTAGCATTATACCAGAATATTATGAGGAATAGACGTGTCTTGCTTTTGTTCTTGGCGTAAAACAGCCATGGTTTGTTGGTTGACTGGCTTTATGACTGAATCTGTCAACGATTGTTTCTTGAAGAATCTGGTGACATCTGTAAACCTTTTGTCGCTGTTGGTGATAAAATATTAACTCCACTACAGTGGCACATATTCAGCTGTGCAAAACAGCTGATTCAACATTATGACAGCGAGCGCTATGACATATTCCATTGTTGGGTTCGGCAGAGTGAGTTGAATTAAATAACCTTCCACGTTCCCGAGAGCAGTTCATTCTTGGGCGCCAGAATTATGATATATCATTGATCATATTTTAAACCAAGAAAAGCAGAAATGATGATAATGAGAATGCAGCTCATACGTCGTGTGTAGGTAGTATATTGCATTGTCCCATTGGTACACTGTACAATCATTGGTTCCCTGTAATGAGTACACGCTGTCTTACTGCCCCCTCAGTATACATCGTGAGAACTAATAACTACACACAGACGTCAGACACGTGTTTATGCCGCAACACCACGCCCGTATTATTATTCGCTGGAATTTTTATGCAAAAAAAGATTGGTCCCAACAGCTGATAGAGGTGGTCTGAAGTGATTACAGACATAATACTACAATACTATAATATACTTAAAAAAAGGCTTTGTGAATTGATACGGTATAACCCTTTCAAGGTATTACTAAGGTGAAATACACCAAAGAACGTTTTATCTTGAGTCTCTTAATAAGAAAGATAAGAAGTCTCAAGCCCCTTCACGTTACATCGCAATTTACATTAACGTTAATCGAAACACGTAACCTCAATTTTGTTTTTGAGCTCCTAGGAGCTAAAAACAAAATTGAATTAGCTTTCATTGATGGATATTTTCAATCATTATAACATCTTTTATGCTTTCATGGTGCCAAATCTCATATTCCTAGCCAGCTTTGAAGCCATTCTATTTCGGTATTCATGCATAATTAAGGTAATCCAATCACCATCATTGGATAACGACATTTTATGTTAATAAAGCTTTGAAATTGATAATAATAGCAGATTATATTTAGTCGATGGAGCTAATTAACGCACAATGACAGTGTTTTGTTATACCTTAGTAGATCAAAGAGCACGAGGGAATTGTCTGCAGTTCTTCTTCACTTAGATAATAATGGCATGAAACAGATTTTAATTGTAGCCTAATCTTCAGAAAATGAAGAACAATCGCACAACTTTTTCAAGCTTATTTTATCAAACACCTAGGGACTATCTAACATTGGTCTTGGAGTTATACCTACCTACATAAGTTGTACATGAATCAGCTCAGTACTCTCTGTAAAGCTGTAAGAAAACTGCCATTTCTCTCGGATTCTTCACATTCGATCAGGATCTGTATTTGTTGCTATCCGTGCCATCTGCTACCTGTTTACACGTTTCATTTCAATAGGATAATGTCTTCTCTCTGATTCTTTGATAGAGAGAAAGGGGAATGAATTCCCTTACCGTGCTCAACAAGCCCTGTAAATAAGTCATCTAAATTAGTCATCTAGATAAGTCCTCTAGATATGGTCTCTAAATGAGTAGATGGTATTCCATCCAAGTCCTTGAATTCGCCGGCTCTAGATGTACGACTTACGAGTAATTCCACTGTAGTCCGGTGATATGGTGTATAAGTGTAGTATAATAGTATTATACCTAGTGTACACTATTTTCACATACCTACCTACTAACACTACCTTTATTATGATGCGCCTACTTTTTAACTGGTTGTACTTTTCCAATTAACAGAATAATATTTAGAACGCCGTTTAAATTGAATATTTGTCAATTAAGTATACAGCAATAGACCTGTCATACTGTGTACTATAATACGAGTGAGGCATGCAACTCTGCGTCCAAAGCACAAATGAGCTAGGAACAACTTATCCTAGACGGAACTCTGGAAGGGGTCAGGTGCCGGTGTCATATCACCTATATTATTTCAAATTATTCTTGATTTCTTACGTAGGTCACCACTATCATGAATCACTTTATCATGGATGGGAGGGTTGAATTGATATATCAGTTAATGACGTCAAGGCCTCAGTTTCATAAAGAGTTCTTACAAACAAGGGATAGTCAGTCTTGTTCCCGAGACACCATTGACACTCATCAAGTTGCAGGTTACATCCGGTAGTTTTCTACAATACAAATCTCCACGTTAGTTTGCCGGCACCATTTCACCATTCTAAGCTATGATAATGTCGTCACCATTTCACCATTGTAATGACGTCACCATTTCACCATTCTAAGCCATGATAATGACGTCAATTTCCAGTTATTTCCTCGTTATCTTAGCGCAGTCTATCATGATATACAATACATACACCCGGTACCCAATATCGACCACGTCACCACTATCGGACCCATTACAGCTAATTTAATTTGCTGATTTGCTTAATAAAGATAATTCCCTGCTGCATGATGTATACCATTATTGTCTGTATGTCGTCATGGTTACCGCTCTAGAGATACCAGCATTCCTTATTAACCCTTCCCAGGCTCGGTAGTAACATGGAAATTATCATCATTTGAAAGATTTGTTTTTTGGCAAACACTCGGACTCTTGCAGATATAAAAACAAAATACCGTGCTTGGAAATTACATTAGTAACACAAACAATAAACACGTGACCTCAGATTATTACTCTTGTAAAATTATATTTTGTGACGTAAAAACTTAAAGAGGACGTGATACTCTTGATAGTATCTACTTCAACAAGTCTTCTTAAATCCTAAGAATATGTATACCTTTGTGTCGGCGTGTCCACAGCGCGCAGTGTCAGATACATTTTTATCTACAAACCACAGTACAAAAGTGCTGTAATCTGAACAATCAATGTAACTAAAGTATGAGAGAAGATCATGCTACAATCATAAGAATCATAAGCTAATAATTGAGTGTATACCTACCTCCGTGTGCGCAGCTCGCAGTGTCAGATATACCTATGGCAGATCGAGCAGAAAGATGGAATGTCCAGAACTCCAGAATAGAAGAATGGCGCAGCTACCTTGGTTTAAAAGTTTAATGTGCTGAGCTGATCCGATTTTGTGCGCGTCTTTCCACGACGAAGATGTATTCCTCACGTATCCGATTCCTACACCTCTACACCAAATTATACTTCTAATAACTAATTTCTACACCTCACACTGAATGCTTTGTGACTTTGATAAGTGGACATGTAGGTCCTTCGATTTTCGTAGAAACTCAACTACGTTTCACAGTATTTTAGTATTTTAATCTATACAAACCACATTACAGAAGTGCTGCGCTTTGAAATTCCTAAACTGTTAGGTCTCATTTTAGGAGAGGAGAGTAATTTGAATAAAGAGGAAGCAACTGATCTGGGTTAGCATAATCCAACATTTGACACAATAGCAGGTCATGCATTTTTTTCCACGAACCACGGTACAAAAGTGATGTACTCTCATCAGCCATGTCCGACGTCCGTGAAAACATGATTTCTGTAAATAAGTACATAGTTATTATTTAGGATTGTTATGGATATTCTGGCCCTTCGCTTTTTCGTAGAAACTCAACTACCTACGTTTCACAGAATTCTAATCAAACCCCAGAAGTGCTGCACTATATTCTCTTATGTCTCATTGCACGGGGGGTGGAGTAATAATAACTTTAGAAATTTGAAAAAAGAGGAAGTGTAACAGCAGGCTCGTGAAGCATGATCAAGCTATGTCTCAGGTCTCTTCATGTGTGAAATGCTGGTGTAATGTCTCCTCATGTGTGAAATGCTGGTGTAAGGACTCTTCAGACTTCATGTGTGAAATGCTGGATGTAATGTAGAGTGTACCATTTATATCTTGCACCTGGCGGACTTGGCAGTGTACATCATACCACAGATTACACTGTAATCTGATCCTAGGAACACCAAATCAAATTTGTACTTTGGCTTCTACTCTGACGACGAAATTATATGAAGAGAATATTGGATTACACATCTCATAAACTGTGTTAAACTAGCTATACTCGTGGTAGGTGTAGGAAAGCGATTATACCCTGTAGGTACCTACTTGATGGGAAACTACAGAAATCTGGATTGACTGACATTGACCCAACTGTAACAGCATTAAGGAAGGGTTTAGAGGACAATTGGATAAGAAAATTACACACGCAATATCCTTTTGGGTGTAATGATAGGATTGATAGTTTGGAGAACAAAGGGATTTATAACTCGGAGTTCGCAAAATTCATTTCATATAGGGGAACACGGAGGAGATCTTGGGGTAAGGGTAACAGCAAGACTGATAATATTGATGACATTGTAGATAAACTTATTCAATTAGTAGATTCACCTTTTCATACTTCATATATTAGTAATGTAAAGAAAATTCTCTTCCCACTTAATAGGAGCACTCTTAAATTAGTACGTAAGTCTTATTTAGATAAAGTTTTTGTTAATTATAGTTCACGTAACGATATTCTACGTAGGCAAATTCATTTTATTATTTCTGATCTTTTAATGTATAAAATTAAACCTTTCAACTGTATTTCTTCTAATAAATTTAAGAGTAAAAATAAGATTTCATTTAGTATTAAATTTGTTAATAAATGTATTGATATGATTAATTTACCAAGAATTTTTAGAACACTTAAATGTTACGCTACACAGTTTAATATCATGAAACCGTCAGTTGTTTTTAGCAATACTAATAATATTTCCCGTAAAATATTTAATTATAATGATTCTGTAAGTAATTTCAATTCTATTAATGATTATAGTTGTAAATGTAGCCAGCACTCTGAGTTTGTCCATGCCGACTGTGACCACGTAGTTACTGGTGACATGAACATAGTCAAGTGCGAACTACTTAAGAATATATTAACTAAAGGACCCAGTTATAGAGAACCAGTTTCTTTAGATTTTGATCTCGCTAAAAGTACTATTTTAGATAATTTAGACAAGTTTATTCAAGATTGGAGCGAGAAGGAGAAATTACCATTGGCCTGTTTCTCTGAGTGGAAAACTAAATTTCAGGAGTCACTTGAGAGCGTTGTTTGTGAGTTAAAGAGACGATACAAACGAACTCGAAAAAGTGGTTTCAGTATTTAGTAATCCTACAGTGAAAACTGAACTAGATTATTTGCATGAACATTTTATCGTTTGTCCAGTAGACAAAGCGTCTAAGAACGTTGCTATTATTTGTAAGAAGTATTATTTAGAGACTATTTTGAATGAATGTATGAATAACTCAGTTTCTTATACTCATATTTCTGACTCTGATATTTCAGATATTTGTTTTGAAACAAAAGACTTTTATGAATGATAAGTTTAATCTTAATAGTAGTAATATAGATAAGTTAATTGATAAATTGCCACATATTGTGTTATACCCTAAATTTCATAAGCCTAGATTATCTCAGAGGTTTGTAGTATCGTATGCTAGCTGTACTATTAAGCCGTTAGCTAAACGTCTTACATTAGGTTTAAAAGCAGTTTATTTTAAAATTTGTAGTTACTCTCGTATGTTATTTAAAGTTACTGGCATTAAAAGAAATTGGATTATAGATAACAACCAACCTATTATAGAGTGTTTTGAAAATTATTGTAATACTGAAAGAGCACGTAATATACAGACTTATGACTTTTCTACTCTTTATACTAATTTGAAACACGATGAAATCAAAATAGCACTTAGAGATGTGATTAAGTTAGCATTTAGGCATAGTAAATGTAATTATATTTCTGTTTATGATAAGGTTTTGCTTGGGTTAAGAACCCAAGAGAAGGTACGTTTAAATTCAATGCAGATTCTTTGATTGAAGCTATTGATTTTATTCTTGATAATTCTTTCTTCAGTTTAGGTAACAAAATATTTAGACAGATTGTAGGTGTACCTATGGGGATAGACCCTGGTCCTTTCATAGCTAATCTTACATTATTTTATTATGAGTATAGGTATTTAGATAAACTTTATAAAATTGACTATTTCAGTGCTAGACGTCTGAATAATACTTTTAGGTTGATAGATGACATAACATCTATTAATTCTGATGGTGTTTTTGCAGAACATGTTAAAAATATTTACCCAGAAAGTTTAGTATTAAATAAGGAGAATATAGACGATAGTAGTGCCCACGTTCTTGATTTAAATATTAATATTGTCAATCAGAAATTTATTGTAGGTGTTTATGACAAGAGAGATGATTTCCCATTTAATATTGTTCAATACATGTCAAAATGTAGTAATTTGTCCGCAGATACATTGATTGGTGTATTTGGGTCACAGTTAATTAGATTTTTTAGAATTTGCAATAATCTTGATAATTTTAAAAGTAGAATTAACATAATGCTTGTTGTGTTTATTAAGTTAGGATTTAATCGGAATATTCTTTGGAGAAAATACCGTCATCTCGCACAGAAGTACAATTTTACTGGTAAATTCAGTGACTTGGAAGGGAATTGGAATGTTTGTTCAAGGAAAGTAGCAGTAGTGATACACCCAATACCTAATTAGCATGTACGTGCGTACATCGGGATACTGCGTGTATTACTGCTTTACCATAGAACAATATTCGTTTTCTGTTTTGTCCCTTTAACGTGAGATTGTCGTAGTTTTTGAATTAAATTTTTGGATTTATATTTTTTCTTTATTCTGTATGTAAGCATTATACAGCCAACTTTCGTCGTAGTACTAATGGGTGTCTATATGCCTAACCATGGTGAACTCAGTGTAGATCCTTGCTGTACGGCATGTTAAACAAGGAATCGAAACTGAGGGGCTCCGTACAGGACATTGCTATTGCGACGAATGTGATTATACAGCCAAGATTTAGATTTACTTAATTAGTTACGTATTAAATTATTAAATTATTCAGTAGTTACTTTATTTTAATCTTTACACTATATAGGAAAATTGAGGGAAGATGATAGTTGAGCTCATAAAACATGTTTAAGTCGCCAATGCACAATCTAAAGTTTGTGAACCTCAATCAATAGCCTTTTACTTGTTATTTATTTTAAAGGTAGATACCAGCTAAATGTACTTTAGCGAAAGACCAGGAATTAACATATCTCTATTACATACGAATGAAATGAGTATGTAATAGGATATAAATATTGAGTAGCTTGCTACGAAATATTTATATCTAATTTATCACGCGACACTCGAAGAGTGGAGCCGTGATAAATTTAGATATGTTATGAATGGCTTTCGCTAAAGTAATATAATAGTCGAACGTGTTTCGCATATTTGTAACACGTAGGTTATATGTAGCTGTGGTTTGGGGATGACTGTGAATAATATTCATCTTGGGGCTATAAATTACATGAGGATACAAAGAAGACGCATGATATCTTGGCATGTGAATTAGCAAAGATCTATTTTATATGATGTTGATGTAGAGAAGATATAACATTGATGCGGTGTCGGATTTATCAAATAGAGCTCATGTAATAGATGGGTTTTTCATTTAGCATCCTTATAAAGTGTATGTGAGAGACGCTAGATATCAAGGGATGTAATTCGCAGAGGAGCTATGTTAAATGTGCGTGAGACTATTATAGTATGCTTTTCTAGATGGCATCTACCCACTTTATCTATGCCTATCTTTATTTAGACATTTAGCTCAAGAGGAACACCCTACATTGTACAGCTGCTGTAGCAATCATAAGATATCAGTGTGTTCCAGTCTGTGATTACACAATCAACAGTTTGTAGCTGTTTACTGTATTGAAACATAGGCTTAAGGTACACTCAGTTTTTTTTATAAGAAACTTATTGAAATCCTAGGCTACAAGTTTCTTATTTTTTCACGATTTTGAGCCTAAAAGTTTCTTAATCGGTTTCTTAATTCTACATATCGACATACCGTACAGCAAAATGTATACGAAATTTCCAACATAGAACCTACCTACTATGTAGACTGTAGTTGAGGATTAGAATCGAACCTTCTAATATTTTCAGGTAAATTATACACTTTTAAGCACATACCTATCTTAAAAGATTTATGCAACTGTATACATTAATGTTCAGGGATCTGCATCAAATGTTCTTCCAAAAAAGTTCGCGAATTTTGAAATTTAGATAATATCTAAATCCTATAAAGATTTACCCAGCCGAGCTTAATGCTTGGAACTTTTGGAAATAGATATGGAACTGTAATAGTGTCCTGTCGCAACAACAATTTCTGAATTTCTGTTTTGTGCTTTAGTATCTGACATGTTACTTTAAACCGACAAATCATGAAAGATTCATTTTCTAAATTTTTATTCCATATGATCAATTATCACATATCCAGTGTAATACTGTAATAGAAGTCCAATAGAAGTACTAGATTAGTTTCGGAATGTTCACAATCAAAAGGGTATGGGGGCGCAGCCCCCAGAAGCCAGACGTATCATGTTAAAAGAATTTCAGTTTCAATAGGATTTTATACACAAATTTCAAAATTCTAGGCTTGAAGTTTCTTAATTTCTTAATTGTAAATCAGTGAAGTTTCTTAATTTTTCCGAAATTCTAGGCTAAGTTTCTTAAATTCTCGGAAATCCTAGGCTAAGTTTCTTATAGACAGTTTCTTATAAAAAAAAATGAGTGTATCTTGCCCGGGATCGGGAGAAGGCGGGATCTCCTGAGAAATCCATATTTCTAAAAGCCTCAAGTCAATGATGCTAGATGAACTTTATTCTTGTAGAGTTTTAGGTAGAGTTTTAGGTAGAGTTTTAGGTAACTTTAATCCTACATTGCTCTGGAATAATCTTGCTATGAATATAGACCAGATAAGAATCAAAGGTCCTGTACGATTCTCGATCTTATGAAGTTACAAATAATGATACCGGTAATAGCACTCGGTACAATGGGTGAAAGGAGTTAGATTACCCAATACCTTACAGGGCCCCTCTCATCATCCGATTCCGCCACCACCACCTATTAGATTTAATGGAAATACCAAACATTTCGTTAACTCACTACCACACAACTAATACGTTAGTATCTGGGCAACAGATGAGCTTAACACGTTGACCTATTACTCAGGAGTTGAAAATATAATGAATTCGATGTGTGACGTGTGTGTTATTCCGAATGGTAGTTCTAACCAGCTACAAAACAAAGATGGAATCATCTCATATTTGTAATAGAATATTGAATTCTGTTTATGTTATGTACCTATGGCATTCTCGCATTTCCATATAGATGATGTACCATAAAAGTAAGAAGTGAGAAGATAGTAGAACAGTTGCAGTGGAAACTGTTAGGGAAATGGGGAAATTAAAAGGATGAATTAGCCCGAGTTTCCGTGTTCCAAAACTTTTTCAACTGAAGGAAACAGGAAATCTCAGTACTAAAATATCAATGTGTTACCCATGTGATGTTCCCGAGTTACTCCTTCCTTACTTATAATGGTTACATAATAAAAAGTATCATTCTACGACTGAAATTGAAATACTATAAAATGCAACGCATTTCAAAGCGTGAGGGCGAAAGTGAACTTTCGAACAGACTTCAAGACTTGCGATTACGTATTTGATTTTCATAGCATTTTATTTAATGATCAACTCTACAATTCTTAAAAATACAATGTTACCAATGGGTGATATAGGGTGTCCTGATAACACGCTATGATCTATATATCTTCCATCTTCTAAACTTTTTCCTAGAGTAGATTCTATAGATAGTCCAAGATATGCCATCATATCCGAAAGAAAGAACCGTTCCCTTTTTTTAGCCACATTAGCACATTAAGTGATTAAGCCATGTTTCAACCCAGCACCGGGTTGCAGTGAGATGATGTAAGTCTATATTCCGGAGGGCGAACTTATCCTACAAAACCACCTCATTTTCAGTTCATCCCGAACTGTTTCGCTGGTCGTCTGTGTTCCACTATTTTCTGTTGCAATAGCTGAAGTTTTTACATATTTTATTTAGAAACTTTTTTGCTCGGTATCTTTATTAGATGCATTCTTAATTTCATGTAATAAAGTAATAAGGGAACTTCAAACTAGTACAAGAAAACCTGCGGCTTTTCAAATCCATTTCGCCATATTTTTGAGGATTATGATTGATTGTGAGCGCAAAAATTAAATTCCGACCGATAAGGTAGATTTCAGGTAGATAAGGTAGATTTCAGGTAGATAAGGTAGATTTCAGGTAGATTTCAGGTAGATAAGGTAGATAAGGTAGATTTCAGAATAATCAGTATACACCTGCATATAATAATATTGATGTTTAAGAATGGATAACATCAAGCTGATCTGTGTGTTGCTCCTGACGTTAACTGTTGCTGTGAGTACGGATAAACATACCTGCTCATCGATGATATATCAGGTTGACGTAGGGGAAAAAGTGCGTGAAAACCTATACCCTCTCTCCAAGGACAAACACTTGAGCTGTGAATCGGAATTGCTGGAAATCTTAGGAAAGGGCGCCTTCCTCAATGCCATCGAATACAGAGTTCTAAGCAATAATGATATGGAATTCGCTGAACATTTTGATAAATGTACTTTTATTCATGATGTTGAGCCTGGATCTTCTGCCAATAAGACGAAGTGTAAGAATATGACTGACGACAAGTTGGATCAATTGGAAAGCCATTTGATAAATTTGATAAATTCTACGCTTTACTAGTGACTTAGATAATGACTTACAGTAATATGAATGTGTGATTTGTGAGGCATCTAGTGTGGCACCACGACAGTTATCATTGTAAGGAAATGAATATTGTAGGTGCCTACATTATCCATTTCAATGATTTAAGAATATTATTATTATTGTTTTAGTGGAAAGAAAAAATAAATAGAATCTGTGTATGATTTATTCATGTTAATCGCGATCAATTAAATTACTTATTTATCCCATAATTGACAATTTTGGGGAGTGTACTGTGTTCCTCAAGATGTTTAAACGTATATTTTGACTTTAATACTGTAACTGCCAAATATTTGGATATATTTTGTTGCTAAACGGCAAAAAACGAGTGGTTTTCGAAACAAATCTTATCAAAATATGTTTGTCCCTAATATTAGTGGTTGCAGTATTAGTACGTACTACGGTTCGTAATTATGGCTCGCCCCTTATTACTACCTGCAGACTGCTGGTTAATCAGACTGACGGTTCGATTCTTCACATCTGTAGGCATTTTAATGTTTGAAACTCCAGCTGATATGAGAGTATGAGATATCAAACTCAAGAAAAATTGGATTGGGACAGGGGCATTTGCGACAAATGGGACTTGGGAAATGGGACAAATGTGACTCAAAAAAATAATTTGGACTGCGACAATTGGGAAAAATGTGACACAGAAAATTGGGATAGTGAATTGGGATAAGGACAAATGGGACATTTGTAAAATAGGGTGTTCTAGACTGTTTTGGGGCCAAAAATTATATCAAGTTTACAATTCATGCATTCGTTTGCAATTACACGCACAAGTGGTGACCGTATACCGCAACTTACATGGTCGCTAAAATAAGCTTGAAAGGGTATAATGTGTCCTAAAATTCCTCCACTCGGTCATTTCTCCAATTCTCCGCAGCGGGCTCCTAAGAAGTACACAAAGGAGGAGTTGGAGGAGGTGGCCATGCTCCGAGCTAAGATAGTCACGTACCGGAACCAGCGGAAGGAGCTCGAGAACAAGCACCACGACCTCCTCCAGAGACTAGCAGACATGGAGATGAACTGGACCGAGGAAGGTGAGGCCGGGGAGGGTGAGGCGGGACCGAGGAAGGTGAGGCGGGACCGAGGAGGGTGAGGCCGGGGAGGGTGAGGCGGGACCGAGGAAGGTGAGGCGGGACCGAGGAAGGTGAGGCGGGACCGAGGAGGGTGAGGCCGGGGAGGGTGAGGCGGGACCGAGGAAGGTGAGGCGGGACCGAGGAAGGTGAGGCGGGGCCGAGGAAGGTGAGGCGGGGAGGGTGAGGCGGGGCCGAGGAAGGTGACGCGGGGAGGGTGAGGCGGGACCGAGGAGGGTGAGGCGGACCGAGGAAGGGGAGGCGGGACCGAGGAAGGTGAGGCGGGGAGGGTGAGGCGGGGCCGAGGAAGGAGAGGCGGGGGAATATGAGGCGGGACCGTGGAAGGTGAGATTTTGGGCTTTTCAGGGGGAGCTCGGGGTTCTGGAGAGGGGTGTATGGAGAGAGAGAGTCGCATGTTTCACGAATATACTTCCTGATGAATCCTGAATTTCCACTTATTAACTTATTAAGTTACGTATATTTGAGAATAAATAGAATTCTGGCCACAATTCTTAAACTTTAAAGTCGTCCTCTAAATTTAAGAAAATTGTTTTCGTTTCACATCCGATAAATTTGCTGGAATAAGGGTGAAATGCGTTTTGAATGATTAGAAAGGAATTTTCAATTTGACATTAATTGTCTAAAATTCGTAAGGAACAGCAGAATGTATTTTTCCTCAAAAATCTTGCGTTTCTCCTTCCCAATATTTTCAATCAAATAAATTTTGTCGAATGCTGTCAGCAACCAAAGTCCTGTTCTCACATCAATATTGATTTACATCCTCACACTAATCTAACTAGATCACGCGATCTGCTCCCTCTAGAACACTCTGGGTTTGAGAGCAAGTGGAGGCCTAAGTGTAAGGAAGAGGAGGTGAAGACGCCCCAGTTGAAAGAAAGAAACAGACAACTTCGACTGAGCTTCAGATGTTGTACACGTGGACACCGTTATCTCACACGCACAGGGTGAGTGGACACTGTTATCTCACACGCACAGTGAGTGGACACCGGCACAGGTGAGACAGTTCACACGCACAGGGTGAGTGGACACCGTTATCTCACACGCACAGGGTGAGTGGACACTCGTTATCTCACACGCACAGGGTGAGTGGACACCGCACATTCCTCACACGCACAGGGGTGAGGACACCGTTATCTCACACGCACAGGGTGAGTGGACCGTTATCTCACGCACAGTGGGGTGAGTGGGCACCGTTATCTCACACGCACAGGGTGAGTGGACACTGGCATCTCACACGCACAGGGTGAGTGGGACACGCACGTTGGTCTACTTCTCTTCAACTCCGTATTTGAATACCAACATGATCCCTTTAGGTAATCTGATGTGGAGAGCATAATGATGTAATAGAAACATAAATTTTGCAAAAATAATGAATAATCCTCTGACCTCACATTTGTTTGTCACAGTTGAACTGATTTTCTTGGATGTAGAATAACTTAAATTTACAACAACTTGAACTTTTAGACTGACCAAACAATGTACATATATCAACAATTAACGAAAAATCTTTTAAAACACGTCGATTTGCCGGGACTCTGGTTACGCGCACGGAGTGCGCGGCGCGGCAAGTGCTAAACCCCTGGTAAAAACCCCTGGACTTGAACTTTGACACAATTTTTTGAGAAATCCTATGAATCACACCTAGCATGAGTCAATTTTTTGTATCCTAAACCTAACCAATAACCATAACCCGAACCAAAACCCTAAAGCAAAGCGCTTGGTGTGCTTAATTATATTTTTCTGAGTGACGCGTCATTTTGCTAAACACGTATATCCCTGTGTGGCTCGCGCGGCGCGTACACACACCTATGCGGGCTTAGGAACGCGTCATTGTCATAGATAATGAAGGCTCCGGCTCCCGTTTATATGGGATTGGGAGACCGACCGGTATGTGACTGTGTCCCATATAACTAGAACTCTGGCTGAGTGACGTCACAGATCTAAACGTCAATTTTTCTGTATTCTAAACCTAAATATGGCCCTAACCCTTAGGGGCCATCCATAAAGGACGTCCGCAAAATTTCGGCCATTTTAGACCCCTCCCTCCCCCTTGTCCGCAAACGTCCGCAATCCAGAAACCACTCCCTCCCCCCGGACGTCCGCATTTTTCTTCAAAATCTTTTGGGTCATCATTTTTGGCTCCGAAAATTCATGATTTTCTAGTAAAATAGCTGTCAAATCGCCCAAAATTTCCATGAATTGCGGACGTCCGCATTTGGCCAAACACCCCCCTCCCCCCTACGTCCGCAAACGTCCGCATTGGCCAGACTCCCCCCTCCCCCCTCATTGCGGACGTCCTTTATGGATGGCCCCTTACTCCATGTTACGGAGCCTTATTTTGCGCGCGCAAGCGCGCCTCTTCAGTGACTTTTCTACGAAAAGCGCGCGCAAGCGCGAACAAACAGGGACACGTGTCACGTAACATGTGGTAACCCTAACCCTAATCATATGTTGTCTGACGCAGTGACGCGCGGAGCGGGTCCGGCGACGTCTGGCAATGTTATTGATAATGATAATGGAAAAGCTATGAAATATCGTACATCATGATTATAAATCATAATATCATATCTGGAAGTAAATCATTTTAACAAATTAACAAACACATTTAACTATCAACTTTAACTTTATCAAGTTCAAATGCATTACTTCAAATATCAATTTTGCAAATGGTAAAATAATTTAACATTTAAAATTGAATTGATAAAGATTACGGGAACGAAATCAAAGAACTTTGACTTTGAGTTTAATTTCATTAAATTTCAATTGCTTTTTCTAAAATTCTAAACGGAACTTCATTAAATTTAAAACGTTCAACTAAAGATAAAGTTTATCTGTCAAATCCAAAACAAATAATAAAAATATAGTTATAAAGGTGAGACATCCGCACTTATCAACATCCAACAAATCTGTTCTAATTTGGCAAAGGAAAGTCACACTCAAGACTAACCCTAGTGTGACGTGAATTTGGCACAGACTACCTCTGGCCCTGTTCTGGCCCTGTTGATAACCGAAAAGATGCTATGCTAAGAATTCCTCTCAATAAAGTACTTTTTCATGGCAGACAAAGCGTTGTAGCGATGTGAAATGGTGTTCTTTATCGACTTGTCCATCTCCGCATATGTTTCGGAAAACCCGTCCGGTTGGAAAACAGGGTCCCATCCAAAGTAATCTGGTCCTCTTGGGGCAACGATTTGACCCTGTGAAGTGTGAGATAGTTGAATAAAATCGAGTTTGGAACTGGGAACGAGTTCCAAAGTTATACCACCGACCCTTTCAGCAGTTTTCATTTTTAAAATCGCAGCTCTCCAAGTGGCGGATCAAACTCTTTCCACCCTCTAAACTGCATTTGAAAAGCAGTGTTTCTTTTAATTTCTACAGGCGTTGAGCGTTAAAAAAACCCGCGCACATAGGACTACGTAGTACCAAACGACCGGTTACCATTTCTCAATAAATCCGGTTACGGTTTCAGTTTGCTAAAATCGCTGGTTAACCAGTATTTCGGCTTCGGTTCGGTTAACCGACCGATTTCTCTAAACGGTTAATTGAGAAATCAAAATATTCGGTTACGGTTCCGGTTGGCTAAAAACGCCCGGCTAACCGGTATTTCGGTTCCGGTTCGGTTAACCGGTCGTTTCCTACGTAGTAGTTCTAGAAGTAGAAGGAAGATGGACATTTCCCAATATTGTATAGCGTATAGTGTACAATGTCAATGTATAGTGTATAGTGTAAAGTGTATAGCGTATAGTGTACAATGTATAGTGTATTCGACCCACCTCACACCGCCCCTCGAATACCACCACCTCCCGCGAGGAAGGCTCGAAGTAGGCAAAGGTACACAGAGCATAAGCCGTCTTATCCTCGTATCCTGCCAGAAGCTTGTGAAGGCCCTCCCTTCCAACCTTATCCAGGAACCACTTTATGTGAAACAGTGATTCGGATGATGGCTTCATACCAATATTAATTGAAAATATTAATTTATCTTACCTATATTATTTAACATTCGCGACTTGCGTACAATTACATATTGGATCGATCGATAAAATGCTTAAAAATACTGTTCATTCGACAGAAATTCTATGAATTTGGAAAGTAAATTGCGCGTACTGTAAAGATAAACCTTTATGTATGGCCCAGGGAGACCTCCTAGTGCGTTGTAACACAGACAGGTATCCTCCACTATGACAGGAGCAAAGTTCATCTGAAATAATACGTTTAGAATAACTATCCAGTTAAAATCCAGTTGATGAGATCTAAATGAAAGAACATAATTTTCAACTTATTAAGGATTTGATTTTTATGTTATCATCGACTCATCCAGATCCGAGCGATAAAAAGATCGGACCAATTTCAATTAATTAGAGTCATTTAAAGCATCTTTTCAGCAGCGAGAACGCATTTCTGTCTGGCAATATCATTCGGCTCCCCTTGGAGTTCGGGCACTGAAACAAAACCAATGATAACCAGTCAAGTGCAGTCAAACTGAAGAGGGCGTTATTTACTGTCTGTTTTTGACTGGGTTTGTACTGGTACGAAGTAAACACGGGGCAAATCAAGCTCTTCACTGTGCAAAACATAGATCAGTTTCGGTCCGAAATTTGCATGGATACAGTTTACGGCATAAGACAGCGTCTGCAGTCTGTGACAATTTGGAGCATTTTCATCCAAAAATGACGAAGATATAGCAGAATTTAGTCAGTTTTGGTCCGAAACTGACTTCATTTCACAATATGTTTTTCATTTTTGGATGAAAATGCTTCAAATTTGCACAGACGCTGCCTTATGCCATAAACTGCATCGAAGTTACTTTTGACATCAATTGGACATTCACTGATGGTATTATGAGTGAAATGAAATGGTCAAAATTTGCGCGCATCATGTTCATTGTTCGGTCCGAAACTGATCTATGTTGTAGTTCTACACAGTCATTCATAACGATATCTTCATTCTTCTCATGATCGTGAAAATGATTGAAACATTTGCAAATACTTGTTAAACTGTCAATAATTTACTCACAGTCGACATTCTGAGCATTCAATGTGAAAGGGAAATCAGAGCCAAGCATTGCCGTCACCTGGAATAATATTATGTTGATTATTTGTCATAGTGATAGTTAGTCAGAAATATGGCACGGTGACTATCGGGAACTGTTCGAACCACAGTTTGCGCGTCTTTTTGCTTGCGGTGTAAGTTTGCCCGTCATAGACATGATATGTATGACTAATGCCGCGCAAACTTACACCATGCACATCAAAGACGCGCAAACTGCAGTTTGAAGTGCCCCTGTTAAAGTTACCAGACGAAAACAGAAAACCTTTGAAATTACTAAACTATTGCCTATTTAAACACGACTTGTCACTTGGGGCGGGGCCTATCAGTCGTTCGAATGAGTTAATCGATCGCCCGATTCCATTAGATTGACCGAAGAATTATACATGTCCCTTATACAAGTACTTTAGTCTTATGCTCACCTCTTCAAGCTTCTTCGCATTGCCAGTAATGAATGTCAGCACCTTCTTAGATGCCATGGAAACCTCAGGAGTAAGCAAATCAGTAGAATCTATCGTAGTTTTTAAATAAACAAATAATCTATTCAACATGAAACGGACTTTCTACAATTCCATATGAAGTCTTTATTTAGAGTATATGATACACCTAGACACTTGCTTGATTGGGTCCATATTGGTTTAGACACTTGCCCTTATTTGGACTGAGACTCTTAACCGGATAAATGATAATACGTCCCTTGGACTGCGCCCTCGGGATGTATCCCAAAATGAACCCGATGGGCCAACGCCTACTAGGGGCGCGCGTCTATGTATTTTCTTGTTTTATTGGAAACATAACGCTTAGTGATAAGATGTGTGATAAGATAATATCACACAATGAAACAGTGACACTTCAAGTTACGAAAGGATTTCCTAGAGCTAAGAAATCATATCAATAAAATACATAACACCAGTCAAATAAACCAATGTATCTATAAACTATCATAGATCGGACACCATCACGGCATTACCACAGACCTATTATACACCTCTCAAGTCTTGGCACTACGTTACTGTTAGTAAGGACTTCTTAAACACGTTTAATAACTGGAGCCCGACTTTTCACCTCCCAGTCAAGACCTTACCCAACGAGGTAAAGTGTCGCGATGTGAAAAATCCGTTCCCCCTATAAATTGCGCCGGTGACTTAAAAGCGGTCAGTCTGTGGAAATAACGACTGATAAGGTGCATAACGAAAATACCTTCATAGCTAAAAAATTCATAATATGACAGAGATTGATTTCGGACGCTTTTTAACATCTCATAGATTAAGTAGGAACTTCGCTTTTATCGAGTACTGGAATACTTGTAAAACGATCCATTATCCAATATACCTATTGCAAATACTAGCCAGCTAGAAGTGCAAAGCAACACTCCAAGACCCATGTGCGATTTATTTTTAAAAATTACAATCCCATGAGACTGAGGAGATAAGGAAAGGTGGATTTTTCAGATATAAATGCAACACGCACATTCGTCAGTCGAAGCATGAAGTTGCCATTGCTTTCCCCTGAATAAGCCACGTGCTACTTAAAATTACAAAACTGATTAAAAATAGTGTTATAACCTCAAATCAAATATATTTTTCACCTTTTAACAAATATAATAGTCCTTGATATCTGATAAAAAGTAATTGTTCCCCTCCCTGCTTAATCATCAGGGGTAATGGGCATATATCCACTACCCACTGCAAATTAATGGGAATTATATTTGAAGTCTCTGGAGATCAATTGACATCTCTTCACTCCCACTTTCTCCAATAATATAACTATTCCTGATCTGCATCACTTTGCCATTGCGAGTTGAACTCCGATCATCCTTCTTCTTGCCTTTTCCCTCCGTCTTGTTCCTTTTCTCCTCCTTTGTAGGAGGAGACACCAGCCTGTGCTTCTCCAGGTATTTCCTACTGGCGAGGGAGTAGTGAGTCTTCTCCGGAGACTGCGCTAGGGAGAAGTGAGTCTTTCCTGGAGACTGTCCTGCTGCTGCAACATGAGACTGCCCAGGAGGGAGTTGGAAGGTGGTTTCATCCAGGAGAGTATCTTCCTCCGACACATAGACACTGGTGTAGGGGGAGCCTGAGGGAGCATGGATCTTGGGGTGTTGGAACACCGAGTGCTCCCTGAACTTCAGGACTTCCTTGCTCGGAGGAACGTATTTCAGGAAGTTACTATGATCGGAGGAGGTATCCCATCCGTTGGGGGCTCTCTGGGCAGGGTTCTCGTTTTCCTTGAACCGCAGGTAGAAAGAGCCGCTGTCCTCGCTCATGTTACCGGAGGCTGAACACAGGGCGGACTTATCAGAGCCCTTGGAGCTGCTGTGGGCCTCAGACTGCGAGTGGAGAGGCTGGTTTTCGGGGGCTTCGCCCCCTTGGAAAGGACTGCCCACACTGCACGGACTGATCAGCGACCTCACTGCTCGCTGTGAGGATGAGAGACTCGCCCGTCCCAACGCACATGTCACTCGTTTCAGCTGGCTTTGTCACGTCTTTATCAATCTGCTGCTCCAGTATCTGTATCTGGTTCCTCATCGACTCAATGCTCTTGTCCAGCTCAGAGACGCTGGTCGGCTGAGCAGCTGGAGCAGAGTGCGCATTCTTCATCAGCAGAGACACTTGCAGCTGGAGATGATCAAGCTGCCGCTTCTGTAGAGTCAGCATTTTCAGGGCTTTGGTGCTTATGGACGTTGAATCACTCTGGGAGGACGCGGTTCTGCTACTGCGACCGGACTTGCTGGCTGAATCCCTCGTGCAGTTCTTCTTTCTTCTATCAGACACGGAGCTGCTGGCACTGCTCTTAATGGATCGCGGGGTCTGGACATCAGCCTCGGGATACCCATCCTTCTCAGGCTTGTTGCCACCACTGCGCCTACCACGCGAACTCTGCTGAGTGGAATCTCGGGAGCTTATCGTGGAGGTAGAACACCCCGACTTTTTAGCGGATGAAAAACACGTCTTATCCGGAGACCTGTGATTTGGCCGTTTGTTGGGGGAAGTTGGGGCTCGGAATGCACTCTTTTCCCTCGATAACTTCTTACACCTCCGGAGAGGGGAGTAGTTGGGTGGGTAGAAAGCAGGTACACTGTGCGGTGATCCGTTGAGTGGTGGGTACTCTGGGTATTGGTACCTCTCGAGGGGGTAGTGGGAGGGGCTGTAACCGGGGTGAGGGATGGGGTAGAAATAGGGGTTGTAGAAGTAGGGGGGCATCGGACTTGGCACCTCGCCAGAGTACGGGTCCGAGCTCTGTCTGGAGTGGGTGAAGTTGTCGCCCGGGATATCAGATGAAGGTGGTACTGGGGGTGGCACCCTGGCTAGGGGAGGTGGCCAGTACATGAGGCGGGGGTCGTAAGAAGAGGCAGGAGAGAGGAAGGGAGGGTACTCAGGGTCCAGTGACACATCTCCTGATAGGTCGCTAGGAAGGTGGTTAGGCTGGCCTGCTTCACCATTGCTCTGCTCCACTCCTGCTGCCTCGCCCTCCTCTGTCAAGGTAACTGGAGGTGGTATCAAGTCAGAGGGGACCACAAGGGATCCTGAGGGAGCCAGGATGGACATAGGAGAGATAGATCTCTTGATGGTGGGTGGTTTGGCAGCTGGGGGAGTCGGCTTAGCACTGGGGGTAGCTCGGGGTTCTATGTCGTCATTCTTATCCCTGTGGGAATGATAATGTCGATTGCATGATGAACCTTATTAAAGCGGTAGAAATATAAAATGAAAAATATTAGGGCATTCGGAAATGATTGTAACTACAGGCATAAAATAACGCATATGACCAAGCATGTTAAAATTTCGACAAGTTCTGAACGTAACGCCCAAGTTTTTGTTTGGAAATCGAAATAACTTAATGCAAGTGATAAGTTTAAGAAGAATTTTCTAATTACCTTTCTTTTACATCCCAATCCATTTCAGCTTGATCTGCTTCACTTGAGGTGTCTGTTCATCTTTTTAATCGTTCTGAAAGTTAGCAGATCAGTCACCAATCAAATTATTTACCATACACTGTCCGAACTTTTCTAATAAGAAGTTAAAATTTGAACAACCATATGGTGGCAGTTGGAAGGGCGCGCGCTGCGCGCCACCAAAATGCTACAGTAACTGTGGGAGTTAAGGTCTTCTCTGCTTAGATTTTGCGATTTGTTGCTAGTACCTAAGTGCGCAGCCGTTAAATTGGCGCGAAAGACAAATGCACTGCAGTATGGTTTGAATTCCACTTAATAGTTAAACGGTAAACATACCACCATAACGGATAAAATGGATAAAAATTATAGTCAAAGATGAAAAACTCGTATGAAAATCGAAATGAACTTACTTTTTGGGCCTTCTTCTAGAGTTCTAATGTTGCCATTTCCTCAGTGGGAAAGTTATTGTGAAATACTAGAATTCTGAAAGAATTAAAAGCAGATTACAAACAGAAAATTTATACAATAGACAAATAGCATGATGGTCAAAAGTTAGAATTAACAATTAAATTCACAGAGTTCCGCAATCAACACGAAATGTGATGTAAAATAATCAATACATTAATAATGAAAAAAATAAAAACGCTGTACAAGAAATCTATAGTCCAAGTAAGTTCTGCAATGAAATGTACCTAGTATAACATTCCAGACGAAAGGTCAAATGGTGCTCAAATTAAAAAGTTAGTTTTCGTCCAGGCAAAGATAATTCTAAAGTTTAAAACGCCATGGCCGGCCATGGCAGAACCTAAATAGGTACTTTTATATTTGAATATACATTCTTCCAAAAGCAGATTATTATGTAGGTTGTCGTTGCCCAAAATATGCTTAATGAATTTTTGGGCCCAACACAGTGCAGTGACATTTTCTAGCGGAAAAAGAATAAAAACAGCACTGAATTTTCAAATAGTTAAATCAGTGGAAGTTGATTGATTACTTTTAGCTACATGCAGATATTATGTACAATAAGTTACTAAACTTAACCCACAAAGTCTCAATCATTAGGTTTAATCTGCAGGGAAATCATTTGTTGGTTATCAAGACATTCCTTTAGTTTGTTTTCTGTCATAGTCAGGCGTTGCTCCAGAATGCTGACAGTTTGAGTCAGCACATCCAACTGTCCTACCATGTGTTCCAAAGTTGCTGCTAGTTGCGGTGGTATGGATTGGGGTTCTAGTGGGGTCGTGCTGAAAAACATGGGGTGATTGGAAGGTTTAAGATTGGGGTTCTGAAGGGATCGTGCTAAAAACATGGGGTTGTTAGAACTTTAGAAGAGATAAGAAGCGGGTTCAAACGGGGTTTTACTGGTAGTTAAAGGTTTAAGATTTGGGGTTCAACTCGGGTTTTGCAAAAACCACGGGGTTATTTCAAGGGTTGCCCAATCTCTGTAGACAGCGCTTATTTATCTTTAGTATTGCCGTATTGAAAAAATATTTCCTGACTGATTAAGCAATAGATTGTGGTGCTGTCATATCAAGAAAGCAATGTTGAAAAACTAGATACTAAGAACTCGTTAAAAGTGGACTAACGTTGCGTTTGAAGTGAATATGCCGTCATTATCCGGTCCTGCTGTGTGTCTGTCTATCTGATTGCTCTGGTTAGAAGGCAGGTTAAAGAGGGCAGGACCCACATTTACAGGCTCACTGGGAGGCTCTGAGCAGTCCTTGGGCTGAGCTAACACGGACACTTCCTTACCTTGCTCAACTGAGAGGGGAGAGGGTCAGCGCGGGAAGATTCACAGAGAGGGAGCGAGAGAAGGAATAGGCGATTATGGAGTGGCATGACTTCACAAAACTCTAGTGAGACATTTAGTACTGAAAATCAAAGTAATCCACAAAACAATGATGTAAAAAAGACTTCGCACTATGCAAAAATACAAAGGAATTCTTGCTTTATTCATATCAGAAAAAATGTGTTGGTCACTTATATTCTAGATACAGATGTTATGTGGGATGTCCTAACTCCTCATTCCAAGTTGATATTCTAACAATTGGATATTCTAGTTACCGATATTCTAGTTACGTACAAGTAGAGGCATCAACTTTCAGAACGTTGCTGTCCTTGATCTTGTGGATATGTTCCCGCTTAGTAGGTTTGGGGGCGGCATTGGCAACCTCATCTCCTTTAAAGTTGGTCTTCCACACCATCACCTGTGAGCGATAGCTATCTATAATACAGTACGAGTGTCATGTAAGATATGATTTAACCGGATTTTAAAACAAAAATCGTCTTATTCTGGGAATGAACCATTTCATATACCGGCTCTTTGGACATTTTTTGTATTCTGAAAAATGTTAAAATCGCTGACAAGGCTATGATTTTAAATCGATTTATTCGAGAAATATCACAAACTAAAATTTAAGTTGTTTACCTTTTTATTCAACCGGCTCTCAAGACCAAGTTGAGTCGGTTCTCATGATTGGTCCCAGTAATTAAATAAGGGTCAATAAGAGAGGTAAATGCGTACTATTTGACTCCTGCTATACCCCAGTATTCGCAACATAGCCCCGGCCCCAGTATTCGCAACATAGCCCCGGCCACAGCATTTAAACGTTGGCGAAAGCAGAATCGGGTATTACACACCCTTATCCTACAAAACAACAGCTATAAATTCAATTGACTCAAGTGCACCTCTCAGCAAAACATATGGAACGCAGATTAGCATGACAGTTTAAGTATATTATTCGGGGGTCCACCATTTCTCAGTGTCCCATGAGTCGCAGTGCTTGCAAGACTTTGCTTGCAAGGACAGCCATTAACGTTCCCAATTCTCATGCTGTCAATGCTACTACTCTCAATCTAAATCATTCTTTCAATGCTCGCTTCACCAAAGGATTATGCATGCTTCCTTCTTTCTTTGACTTTGGAGTACATACACCAGTACATCTGATGTGCAGTTTACACTTGTTGGTCAAAGCCTTCCCAAAAGACTGTCTGTGACCCAAAATTAAAGATCGAAAGTTTAGCGAAAATCGACAAAATAAAGGCCAGCTGATTTAAAATGTGTTCCATTTTGATTACCGTGTTTTAAATATTGAACAAGAACGTCTCAAACAATGAAAGTGAAGAGGAGCTGTCGCTTGCAGTAAGTGCTTGCCAGGACTTAATAAAAGTATAAACATGAGTTACCAAATATTTCTCATGCTCTCTGTCCACATGCATGTTTATTGTTTCTCTTCCCAACAATGTATAAATGTACAAGTCTCGCCTGACAGTGTACAAAATATGTACACATTGTTTCCACTGCAAAGTGGCTATATACTTGTACAGTGTATACAGTGTTCCCAAACAATGTATAAATGGACACAATACACGGTATACATCTGACAATATTCAATTGCACACAATTTCTGCACAGTAGGTAGAGTATTATAAATTCTTAAATTGGGCTGCATTGCATCTGACAAACCTGTTCATCTGCACCACCACTAGCAAAGTACTCTCCAGTGGCTGAGAAAGCGGCTGCAGTGGCAGGGCCCTTGTGCCCGTGCAGAGTGTAGAACAGCCGGCCTTCAATCAGATCCATTATTTTAAGAGTAGAGTCGCTGCTGGCCGTCAGCAAGAAGTTACCTGATTAACAAGGTCAGAGTCAAGAAGAGGTTTATTAATTAAGGGAATCATGGTTGGGTAGCTCTAATTACTTGGTTCCTAAGTTTCTTGTTGATTATACCAAACCTAATCCATTGTACAGTCAAAAGATAATTATTTTGATCAGAAGCTTTCACGTCATATAATCATGTAACCACGTTTGATCATCGTCGTCTGGGTACCTGAGGGGTGGAAGGAGACGCTGTTAACAGTGGAGCCATGTGCCTGGTAGTGCTGCAGCAGCTTGTTCATACGCAGGTCCCAAAGCTTCACAGAACAATCAGAGTTAGCTGAAGCAACGCATGTAGCGTTCGGGTGGAACTCGACCTGGGTACAAATTATCAAGATTAATTCAACGACAATTGTCAACTAATTCATTGTTATTCGTTTAAACTCCGACCTCTTGAGTTATTCAGTATTTTCAATAATCAAGGCGGTTAGACAGTAAAAATTAAAATTGAATTCGACTCACATCGTTGATGAAGCCAGAATGCTCAAAGAATGTGTGGATACATTCTTTGC
Organism: Beroe forskalii; assembly: GCA_011033025.1. Lineage (NCBI taxonomy): Eukaryota > Metazoa > Ctenophora > Nuda > Beroida > Beroidae > Beroe > Beroe forskalii. Next base: position 99,122 of record WFMF01000060.1, on the reverse strand, counting down.
TGGAAAGATCCCAAATCTTTAGGGACTTATCGTCACTGCCAGACGCAACCAGACGACCATCGGAGGCAAACTTAGCTGTCTTCACCCAGTTCACGTGTCCATTCAAGGATGCCTGCATAAAGATAAATAAAACGTTGAGATAAGATAAACTTACGATGCGACAGGAACAGATATTCAACATGAATAGTTCAATGAAAACCCATCCCGTATGAGTTCGGTAACCTATTTAGTTCATCACATAGTTCACATACCTGGAACTTCTGGCGATGAACCGTCCACAGTTTGATGGTTTTATCGTCTGAGGAGGAGAGGAGAGACTGCCCGTCCGCCGAGAAGTCCACACACCTCACAGTGTTGGTGTGAGCCTTGAACACCGTGGATTCCCCCTTCACCGAGGGAATCCACAGCCTGATGGTCCTGTCACGTGACGCGGACGCTAGCAGGTGACCGGACGGACTGAACTTCAGGGACATCACGGCGTCCTTGTGACCCAGGAAACGATAGGCTCGCATTTGGGGCTTGAAGTTCCACACCTGTGGGAGAATTTTTTTACTTGGTTACTTCTTCTTTTTTTCATTTATAACATATAATCCGATTAAATGGCTAAATACTAAAGAATCATATTCAACATGTGATTATTGCTAAGATACTAGATAGATACATAGGAAAATTTACGGTCTACAAATATAGCTTATAGCACACTTCTTATAAGGGAAAACGGCCGATTTGTACATAGAACGCTTAAATGTTAATGGGCTTTTTAAAAACGAATCTTTTATTTCGATTTATTGCTGAACTTGAACGATGGATTTTATAAAGGAGTTGATCAGGATCATTTTGCCACTATTTTCATGTTATTTGTCTTCTGACGATTGGGTATGAATTTACCCATGAAACTTAAAGGGGTTCTCTGCTCCAGAAAAAGTGCTATTTTTCATGATCCAATTTATTAATTATTTCTGTAACAATAATCATGGTGAAATTCCCATGTTTCTAGGTGCCTCCTATCGCGAGATATCGCACCTTTATGTTACGGCGCGATGACGTCACTACTGCACCAGACCGCAACTGACTGCTATGCGCGCTATTAAAATACGTGATAAAATTGGTATTTTCCACATTACTTTTATTGTTTGCTTCACTTTTAGTTTTCTTATTTTCTTTTTAAATGATTGTTTGCTGATTAGATATGTTAGTTAATTGATACACTCAACTATTTATGCATTCTTTTTGGGACAATAGGATGGGAAATGAGCCCATCTTGCCTGCAGTAAATTCTGACAGTTTTCATTGTGAAATCAGTACTTTAAGGCATCAGCTAACTCCGAGATACCTTCACTCACCCCCTTATTTGATCTGACTTCAGTTCATTCTGAAAGTGAATCTCGTCACTCTTCAGTAGCAATTTACTCTAAGTTCCTTCTCACCGGAATACCGGTCGACCAGTTCAATTATATTTTGACAACTGTTCAGTCCGACTAAAATTCACTTTTTAACAAGTTTTGACAAGTTTCAGTTCTTAAAAGAGTGCAATGTAGGACCTGTCTTCTCTAACACCAAACACTCTGGCTCATGAACTCATGAAAATAGTCCCGGTTTAAACAAGTTTTATACTCTGACACAAGTCCACTCCGGTCTAATCTTACCGACTTTAGTACATGTTCACTCTGAATCTTTATTAATTCCCATTCTAGCCGATTCCGAAGTTGGTTCTCTGCTTCTTCTAACACCAGTTCACTCTAACAACAGTAAACGACCGAGTTCAAGTTCTTAGCCGAGGCCGAGTTTGCGTTGTTTTCTGACTGACGCCAGTCTACTCAAACATCAATTCAATCTGACACTAGTCTGGATTCAAACAACAGCTTTACAGTGATCACTCGGACACCAATTCACTGATCACTCTGACACCATTCCTGATTCCAACATCAGTTCAGTGTTGGACTTCCGACTGGTGCCAGAGTGAATAAGTGCGAGAGTGACTCTGACACTAATTCACCCTGACACCAGTCTGGATTCCAACAACCTTCAGTGTTCACTCAGTTGCTCTGACAACAGTTCACTCTGACTCAAGTCCGGATTCCAAAGTTCCAACAAGGGATCAGTGTTCACTCAAATGACAAAAGTTCATTTTGACACCAGTCTGGATTCCAACAACCATTCAAACAAGAGTGTAAACTCTGACAACAGTTCCCTCTAACATCAGTCCGGAATCTGGATTCCAGCAACAGTTCATAAGACTATTTGGTTAACTCTGATATCTTTTCACTGTTCATTGTCCATGTAAAAGTGCGTTACTATACCTATGTTAATATTACTGTGAATATGCATTAATGATTTGTACGTAGTAATAGTATCAATTATCATATTTAGTCAATCATGATGAATAAAACCGCTTCAAAATGTATAATTTGGAAAATCATCCAAAACCTAAGGTGAATGTAGTAAATTCGGTCCATGAACTAGGATGAAATACTATATAAGCATGCTAAAAGCTGAACAATTTCACTAGATTTCACACCTATTTCCCACTACAATAGTACAATAAGCTGTTTCACCTGTAATATAACACTGCGCGACAACATGTTGGTGCTGGAGTGACGTCACCGCGCTAAATTTTTAAACCACAATAACTCGCGAAATAATAAAGATAGAGGGATGGGGATTTCAACATTTTATTACATGTAAGGTGAGATATGATAAAATCATAATGATTTCTATTTCATGTAAAGTCAATTCTATACCAGAGAACCCCTTTAAAGTAAAGACGAATAACCTCGTGTTTTAATTGGTTGCAACATGGATCATGGAAACATGCTGACCCGTTTCATGAATGGTATGGTCGAGTATATGATATGAATATTTTTGTATGTTAACCACAGGGCTTTATAAAGCCTTCCCTTGACTATCAGATATAACTATCTAACTCATTTGCCTAGTGTCAAATCAAATCAAATCAAATATATTATGACAATAATCATCTAAAATACTCTTCTCCTTTAGTCTTACGAAAAATCAACTTATCTAAATTAATAATGTCCAAATTATTCCTTTCTTACTATCCAGTATAAAGCCCTGTTGAATATAAATTTATGAACTTTTTCTTTGCAGCGAAAGGATTATCCATTAGATACTTATTCTGTCGGGCTTTATTTTCTAAATAGCTTGGACCCTCTATTTTTGACAATACTTCATCGGATACTTCCCAAAAATTTCCACTTCCCATGCTATTCTTATTCTTCTGCTTAAATTCCTCTAAGCCAACTTTAAAATCGTTAACTGATTTCGATAGCTTAACCTCATTGGGAAGCTTATTCCAAAAACCAACAACCCTATTTGTGAAAAATTTCTTAAATAAATTCTGCACTTTAACATTTCCTTTACTAATTCTACTGTCGGCTCCTAAATAGCAATCAGTTGAGGCAATGATACACACAAATGATATTGAATAATAAGAGTGATTGGGAAAACAGAACTATCACCCCCAGGAGCCAAGGCCTTTAAATACAGAACTTCCTACAGAAAGTTATGATTAAGTGAGTTATGTAAATCTCAATATTAGCATATAAAACATCATGTTCAATCAATCAAAGTAATATCAGAGTATCAGAATATTAGTATAATAAAAAGCAGATATATTTATAGCAATAGTCAAAGTGTAAATATATACTGCGACATTACTCCCCCACAAAAAAATATTATTTTAGTATATCAAGTAGTGGCTCCTGGCTCCAAAGATTATCAATAGAATACAATAATAATATATTTAATATCTGAGTAAATGTTAAAAATTTAAATATTCTCAAGAATATAATACCTTATAACATACATCAGCTGATAAAAGTTTAATTCAATCCCAAATCAAATATTCAGGTGAAAGTAAATCTCAGATCATGAATGAGATAGCAATAAATTAAAATCATATATAATATGATTAATATAAATAATAAATTAGTTACAAATATAATAGATTCCAGTTAAAAATTCAAAATTTATTTCAATTTTGATTATGAGCATTACAATTCATGAATTTGCTTGAAATTTTTCCACAGGTTTACTGACCCGACCTGATCTGGTCACAACTGATGCCACATTGTTTTCATTTTCACCATTCTGATAACTTGAGCTTGCTTGCTGAAAAACTAGACTTGAAAATGCATTTTTGTCCATGCGGTCATGAAGCTGCTGATTTGCAGTATTACCTCCTTCCTCTGATTCCTCTTCATCTGATTCGTAACCAACCCTATTATTGCACCCTTCCACTAATTCCTCTTCATCAGATTCTGTAACAAACACTATTATTTTTGGGATTGGTTTTGCCCTAACTGATGTGTGTTTTGTGCTTTCACATCTTCAACAAAGGTTTTATATTGTTATGATGCAACAGTTTTAATCTACCTCTCCATTACGAATCCAATAGTTTACTTCACCTTTCCTCCCAACAATATGGTAAGGTCCTTTGATCCAATTGGGTGCAATTTTAGGATATTTTCCGAAATTCCGTTTGAGCAATACTTCTTGACCCTCTGTGAATGAATTAATAATTGCTTTTGAATCATATAGTGTTCTTTGTATTGGCATTTAGCTTCTAGAACATTGTCTTTTGCATATTGATTCAAAATAGCTGAATCCACTTTTTCCCCAGTGTTCTTAATTGCCATGAAATTGTCAATAGGTAGTCGACCAGGTTGTTACCAAACATAAACTCAAATGGTGAGCACTTTAGGGATCTATTGTGGGAACAATTATTTGCAAGGACTACTTCATCAATGATACTTGTCCACTCAGTCACTGGTATACCTCGATCCTCACACATAACACTGATCATAGATTTTATTTTTGACACTGATCGCTCCGCTAAACCATTCCCTCAGGGTGGTAAGGAGAAGATCTACTTTTCTTGATATTAAGACTACTACAAAGCTCATTGACCACTTTACCATCCATGTTCTTAGCTTGGTCAGATTTTAAATCAACTGTACACCAAATGTACTAATCCACTTTAGTCCAAACTATTCCTTTCAGCACTGTTGCAGTTTGATTCTTGAATGGAGTGGCTGTGATGAATCGAGTGGCTAAGTCAACAATTAATAAAAATCCAACTTCATTTTGTGTTGTTTTGGGCATATCACCTGCATCCATAGCTATACACTCTCTTGGCTCTGGTTCTTCAGGTATTTGCAACTCGGCCCTAGGGTTTTTTGTATTTTTACATTGACTACAGGCATTGCATTGGCTTACAATTTGCTCGACTTGCTGGGCTAGACCTCTCCACCAGAATCTTTTTTTGATAAGCATTACTGTATTGTCAATACCATTGTGGTATTGTCCATGGTATTCATGCACTATCTTCTCTGTTAGAGATTTGGGGACAAGTATTTTCTTAAACTTCATTAGCAACCCATTTTCAACTCTGAGACCCCAGACATTTTTCAATGGCCCTTTCCGAATTTTCTTATTTGCACTTAACAATTCAAAAGCCTTTTTCATATGAGCATCTTTTTTCTGGTGGTCTTTAATAGAATTTATGTCTGATATTCATTCACATGAAATATTGCATCTTCTTCTCAAACAATTACCTGCTTCGGGCATCTCTATCCTGCTAAGTGCATCCGCTGCTCCATTATTGTCTCCTTTGATGTATTTTATCTCATATTCAAGTTCACTTAGCTCAGTTATCCATCTTGCTATTTTTCCACGAGGGTCTTTCATATTCTTTGTATATTGCAGTGGTTTGTGGTCAGAGTAAATGAATATCTTGTTAGCACAGTAATTTCTCCACTTTCGGGTAGCATCTAGAATTGCAAAAAGTTCTTTTTCCGTTGCACTCCAAATATGCCCCCTGTTTCCTGATAGAGTACGAGAATGATACCCAATGGGAAGCTTGTCTCCACCATCTGACAATTGGAAATAGAACTGCTCCTACAGCAACTTTTGAAGCTGCCTGTTTCTATACAGAATGGCTTTTTCCAGTCTGGCAAATGCAATTTAGGTGTCACAAATCATTTTCTTTAACTTTTCAAAAGCTTTTTGTTGATCATCCTCCCATGTGAACTTAACTTTTTCTGACAACACTGCTGTTAATGGTTTGGCTATTTCTGAAAAGTTCTTTATAAATTTTCTGTTGAAATTTGCTCCCCATAAATCTTTTGGATCTGTTTTTTAGTTTTTGGACAAGGAAAGTTTTTTATTTTTTCAACATTATTGGGGTCTGGCTTGGTTTCATTTCCATTCACAATGTAACCTAACAAACTGATTTCTTTAAAGCCCAACTGACATTTATCTTCTAAGGGGACATATTGCTGTCTGATAGCCATTTTACTACCTTTTCCAGTGCTGATATGTGTTTTTGGAAGGTTTCTGATGCAATTATAATGTTATCCACATAAGCTTCCACATCTCCTATGTTCTGCTGCTTAATTGAAACAACCATCCTATCCATTATCCTTTGAAAGGTTGCTTGGGAGTTTTTTAATCCAAAAGGCATTCGCAAGAATTCGAATTTACCATTAGGCACACTGAATGCCGTTTTTGAAGTATTCTCTGATTCATCTTTACCCCCCAATAGCCTGAAGCTAAATCTAGCTGAGTTATAAATTTTGCACCCTTACAATTGTCTAAGATATCCTGCACATCTGGTAAAGGATAGCAATCTTGCACTGTATTTTTATTGAGTGATCTGAAATCAATTACAAACCTCTTAGTTTTATCCTTTTTATCAACTAACAAGATGTTACTATTATGAGGTGAGCTAGACTCTTGAATTATCTCATTTTCCAGCATTTCTTTAACTTGTTTTTCAACTTCAGGTTTCCACTTTTCAGGGATTCTCTTTACTTTGTCTTTACATACTCTTTGGTCTAAAGACTTGATAACATGAACCCCCTGATTGCATGCACTAGGAGATTTGCTGTTGCTCGCAAAGACATTTTTATAGTTCTCTAACAGTTTCATGATTTGAGCACATTCCTGTGGTGACATGTTCTCTTCATCCAAATCCCATTTTGTGTTTTCCTGGCTGTCAGTGAAGAATATCCAATCTTCACCAAGTCTTATGGAGCCTTGGTCCCAATTGAACTCTGTGTTACCATAGGATGATAGGAAATCCTGACCCAGAATTACCAGGTTAGGGTTGTTTGGGATTTTAGTGGGCTTGATATTAACTGGTGCTTCCAACCACATTTCAGTTTTTTATATCAGCTTGCACAACTTTAGTTACTTGCATCCCTCCTATCCCTTGTACAAGTGTTGATTCTTTTAGATTTTCACAATAATAGGAAGAATTGCATCACTCATGACTGAGATATTTGCCCCACTATCAAACAGTACTTTGATTTTCTGGGTAATTCCATTGATTGTTAGCCATCCTTCTAGTCATAAGTTCTTCTTGTTTTTATTTCTGCATTTCATTTCGCCATGCCCTACTTTTTTACAGTAAGAACACACAGTTTGGCATTGAGCTGCTATATGATTGTACCCTAAGCAGCTATAGCATTGGATTGTACTATTAGATTTCTTTCTTTTGCCAAGCATGGGTTTTTGATACCAGTACACTTTATCATCATCAATCTGTTCCTCTACTTGAGCTTTAATAGCTCGGACCTCATTCTGCAACTCAAGCGCCCATGAAGGACACTTATTAACTTCTTCTACTTCCTCGACCTGAAACATGTAACCATCATCTTGTACTTCTTTTTGATAGCAGCATCTGCAGTGGGTTTTAACTTAGCTTGGAAGGATTTGAATAGTTCCATTGCATCTTCCTCTCTGAGAGTGTATTGATAATTTTGTCTTTTTTCTCTAAAGAACTTTCTTCCATTTTGAACAAAATTGAGAAACCTCATAATTATCAAATCAAATGTCATCCCAGCAGCTTTTCCTTCCTTTACTAGTCTGAAATAAAAGTGTGTAATCCCAGCAAAGTCCTGTGATTTTGGCTTCAAATCACAAACATTATTAAATGCATCCATTCTTGAAGGTTGTCCATCTATGAATGCTTCAAACTCATCCAACACAGCTGACAGTTCTGTTTTCCCAGCTCCACACACTGAAGCAATTGTTTGCTCCTCTTCATCTCTCCCCTCTTTACCCACATACAAAGGCAGGAATGCTATCTGCTCTTCTGGCTTGAGGCCAGTTGTTGCTGCAGTGTACAACTTTCGCCAGTCTTTCACTTTCTGGTGTTTCTGAAGCACTGGGATTTCCATTGCCTTCATTGTTGCCATATTCAATTCTTTGTTTGAGGAAGTTATGTCGGCTCCTAAATAGCAATCAGTTGAGGCAATGATACACACAAATGATATTGAATAATAAGAGTGATTGGGAAAACAGAACTATCACCCCCAGGAGCCAAGGCCTTTAAATACAGAACTTCCTACAGAAAGTTATGATTAAGTGAGTTATGTAAATCTCAATATTAGCATATAAAACATCATGTTCAATCAATCAAAGTAATATCAGAGTATCAGAATATTAGTATAATAAAAAGCAGATATATTTATAGCAATAGTCAAAGTGTAAATATATACTGCGACACTACTATCAGAAACAAGTTTCAATCCAGACCTACTTACGTTTAACATATTTCCTATGCATGATTCACCCATTATAGCTTTAAAAGTTTCAATCAAGTCTCCACGATTTCTACGTTCTGCTAATGTAGTTAAATTGAGTATGTCCAATCGCTGAGAATAAGGGAGAGTTCCTATCTCGTCAATTAACCTAGTAAATCTTCTTTGCACACTTTCTAGAGATAAAATCAAGTTCCAACTCCCATGCTCAGCGACAGGATTCCACAATTGAACACAATATTCTATATGTGGCCTGATCAATGATTTATAAATAGCTATCATTGTTTTATCATCACGTGAAATAACATTTCTAGCTATCCAACAAATCATTTTATTAGCTTTACTGATGGATGCGTTTACTTGATCCAACCATAACATGGAGGAAGACATTGTAACACCCAAATCTTTTTCTTGGTCATTATCACATATGCTCAATTCAACGCCATCGACAGTATAGCTAAGTTTAGGGTTATCATTTAAACTAACGTGTAGTATTTTACATTTCTTGGGATTAAACTGTAATAACCATAAATTTTCCCACTTCTCCAACTGTTTCAGATCGTCTAAAATTGTATCATAATCATTAACATTTCCTATCAACTTTAAATCGTCAGCAAAAATTTTGATGGAACTTTTGATATCGTCGGGTAGATCATTAATAATCTGGTAATGCAATTTCGTTCATTTATATTTATTACTGCTGCATACTTCAACTTGAAAAGTTCAAATTCAAACTTGAATAATAAGAATCAGGAGTATGCATTACCATGACAGTTGAGTCCATGCCAGATGAAGCCAACTGCTTCATGTTTGGGTTGAAATGACAGCATGTTACTGTGTCTTTGTGACCCTTGAAGTGGCGTTCAAGGGTCGGGTCCTCCTTCATTTTCCTAGCAGGAGCTGTCATTACTCACTATATTTATGTATAAAATAAAAATAATAAAAACTGTACTAAGATGAATGGGCACAAATGAAAAAAACACTGCCCTGTTTTATTCCGAAGGTTGCAATTATATTATGTAAAAAGAAGAGTTTAAACTGAGCTCGACCTATAACATGAAAGGAATCTTATTGTCAGAGACAATGGGCTGAAGATTTATACAAATTGTGATGTTCAAGAGAAAACAAGAAGGAAAGAATATATTTAAATCCAAAGAACAAAAACACTGACACATTGGATCTACCTACATACACTGAGTTTTTTCTACAAGGAACCATCTGAAAGAAACTCAACCAAGGATTCTCAAAAATTTTAGAAACTTCATTGATTTACAGTTAAGAAAGTAAGAAACTTTTTGAAATTTGTGTAAAAAGCTATTGCAACACAAAGTCTCTTTACATGAAAGATCCAGCTTCTGGGGGCTGTGAATTACCCAAGATTTTTGTCTCAAGCTTTTGAGGTGCAGTGTATTACGCCATGCCTGGGTGCTTTTTTGTGGCACATGACAGCCCACAAAGTACTTTCAATCCAATGCTCTTTAAAAAGACCAAGTGGGGCCTAGTATGCCATGCCTCAAAAGGTCTCGACACCCTGCTCAGAATGTTCACTCACAAAAGCACCCAGGCATGGCTTAATACACTGCACCTCAAAAGCTTGAGACAAAAAGCTTGGGTAATTCTGATTCAGTACATCTATTGGACTTCGATTACACTGAACATGTGATTTGCTTTGGTGGGTGCAGAAGGTAAGAAATTACCTGCATTCTCCATACTCAACACTGTGATTGGCAAGGGGTATGTAAATAAAAATTAAAATTTCTCCCTCTCCCACCATCTTGGCCACTGGCCAGTATATTGACAAATTTTATTGACAATGGTAGACTCTTCAACTTAATTAAATGGTGACCTTGACCATTCTTCCAGAACTGATAATAATACCACTTTGTATGGATTTTATAGGCCCTAGAAAATACAAAAGCTAAATTCTACTATGGTTGTAAAAAGTTATGGCTAGTCCTTGACCCCCTTTAAACCCTCGGCTGCTATACAGTAGATACTCCCTTAAAAAGAAATAGGACCAATGAGACATCTAACTCATCAGAATCTTGCTTTATTGTGTTATTAAATTGAACTATTATGCAATCATAAATTTAATCCGTTATCTTTGGAAACTTCTTTGGCATTTTTCCACCCTAAGATCCCACAATATCCAAACCTACTAGCCATAACGGAACATGTCCAAGTATTTTGATTTCAAAAGAAATGTGGATATATTATATAGAAGCTTATTTCATAAATTTCATGATGTATATAATCTTAAATCCGAGGAAGTAATATATTACAAATCATTAAGATCCTACTGCTCTCCACATTGCATTACCTAAAGGAATCATGTTGGTGTTCAAGTATGGAGTTGGAGAAAAGTCTTGCAGATTGATGTCTTGAAGAAAGATTTCTTTTTAATTCAAACATATTACAATAAGATCCTGAAGATGATCCTGAAGATGATTCATAGCTTTTCATAAAGTCAATCTTAAAGTTATGAATCGAAACTGTCAGTTGATATTGTGGAGTAGTTATTTGGCTTGAATCATAATTGTTACTTTCAATGAAAGACAGCAGTTTTATTAAATATATTACAATAACTATAATTTATTAACTACAAAGTAATTCCATGGTATATTTATATGAATATTTGTAAAATTGTTTGAGTTAAATAAAATTTTGTCTTTTCTTTTCCTTATAACAAAAACTCACATTTGAACACTGGTATCATTAATTCAAGTACATTGTAGAACATTCAATAGAGATAGTTTTAGTTTAGTTTAAAATTTTGTCATACAACAACACGATTGGATACAATTCCTCGCCACACTTATTCACTCATCATGTAAAATTAACAAAGTACTCGACAACAATAAGTTAAAAACATAAGCATTGTACCACAAGCAGGTACCAATCATAAATAACATAAGGCAGGCTCATTTCTTCATAATATACATACAGGTGAAAGCTTGCATTCTGCCACAAAATTTCCTATTCTGCTATTATAAAGTCATAACATATCAATTTTAAAAATACAAGAAACATAAACTGAAAAAATAATCCCAGTATAAAATAATGAAATAAGATTAAAAAGAAAACATAAACTGAAAAAATAATCCCAGTATAAAATAATGAAATAAGATTAAAAAGAAAATAAGATTAAAACAAAGTAAGACAACATCTGAGTATCTGACAAGTAATTTATTGACCCATACTGGCATACTTTAGTCTTTACATTCTATACCCCTGTTTTTAAAAAATCTCTGAAGAGAGTCAAATATTGTAAAAATACATAGATCGAGAAAGCACCAAAACATTCAAAATGATTGGTGTATTGCAGTTACAATAAATAATACCTTATTTCAAATTTTACGACTCTGCGAGTCGTGGCGCGTGCGAGGGGGTCAGGCAACGCGCTGACAAAGGATCTCCACTTGCCCTAACCAGCGCCCTGGTTTCGCGCACGGAGTGCGCGGCGCGGCAAGCCGCCACCCCTGGTTAGGGGAAGATCTCCACATAGTGTAACACAACCTTCTGAGATTATGACGTGAAAACTAATGATATGCAGATATGAGTTGTTAGGTGAAACAAATTGAATATCAAAATACCAAGTTGGAGGTGCGTAAAGAATGTAAGCAAACATGTTTGATATATTGTCTTTGTGAGCAGTGATGGTTAAATACCATAACTCTTAAACTAACTAACTAAACTCTCCTTCCCTATTAAACCTGGATTCATATAATATTGATTGATATCAGATTTTATTATTTTCTTATTTGTTATTTGATGATCTGATTCTGTTATTGTGATACACCATCCATCATGAATGTTTGGTGCTTTCTCGAGCTGTATAATGTTTTACTATCCTTGGAGATTTTTCTCTATAGTGACTAACTTGCTTGTAGGAAGTTCCCCTACCCTTGCTGGCACTGCGCAATGTTCCAAATTCGTATGTCACCTTTGTGCTTTTGGAAAAAGACAGGCAAAGTCCGTTGACAAACTTTTTAAATTATTATTTGTTGTGATTTAATGCACTGCAGTGCACTCACTGCACTCAGCATTTAATGATAATATTTGTCCATCAATGATCGACCCTTCTGAGCAACACGCCATGCACTGGCTGCATTAGCGGTCTGTTAATACAGTATGTTAATATCATACTGAAGGGGCAGTGCCCTGGTTCTTACCAGTTGGGACTTCACACACCTCCCCTCGTGAGTGTGCCAACTGCACAGTGCCCTTCCCCATGCAGTTGGTATCATCCACACCTTCCTCTTGCAAAACATGTATACCCCTGGCCTGTTCAGTGTTCACATTGCTTGGCGCACTTCCCCAGCATGTATGCACACCCATGCAGGCTTAGGAAACCTTTCACCTGCTGGGTACTCTCTAGTACCACTCACCAGCTGTGTGTCATGACCTCACAGCCCAACCCCTTATTTATCAACTTTTAACTTTACATTATAATCATCATTGCCCCCTCTTTCTATATATTATGCTTCAATCTATTTACCTTATTCATAATAAGTTCAGGTACACTTACTCAGTCTATCCTCAAAGGAATAATCAATCCTTACATATTATATATTGTTACAACATGGGCAGCCTAGTAATCACTTTGTACAACACAAGACCCAATACGACTTCCTCCTCAAACTCTCAAAGGCAACCCAAGACCCCCTGATTAGATTTTCACCATATACAACTTGATGAAGGGTTTCCCAACATCCCTATGTTAAGCCTACGTGAAGAGGCGTGATAGTATAAACTATATGCTATTGTTAGATTTAATAATAATAATAATTCTCTAGTCTAGATCCCTCCAAGGTCCCTCAGCACCAACAGGCAAGCCCTGACTTGTTTTGCAGTCTGTTTGGAGCCACTGGCTGTTGGCAGTTTGCCGGTTCAGTGGGTTCTGGACTGGTGGGCTGCTTTCAGCTCAGTAGTCAGGCTGCCTACCACATAGGAGTACATGCCCTTGGCTTAGTGTATAGGGAAGAGTCTATGCTCTGTATGGCTGCCACCAGCAACCATGACCATTTTACTTGACTTGATCATCATACTGTAATAAGGGATTATTCATATATTATATAATCACCCAAGGGGAGGGGTTTTCCCGAATCATTTGCTTAGGTTTCACCTTTTAAAATTTATATCATATTTCCACCAAAGGGAAAGGAATGATCCAAGTTGAAGAATGTATCTATACTTCTTGTTACTGTGAGGAAAATATTTACAAGTTCATAGAAAAATATCCAGGCGAAATTGACAATATCTATGCTGTTTTCATATCAAATCCAAGCCAAAAGTGTGTTATCTGGGGCCAAAAGAAATCAAATGACCCTTTATTGGAGCCCGTTATTTGGGACTATCATGTTATTGCCATTGCAAAAAATGAAGATTGTGGAACCAGTGTTGTTTATGATTTAGATACTGTGCTTCCATTTCCATGTAAACTTTCATCATATATTAGTCAGTGTTTTAACCCAAACACATCAGAAATTGACCATCACTATCTTATGTTTGCTGCTCAATCTGGGCACTTTTTTAGAGTCATCAGAGGACCTGAGTTCCTACAGACCTTCTCATCTGATCGTTCCCACATGATTGACAAGAAATCTGGAAACTGGTTAAGTCCTCCTCCAGTATATGATTCTATCTTCAAACCTGAAATTGGTCATAATCTTCAACAGTTTTTAAGTTTTAAGGATAGATCACTTCCTGGCCAATGGATTAATAGTGATGAGCTATTAGAATTATTTGTCTAGTAGAGTAGTAGAATAAATTTTATTTTTTATTCATTGTTTGTTTTATATTACAAAATATTCAAATCTCCTGCACATCAAATTTACCTTTAAGAGAATTTGTGTTGCTCATCAATTCTATCTATGGTATATAATGCTGAGTACAGTAGTAAAGTCAATAGATTCGCTATCTATGTAAAATTAAATTGATCCAATTTGCTTTCATATGCCTGTTTTATTCCTATTTTCATTACTGCATTAGGACTCCCATGACTCCATGAGTCCTCCAGGAATCCCATAGAAGAACATATGGGAGTCCTACAAGAGTCCCCTGGGAGTCCTCTGGGAGTCTTACAGGAGTCCACTGGGGTGACTGAATACTCATGATTAAAGTAATTTGGAAGATTCAACAAAATTGCTATTTTGTATTAATAGATTAAATTTTCCAGCAGCTTATATGTACAGATATATTTCAAGAGAAAAGTGGCATAAATTTCCACAGTTAGTGCAGTGTATTACGAAAAATTCAGCATGCCGTTACCCTAGGCAAATATCTTGCCTTCATACATCATCATCCTTGTTTCAAGACCCTCAAAAGCAGAAATCAGACTGGGATATTTTTCTTAAAGTGTCTAAGGAAGAATCTGAAAAAATATTGAAAGGGGGAGATTCAAGTGATCGTCCAAGAGTGAAAAATTTAAATGAATTCATATCAAGATTGAAGGAGGAGAAGGAAAAATCGTCTGGAAAGGGCCCAAATGAGCCAAATAAGCCTATGTTTGATACTGGCTCTCTCATTGCCTTGACTCTGGGGATAGCTATGATATGGCATCTGATGCCCAGCATGACAGATGAAATATCTATCAATGATTTTATCAAAGAATATGTAGCAGCCAGAAGGGTGCAAAATATTGAAGTCTACACTCCAAGTAATAGCAAAGTATCTTATGCAAAAGCAAAAATATCTAACCGACCAGGTTACATTACAATCAATGTTGGAAACTCCAGCTCATTTGATACACAAATGGAACATGCATTTGCTGCTTATGGTTATCAACCTCATGAGAAACCCTCAATCAGATATAAAGAATCAGTCAGTTTAAGTAATTTTGTATATGATTCAATTCCAACAATATTGTTAATAGGGTTTTCTTTGTGGTTGTTAAGAAGAGCATCTTCTAGGCTACCTGGAATGCCTGGCATGGCTGCTCAACAAAAAGGTCACAAGCATTACGAAAAGAGTGCTGCTACAAAAGTGAATTTCAATGATGTGGCAGGATGTGAAGAAGCTAAAATAGAAATCATGGAGTTCGTTAATTTCTTGAAAAACCCTGATCAATACCACAAGTTAGGTGCCAAAATACCAAGAGGTGCCATTCTACAGGGTCCACCTGGAACTGGTAAAACCTTGCTTGCTAAAGCAACTGCTGGTGAGGCCAACGTTCCTTTTCTATCCATATCAGGGTCTGAATTCATGGAAATGTTTGTTGGTGTCGGTGCCAACAGGGTGAGAGAGCTTTTCAAAGATGCTAGAGGTCAAGCCCCTTGTATCATTTTCATTGATGAATTAGATGCTATTGGTGGCAAGAGATCTAGCAGTCCCATGTCTGGGGGACATGATGAGCGTGCTGTGACACTCAACCAGTTACTGGTTGAAATGGATGGGTTCAATTCTGATACTGCAGATGTTGTTGTACTGGCTGGTACAAACAGAGAAGATACACTGGATCCTGCTCTCACAAGACCTGGTAGATTTGATCGACAAATTTTTGTTGGAGCACCTGATATTAAAGGCAGGGTTTCTATTTTCATGGTCCATTTGAAGCCCCTTAAAACTGAGCTTGATCTTTTACCACTTGCTAAGAAAATGGCAACTCTCACTCCTGGCTTCACTGGGGCTGACATAGCCAATGTGTGTAACGAAGCTGCTCTTATTGCAGCTCGTCATAATTGCTCAAGTGTTATCCAGGAACATTTTGAGCAAGCAATTGAAAGAGTAGTTGGTGGATTGGAAAAGAAGTCTAGAGTTTTGTCCCCTGAAGAAAGGAAGATTGTTGCATATCATGAGGCTGGCCATGCACTTGCTGGCTGGTTTTTGGAACATGCTAATCCTCTCCTTAAAGTCAGTATAATCCCAAGAGGTAAGGGAGCCCTTGGTTATGCCATGTACCTTCCAAAGGAATTGCATCTCCACAATGGGGATCAGCTTCTGGACATGATCTGTATGGCTCTTGGAGGTCGATGCAGTGAAGAAATATTCTTCAAGAAGGTTACCACTGGAGCTGGAGATGACCTGCAAAAAGTAACAAATTGGGTGTATGGTATGATTATACAGTATGGAATGAATCATAAAGTTGGTAATATTTCCTTTGATTTACAGCAGAACCCCTATATGAAACCATATAGTGAAGAAACTGCTAACTTGATTGATGCTGAAGCAAGGAAGTATGTCCAAATGGCCTATGATAGAACAATTACATTGCTAACAAAACATAAGGACGATGTTGAGAAAGTGGCAGAGGAGTTGTTACAGAAAGAGGTATTGGATAAGGATGATATGGTGAGAATGCTTGGAGACCGCCCTTGGGGAGAGAAATGCTCATATGAAGAGTTAGTTGCTGGAACTGGTGGAGATGTTGAGGATGTTTCAATGCCAGAAGGCCTTAGAGATTTCAAGAAATCACTTGATGAAAATTCAGATAAGGAAAATGAGCGACAAAAAGATGCATCATGAATTCTTGAATGGAGGTAGCATCAAAAGCCAAATTTTGCTAACTCTCAACATCCCTTTAATAATGAAGGAATACCCTGACCCTCACATCATCAAATTCTTCCTTGGTGGTATGGAATGAACTTTCTAATTCATCTGATTAAAGGTGATATGGGATAACATGTTTAAGGTATCTCCAATATTTAATAATTAAATGTTTGAATACTGGCAGAAATTTGAGAGGATCAGATTGGTTTGTTGATGTGACCCTGACCCATCGATTCTGTGATACCTACCTTTGAAGTATGAAAGGCCCTCAACTTACATTCTGATTTGTTGTCCATAACAATGTTATTTATTAACTTTATTTTCTGAATTCTTTCATTGTCATTAGTTGGAATGTGATGCTTGTAAAAGCCCTAGTATCTTAGTATTGAATAAAAATTCAACTCCAAGTATTGTACAATCAATTTAAAACCAATTTATAATTGATTTGAATAACATTTATCGGCAATTGATATTCAAAATTTTATATTCTCAAGTTTCCAAAACCAAATGATTTGAATTCAGATTAAATTAGCTGTATCATAAATTTCTCAGGACTTAGTAACGCTTTTACTCTAGATTTCTTTATTAATCATGTATAATATAATATTTTTCAAGATTTTTTTAACTGACAAATTTATAAACCAGCATGTTTAAGCTTCCCCATGGTGAATTACATCTGTGTTTTGGACTTCGAAGCAACGTGCTGGAAAGGAAGCTCAGAGCATGAAATAATTGAGTTTCCCTCCATACTGTGGGAATGGGGTCAGTCCCGGAATATCAACAAAATTTCAGAATACCAGCAGTTTGTCCATCCTTATCACATTCCAACAGTCTCGCCTTTCTGCAATGAACTTACTGGGATTACACAGGAGCAGGTCGACGGGGGCGTTAGTCTCGAGGAAGCCTTGGCAAGTCACTTCAGCTGGCTGAAGAGCCATGTGTCAGATCTGTCATCGCTTGTGTTTGTGACTTGTGGAAACTGGGATCTGGCAACCATGCTACCAAGTGATATCAGAAGGAATAACCTCTCGTACCCCAGCCCTGTGTATCGAAGGTATGTAAACTTAAAGCCAGTGTTCAGTCATGTGACTAAAACTCCTAAGATTTTGAGCTTTAAGAAAATGTTAGGTGCACTGAATTTAGAGCTGGAAGGACGTCATCACTCTGGGATTGATGACTGTAGAAATATTTCTAAAATCTTTGCCAAGTTAGTTCAACTGGGCCTGGAGAAGGATAAATTCATGGAGTTTTCCATTAGTATTTATTGGGGCCAGCCTGTAGAATACATATGTGTGCTAGACTTTGAAGCAACATGCTGGGAGGGCAGCAAAGATCACGAAATTATCGAGTTTCCTTCAGTATTGTGGCATTGGGAAAACCCCAATGAATTCCATCAAGTTTCAGAAATTCAACTGTTCGTCAAACCTAGTGGTAACCCAATTTTATCGAAATTCTGTCGAAACCTCACTGGGATCTCGCAAGATCAAGTGGATCAGGGAATGTCCTTAAAGGAAGCCCTGAAAACTCACTATAAGTGGTTATCAGACCAGGTCGAAGATCTGGATTCTCTGATGATTGTAACGTGTGGTCACTGGGATCTCGCAACTATGTTGCCTCAAGACATTGCTGCCAATGGTTTAAGCTACCCCAGCCCCATCTATAGGAGGTATGTGAACGTTAAGGATGTTTTCAAGGCAGTCACAGAGAGCAGGAAGGCTTTTCCCATGACCAAAATGTTAGAGGCCCTCAACCTTGAGCTGGTTGGCAGGCATCACTCTGGCATTGATGATTGTAAGAACATATCCAGGATATTTGAGAAGCTGATCAAACTGGGTCTCAGTAAGTATGATTTCGTAACGTTTACCATTGATGTTCGTTAGCAAACAAAGTTTCGCATCTGTTCAGATCGCTTGAAAAGGAGTGCTCGATATCTTTAGATACTAATAATTGAGCTCGCAACTCTACACGACAGTAAGTTACTGCATAGAAGAGTTGCGTGTGCAATTCTCCGTTTATAGCGTTATCGGGCACTCTTTTTCGATCGATCTGCGCACATGGGGTTTTATGAAATATTTGGTTACAGTACTGTTATATGATTATTTGATATTTTGTATATTAAGGCATTTTTGTGGCACAGTTGATCAATTAGTTTTATTCTGTAAATAATATTTTTCGATTATTTTATCGTGTTATGAGTTGAACGTTATATTTTTGAGCAGAATATTTTCGAACTGTATATTTTTGATCAGCATGAATGTAAATATTGAGTTCAAGGGTTTCATTTTGAGCAACAAGATATGATATTTTTAAGCAGTATATTTTGATCAAATTTCAAGTTGTGATGTAATATAGTTTTCAGTGAAATTTTCCACCGACTTTTGCCAATTTCACTCTGTAAATACTGTTAGAAATATCATGCATTTTAACTTTATTGCTGGATATTCATACTCGTAGCAGGGGAATTTTAAAACCATCAACACTGCATTTGCAGTGTATGTTGCACATCTGCTTTATTGACATGTCTATTTACTGTGATTTTATGACTTTACCTAATGTTAACCCCGTCTCCCCGCAGTTATAATAGCTAATGTCAGAGGACCCTTATCAAGCACGTGACACAAGTGGTTCAAGTTCAGGGGACTGGTCCCTTGTGGACCTCCACAATGACCAGGTCAGTAAATAGAAGTGATGCCCCATCGGCGCCGACGACCGCCGAAGAAATATTAAATTTTGACATCGGCGCTGATCAGCTCGCCGATCAGTGCTGATCACCGCCGATATCAAGGTGCTCATAGATCCCTGACTATCAAAAGCGTGTACTAAGGTAAGCCTGAAGAGATACATTTCTCAAGTCATTTTTCGTGATGTGAGTGTGTGCGTGTGTCATGATGATAACATCCCATAAAACTTCTAGAATTTATACAACAGGCATGAAAGTATACATGGTCACCTGTAGGTATCATTGGTGATTTTTTGCAAAATTTTTCATCAAGAATTTCAAAAATTGTCACCATGGTGCATTAAATGGGCAATATCTCAGCTTCTGTATTGAGCAGCATAATAAAATTTGGATATGTTGACCAATATGGACATAGGTTGATATTGCACTGGTTTTAAGACCATATCTCATCCAAGATGGAGCCAACTCACATCAACCAATGACATTTGCATGTGGAGCCGCCACCCTTGAGGAGAAGATGTTGAACAGTTTGCTGTTAATGATTACGTCTTATGAATGGCATATGTTTGCTAGAAGCCCTGGATGAGCAGGTGAATCTGCTCATCCTCTGTGGAGCACTTATTTGAAATAAGGGCAAATTTTGACAGCCCACAGAATGGTCTATGATTGTGATATCAGGCTGAAACAACAAATAGAATTTCCAAAAACTACCTCAATTCAAAATAGAAACATATCTTACTCTCTAACCCTTCTCATCCGGCATGGAGCACAATTTTAAATATGGTACTGAAAATAAATAACCGTTGTTTCTGCATTATTGATGGATAATCTTAAGATAGTATATATCTAGCACTTCAGGGTGGTATAAAATACCATTCTTAATAGACCATAATCGGCAATTTATAGTTCTAACGTCTACTCATCCACCTGGAGCCTTTAGAAACTCTGAAATGAAGTCATTACAATAAACTTTTTATTGGCTGATAATGATGGTTTTTAGAAAATTTGGCATTGAAACATGTTGCTCGATGTGTTTATGAAGGCACTTGATTGATTTGAGAGCCTCCAAATGCCCATCCAGTGTGGAGCAGGCCTTGTTTTAAGGATAAATTCCATACACTTTTCTTGGACCGAAACTCTATCAAGAAGCACTAATTTGATTGATATCATCAAAAAACACCAAGAACTATCACCTAAGACAAAAATATATGATCTCAATTAAACTTTTGATTCCCTTGTTACTGGATGTCTTTTTAAAATCCCAAATTCTTCAGATATTTTTCTTGGACAGGATGAAATTTAAAAGGGGGTTTTAGGCAAAAATTAAACTCACTCAAGAAACTATTTTAGATTTTATGGTCGCCCCTTTTTGAAAGACCCAAAACCTTAAAACATTGGCAAGACATTTTTAACCCTTTTTGGAACTAAAAGCCCAAATAACCCAAAGGGCCCAATGGCAATTTAGATTTTCCCAATAAAAACTGGGTTTAATTTAAATTTCCCCCTGGTTCAATAAACTTTTGAAAAATTTAAATACTATTCCCCCAAAAATTTCAAAAAACAACAATAACCCAAATTTCTTGGACCCAATTTTAAAAAAATTGTAGAGGAAGAGTTTCAATTTAATTTTCCCTTTATTTGCACATTTTAGGGCAAAAATTTTCTCCCAGGTATTGGGCACCCCCTGGTTGAAGAACATGAATTTTAGCCAACTTTAGGGGGCCCAAACAAGCAACAACATGAAGCCTCAAGAGGCCACAATGAGACAATATAATATGCACATTATGTGCCGGCAACTCAAGAAAAGCTGGAAAGTTCTAATTTGAAGATGGTTCCACACTGGATGAATTCAATACTTAACTCTTTGATAGATGGAATTGAAGATGGTTCACACTGGATGAATTCCCTCTTTGAAATCAAATTGAATATATTCCCTTAAGTACAATATGAAACAGAGCATATAACCATAACTCATTCACGGTGGACCTGAATTTGTGCAAATAACCACTGTAGCTCCTCATGGATGAGTTTCAATTTAAGATTTTCCCGCTTTATATTGCAGTCATGGGTATTAGGATCATAATTTGTACTCGATCCAGGTCATTAGACCTCATGGTTGAGGAGAACATGAGAATAGCTATAGCCAACTGTTAGGAGGAGCAGAATGCACAAAGAGAATTAGCAACCAGGTATACCAAAAGTGATGCTCCACTTTGGATGAGGTATTTGGCACAAAGAAAATTGTTCAGGGTGGAAGAAAAAGGATAAGTCTACGCAAATATCAAAATTTCAAATTCAAACGACTTGAAATCACCCTGGATGAGCACCATTTTAGACAAAAAATTGAATTGCTCCACATTGGATGAAGTCGCATTCATGGAACAACCAGCTCTTCTGTTGCCAATTGATAAGCTACACTGATTCACTGAGTTTCGAAGCTCTATCTCAAAAAGCCTTTCCCACAGACCCTGGCTCCACACTAAATGGCTCCACACCAAACAATTGCTGATATCTTTGGATCCACATTGAATGAGTACTTGCTTCCAACGATTTATGTATATTAAGTTATCTGGGATCAAGCTCATATGAACGAGAAATTCCTTTTTCATGAACATCTACCCCAAAATTGAATTTTAAAAAGGGTCCAAAATTCACCAATGATACCTACAGGTGACCACATTGTATAGCATTATATAAGCATGCTACGCTTAACCAGTGGTAAAATAATTAGCCATTAGGTAAGTAAAACGTACTGCATTCCGTTTGCTTATGTCTTTATTCACAAACGGCATTTCACCCAGTGGTTCACGGCCCGGGTAGGTATTTACCTAATTAGACAACAATATGGCTCCCCGCCAACAAGAAATAAGTGGCTTCTAATAGATATATTCAACAACGGCAATGTACATCCTCACGTTAAGTAAGCGATATTCTTGTTTAGTTGGTCCTCCTTACGTTTTGTACTCTTCCTCTTAAATTGTACTCGTAAATTTCTCCCTTTAGATAATATTTCGACCCCCCCCCTCCATTTCAAATTCCTCCCCTTGCTATATATGACGCACATGACAAGGGAGTATTGAAACCTTACGTCAGTGACGTGGCTGGTGAGCTTTGTTTTGAAATTGTTCTGTGCGTCAATTGTTTTGGGTAAGATATAAAAGGTAAGGAATTGTGGAGTAGCCTTGACATTTTAAGAGCAAGGCAGCAATTTGCTTGGTCACATATCTTTCCTACGCTCGGGATACATTTTGGTACATTTTACTAGACACTTGAAAACATATAGTGAATGTAACACAGTGACTATGTTAGTATGATGAAAATGTGACGTAAATCGGACTGTGTTGAAACACGTTAATGAAAAACGTTTATTATAAAGGAGCAAACTATAAACTTGTGCATGAATAGTTGGGATTTGTTGGGACATTTGAGACGTCTATTGTGGATTTTATTGGTTTAGAACTTTTTCAGCGTTACGAAACAAGCAAAAGAGATTTAGGTAATTGGTTAAGTTTTTTAGATAAAGTTCAATGAAGTTTAATTAGGATAGAGCTATCGCGTCACGAGAATATATCGCTTATTTGAACATGAACAAGGTTTAAAAAATAATCTTTGAGAATGAAACGGTCCCTTCCCCACTGCCTTGTTTTAAATATGTTATTGAAGGAACCGTGAGGCATGCATGCACCTCAAAACTGTACAATTTTCAGCTGAACTGGTTTTTTCAATTGCTAACTTATGCAATTTGACTTCCTTTTTAAAGCTGTAATGTAACTTATGTCTTGAGACAATGGTTCCATGCCTGAGCACTGACCTCTTCAAGTCTCATTATTAGTTATATCCTGGCACTTAGGCACTCCCTCTTATGTACTATTGAAACTGTTCACTGTACAATTCGGGCATTTGAGCGTTATAACGGATAATTGTCCTACCAAGTGTACAAGCCATCCGTTTGGTCAGTGATGGAAGCAACTACGATCAATGATATAGAGCCTTGCCAGAAGTCAGTTCTGGGAGGTTTGCCGTTGTGAGCATGACTATCTGACGCTCACTGATCCATGAGACGTTGCTAAAATAACATCTACATGACAATGACTTACCTGGTTTGAGGAATAATCATTCTAGAAATTCGCCTTCATGGAACGCGCAGACGTTTTAGCGTTGTGCCAACGACTTTTGTTTAGCATAAGAATAGCGCCGCGCATGCCGCGCGATGTTTTGGATCTGTGTAATTGGTAATTTAGCATGCGAGATGTCTGTAAAGTGTCTGCTCAGTGCTCACGGCCAACTCTTCAGCTAGTATTTTCATTCACTCCATATTTTCAACATTAGATGTTGACCCTTTCCATAGAACCGACATAGTTTGTGAAGTTATGAGTGCAGTTATGTGTAACACCCATGACCCTATATGCACACTATGATATGGCACAGCGTTTTATGATGCCCTTCTTATAGAGATTATTATTTATTCTTCGTAAATAATTTCATTGTCTTGCTGCTCACGAGGATTATTATTTCAGAAATCAGATGCTACGCAGAGTGATATCGAAGTGATAAGCAATCCTCCACGGAGAACGATATCATGATTCACGATCTGACAACCAGTGACTTATTGGGGATGTAGAGGTGCTAAATAATGATCATGAGGATATCGAAGCAGATGTTTCGGACCAGGAAGTCGTTTCTGTCCAGGGTTCAAGTGGGGAGTTTTCTCTCCACGATTCCCTGGAACAGGACTCGATGGTTAGGGAATTGATGGATCAAGTATCGTTAGATGAGGATCTGTTGGAACAGGACGGGGATGAAATCACTGAAAACACTGACGATTCTTTGAGAAAAGAGGTGACTGACGACTCAGCTCCCAAACTCCTCTACTCCGAAGTTCTGATGAGCAAACCTGAGCACAGTGTAACGGAATCTGACGCTGACATCGTAGTATCGGAACCTCAGCTAGAGTTCGATGATGAGGAGTATTTGGCTGAAGTCCTGCGCAGTACCCAACTCTCTCCAGTCGGCAGCTCACCCGAAACGGACGAGAGTTACTCCTCCGAATCCGATGAGTCTTCGTCAGATGAGAAGCACGATGTTTTGGCTGACGAACCTAAACCCATGCCCATACATCACGAACGTGATCCTTATGATGAGCGTGAAGTTGTGCTGGAGGTAAACCTGACACTGCTCTCATTCACAATTATTGTCGGGGTTTCCGGAATGTCGGGTTTCCTGCTCGGAGGAATTTATTCGGCTGTCCTGACAAACAATATCCCTACTACAACCGACTTAGCTCAGTACCCAGGGGCTCTTCCTGGTGAGTAGTATATGTTTTTAATTAAACTCAATATTCTTTTTCATCCTTTGAATTAGATTAGCTTAGTGGCTAGATTATCATTTAATCGTTGGTCTAACAAAACTTAGGGAACTCATTTTCCCCAAAAAACCATTCTTCTTCAGTACGCACTGAATTATGTTTTGGTATCGTGATGAGTAACACCAACCTCTTCCGAAATTCCTGTACCAAAAGGCTGGCACTTGTCCGAATGATGAATGTGAATCACGGCTCCATAGCGTGGAAAGTGAAATGCGACAACTCAAGGAATCCACGTCACACAAAGTGTTAGACTGTCAGCGGAAATTGAAGTCAGCAGTTCAGCACAACGATGCTCTGATCAGACTCAACTCTGAAACGGCGAATCACGCGAGTAGCCAATGTGCAACTTCGAGGTCCAAGACTAGCGCTCTGAAATCCAAGTCATCCTATCTGCAGTCCGAGTTGGAGTACCAGAAACAGAAACTTCAGAGTTTCAAGAAGCAAGCCCGTGCTGATTACGCTAGGAGTAATAGCCAGATCAAGACTCTGAATAGGGTCCTGAGGAACACTCAGTCCGATCTTGATGAAGTCAGGAAATCTGTAATTGATCTAGGTCGTAACATGAGTTCTGGTAGAGAACCAAAGCCTGGAGTGGAAGGAGGAGCTTTTTGGAAGAATCTGTATACTCGTGCTTTAGTCGACCTAAAAGAAGCTGAGGAGAAGATAGACGACTTGGAAGATGATTTAGAGGATGGACGAGAAGATCTGAGAGAAAGTAGGATCGCGCATTCCAATGCTAAGATAGCTCTTGCTAAGGTACGCAAATCTAAAGATTTCTTTGAAAGTCAATCAAAAAGAAACGAGGAACTTCTACAGTCGATGGAAAGAAAATACCTGAAAGCTAGAGCTCAGAAACATAATTTGAATGAGGAAAATAGCTATCTCCAAGGCTATAACGACTACCTGGAAACGGATTTAGAATCATGCTCAAACGCTACGGCGGTAGCTGTGGAAAAAGTCGACAATGCTCTTAAATCAAAACAGTTGGTGGAATCTAAACTAATTTCCAAGCTCAGCAGTAACAGACAACAAATCAGTTCGTTACGAGAGAGGTTCGGAGCCCAAGTTAAAGCAATCACTGAGCTTGGAGCTCCAGAGATCCGAGCTGGAACGGACATTAGTGAAGAAGATCGGAGCTAATAAGGGGAAGTACCTGTCAGCCAAATCAGCATTGGAAACCAGTCTCGTCTCAGCTGATGCTGCAAAGCAGGACACTTCGACGAAACTAGCTGTCCTGCGATCCAAGGTCTCAAAATCAAGATCAGCTAAAAACGCAGCAGTTTTGGATCTTGAGAGGAGTAAAACTACCATCACCGACTTCCAAACACAGATCAGTGCTCTGAGAAACCACACCAAGGAACTGGAAGATCAGATCACCAAGGTTCATGAGGACACTGCCCTGCAGAACATCGTACAAAATAAGCGGAGCAGGGCTGAGAAGGAGCAACAGAGAGCACACATTGCTGAGTTACACTCCCAATACCACGCTATTCTCAATGCTACGTACGGTGACTTGTTCGGGAAACTTGGTGTACTGAGGGCTGAACTCAGTGAATGTACTGAGGCGTTAAACCGCAAGAGTGCAGCTTTGAATCAGTCCGAAGGAAGACGCGAGAAATCTTCAGAAAACTGGGCAAAGCGGTTGAACAGCACTATCGAGGACCTGGAACGAAAACACGCCAAAGAAGTGAAGGATCTGGAGAAGAGATGTGACAAAACGAAGAAGACTCTTGAGAGGGAGACAAAGTCAGCGAAACATTGGAAGGACGCTGCTCTGCTGCACAAACACCGTCGTGAGAAGCTAGCTGGGGAGTTGCGGAGTTGTAAAAAAGGGAAAGTTGCAGCTGTTGCTGAGTATAGGGAGGGGAATGAGTTCCTCATGGGTTGCCTCAGAGATGTTGCTTCGAGAAGCAAGGTAAGTGTCTGGAATTTTGTTTGATTTTGGTTGGAATAGTATTTTTACTGCATTTTCAGCTTCCAGTACATTGAGTTCATGAATCTAGCTCTCAACATTAGAACTTTAATCAGCGGTACCATAAATCTTATATTGTTTTCTTACTTAATTTCAGCTTTCTGATCAAAAAATAAACGTTAGAACTGGAAATTCCTTAGCCCTCTCCAATGAGACAATTGCAGCGCCCTTGAAACGAGGGAAATCAAAACTAATGATAGAAATAGAATGGAACACATATTGCCCCGTTGTATCATGTTGTCAGGTAGCTAGTCACAGTTAGATTTGTGTTGCTATGTGGCGCGCATTGCACGTGTGACACCCAAATTAGTACCATGTGCCTTCTGCTATCTTTGGTCCGTTGCTTTACACTTTTTTCACAAGTGACTAAACTTTAAAATAGATATCATTCATGTCAAATAGCAGACTCGTGAAGTTGTCAATGTAAAAATTAGGAAACAAATCTTCTTCTCCATAATTAGATTTTAACACTGACAGTAACCTATCATCCAACTCCCAGGTATTTAACAGTTTGAAGACCAGTTCAGGCGCCAAATCCTCCGTCCTCCGTTCCCTCTTCCTCAACATGTCCTCCTCTCCTGACTCTGATATAGCGTCCTGCTACTCCTCCCTCTCCACTCTTTTCCCCGGGATAAGCGCCTTCACTCTGGGTGAAATCTACAACATGACCCTGTCACCGTCAGGCGAGAGGATTAGTGCTGTGCTTGCTGAGCACTGGGCTGGTGTCGAGAGAGCTTACCTGGAGATCTGTGGAAGGTACAGGTCACGTGACGATGGGTCACGTGACGATGAGGACTGGTATTTTAGGAGATTCAGCGCAGCTAATGGGAAGCGTCAACATACGGGTACAGAAGGCAGTGATTGGTACTTTGATAGGTTCAACTCGGTAAAGGACAAATATCCAAGATACCACTCCCAAGCTAAGCCTCGTTATGTAAGAAACCAGGATTGGTTTTTGGATGGGAAGAACCGAAAGGGGGAGTATTCTTTCGTGGACAAGAACAAAATTAAGAGAAAAAGGGACAAAAATCAGAAGTGGGATTTTGATTGCAGATCCTTCGACTGTTTAGACCCAATGTCAACACGCTATGGTTTTGAGCTTTGTGGGTGTTAATTAAATTGATAAAGATCGTTTAAAAGTGCATGCTTTGCTGTTTCGACATTTTAATTTGAAATAAACATTTTAATTGAGAGAAGAATTTATTTGTTTTAAAGTTTTATGTTAATATTTAAAATGTAAAAAGAATTATTTGAACTTTGTTAAAATTCTATGAGCTGAGCTATAAAATTTAAGAATTATGGGAACTATGATTTTATTCCCGAGAAGGGCCGTTCACATATTATGTTATCAGCCGGTCAGGGGAGAAAGGAGGTACTCAAATGATTAAACTACATGTTACTTGTAGCCACTGTTAACCTCCGATTACGGAGGGGTTGGAGTCTGGAAATGAAATTGGTCATAAATCGTTTGAAAATAAATTGATCACGTGATATGCGAACGACCCCATGTTGATAAAAATAGTGAAATTTGTAATTTCCATGTCGCGATTTGAGATCGATCACAATAATCCCAAGAAAGTGAAATGTTTGAACTTTAAAAGCTATTAATTTCACTGCTGCTGATTTTAGATTTAATTTCATTTATCTTTACCTTTTAAAATTCCATTTCAAAAAAAGAGGAATGGTTATAATTTTAGAATATCTGTTAGATATTATTCTTGGGCAATGATAGGGATCGTTCATATATTACGTAATTACCAAGGGGGAGGGGCTTTTCGAATGATTGCGTTATTACATGTAATATTGTCACAAAAACAGCTACTGTAAACTTGATTATGAGGGGAGGGGGATAAAATCGGGCAAAAATTGATCACGTAATATTTGAACGATCCCATAATGAGATGCGGAGAAAACATTTAACTTTGCAATTTATCTCGCGCTTTTGAACTTATTTTACAACTTAAAACACATCTTCGCTTTTGAAATCTAAATTATTAAATTAAAAATAATATGTTAATTAAATACCATAATGTGCACTTTGTCAAGATTTCAAATTTACAGGAAATGTTATTTTCAACAGATGTCAGACTCATAATCGTAAAACTAAAACATTGTCTCTGATCAGAGCACTTAGGAAGGGTGAACCTTGTTAATTAATGGTCTACGATCTTGCACAGTTCCATATCAAATGTAAGTACCAGTGGCTTGTAGGCTACTGGAACTTGGGGCAAAAACCCTTGTCCATGACAGTCAGCATATTAGAGTTCATTTAACCTGGGAGATCAATAAAAGGGGGTGTCTGTCGAGTCTATAATTGTTTCTCGAACTTGTTCTCACATATAAGGTTAATGATAATAATACTGCCAGCAATCAAATGCAACAGTTCGGGTTAATTGTGGAAGTCCGTCCCCAATCAATGGTAGATCCAGTGGAGAGTAACGCTTTGCTTCCACCATATTACAAGTACTCGTCTGCTTCCACCATATTACAAGAACTCGTCTGCTTCCACCCTATTACAAGTACTCGTCTGCTTCCACCATATTACAAGTACTCGTCTGCTTCCACCATATTACAAGAACTCGTCTGCTTCCACCATATTACAAGTACTCGCCTGCTTCCACCATATTACAAGAACTCGTCTGCTTCCACCATATTACAAGTACTCGTCTGCTTCCACCATATTACAAGTACTCGTCAGCGTGTAGAGTAAGGCAGATGCAGGCCGGGCAGGGGGCATCCTCTGTACATCTCATCATACCTACTGCTTCAATCTCCAAGCTTCGCGAGATAGCCAGTGCAAGCAACTCGTCTTCACCCAGATCTGCAGATCCGGCATCATGCAGATCAGACCTGGCATCAAGCTCACTCGTTCCGACATCTCGTACTATCTGTTCTGTATTTGAATCCTCAGTCTCTTCCTCCTCCCTCCCTTGGCAGCTCTCCTTGGCTCCCACCACTCTATTACAGTAGTACATCCCACTCTCCCCTCGCCTCGCTGTCTGTCCCTCCCTATTAACCAGCTCCTCCCACTCTAACCCCCTGATGTTTCGGTCACTCCGCATGCAATGCCAGCAGTTACACCCTCTCTCAGGACCACACCAATCTCCACACTCCCCAGCACAACACTCCCCCACTTGGTGTGTACCCCGCATGTTGCCGCAGTAGAACTTGCCTGTGTCCCCGATCTTCCGGCGCCATCTTTCCCTCGTATTCACTCTCCAGGACTTGGTGCAGCCCCCGCCTTCTCCGCCTTTGTAGCGCCCTCGTGGCTCGCTTTTCCACCGGCGTCGTTCTTGGGAGTGTCCGCGCCCACTGCCTGGCGTCAGGGTACTGTCCGCTGATAAGGGTGATAATTTACATTACTTATGTGCAGTGTATTGTGCAATTCTGGCATTCAATTAATTGTCCAATTTGTCCAAGCCAATTCAGTAAACTATTTCAATGATTCTGGACATCATCAGAGCTAAAGCATAGAGGGGCACCAAACTTTTTGAAATATGAAAGTGGAGTGAAGAAATGATCATTGCCTACCTGATCCGGCCCTGCCCTCTGTGCGGGCATTTCCCGCGTCCTGGTATTCTCCATCCCTGAGCTTACCCACCACCCGGGAAACGAACTTGTTTTCCGAGGTTCTGAGGGGAGCTCTGCAGTAAGGGCACTGGTAATTGGCCATGGAGGGTCTGATGGTCTGTATCATGTTGTGGCAGGGAACGCAGAGAACCTGTCCGCAGCAGGAGGTAATCCTGGGGTCAGTGGGCAGCTCGAAGCAAATGCCACATTCGAAATCCTCCCTAATCATATTAGGAAAAGATAGGAAATTATCAACTTTCAGGAGCAATTAGCAAAGTGTTTCGGGAAAAACTTCGAGTCGAACGCAGCGAAAAGTGTATACTTATTTTAGTCTCTTGGCAGTTAAGAATATGCTATTTTCAGTTTCATAACTTCAGAACATCTATTGATATATCTGACCGTGTACTTTTGACAGTCAAATGAATTTCATGTTAAAAATGTTGTATTGCGTACGCTCTGAACATGATTTGAAGCGCTACGGCTAACGATTTGTGTCATGGATCAGGATGTACGGATTTGGAGATTTACAAATTATTGGCAGCGAAATGATGCGGATTTTCCTATTTCCATGCGGCATTTAATGTTTAATCGCGTTCATTGATAGTCATACCACAAGGTAACAGCGCAACACAAGCTGCTGTTAATGTGCTGATAAGCACAGAGATAACAGAGCACAAAATTGGAACGCTTATGAAGTTGATAAACTGTAAATTAAAGATGTAAACAATATTAAAGATAATCTAAAGTTGAAATGAACACACTACTAGGCAGTAGCTAATGGGCGGGGGGGGTCGAAATAGGCATACGGGTTGGGGGTGCCTAATTAAGTGGATGGACCTGGATTTTCTCCTTAATTGTTTTTGTTCATGAAATAATTGAAATGCCACTGAAGCACTGATTCATTTAGATTTTAGAAAATGACCATTTTCCACATCTGATTCAAATTTGTAGAATGGGAGGGTGCTTTTTAAGTGTACCATAGGCAGTGACTTTTTTCCTTGAAAATTGATACTGTCCCCCCGCTCATTTAATTTTAAGGTACTGCAGGGTATGGAACTAAAAATTAGTCATTTTCATCAATTAATTTAACATGTGAGATCACTCGAAATAACAAATCTTCTTTTTATCTTTTTATGCGCACTTGCCCCCCCCGCTTAATTTATTAGGTACTGCAGGGTATGGCACTAAGAATTAGCAATTTTAACATGTGAGATCACTCGAAATAGCAAATCTTCTTGTTTCCATTCTCATCTATCTCCTCCACTGGAGTTTTCTCCTTCTTCTCCACTAGAGGGAAGTACGCAAAGTCCGACACCCCACAGTGATTCTCCATCTTCCTACTCATCCTCACATAGCCCGCCTCACCCCACCCCTCACCCCAACTGTTCTTGATGATCCAGGCATCTCTGTCATACCCCACCATCGTCACCGCATGATCCACATTGGCTGGCTTAGCACACCAGGGGTCCTCGAATAGTCCATTAGAGTAGAAGAAGAGTCCCAGGGAGTCTACGGCTACAGCTAGTACGTGTTTGGATGCAAAGAGCAGGAGTTTGGAGTCATCCCCCTTCGGTACTCTATCCCAACCTACCAGTGTGTAGTCTTTGAAGGCGTTAGGAATCCGGGCTAGTTCAGCGGGAGATTCGCAGGTATTGTCGAGGGAGAGGTAGGGAGAATCATCTTCTGTAGCCAGATGTCCACTCTCCTGGATGTTCTGCCACGCCTCATGGTACCACCCTCCATCGCACCCGTTGTAGTCGACATCTTTCTCATAAGTACAGGACAGGATCTGCTGTACAGACAGCGGTACCGCTGGTTTCCCTGAGAGAGTAGCCAGGGCTGCTTCCAGAGGGTTAGTAGCAGCGAAGGCCCAACACGACCCGCAGTCCTCCTGATTCCGGACATCACTCACTCGATCGTAGTCCCGATGATCGTAGGTCTCCGGGGCTGTCTCCCGCAGCTGTAGTCGCGATCGGGAGCTCAGCGATCTCTTGTGAACGGTGGCCGTTACATTAGCAAGTCCTGTTCGGAGCTTCATCTCAGCCCGGGTCATCGTCATAAACTCGTTCTCTCCCATTCTAAAGCTTGCACCCTTCTTGTTGTGTTCCTTGATCAGACTAGCACTTTTCTTAAAGTTCCGGTACCGTGTCTTCACTTCGTCGTTGGTGCGGGTCTGCTGCTTGCTTGCCGCGAATTTGCGGATATGCTTTGCAAACTGCGGTCGAACATGAACGTCCTTCAGATCTGCATCGTCATCGTCGTCTTGGAGCTCTCTCTGAGCAGAAACCAGGGCAACAAACAACAATAATCCAGCCAAGAGCTTCATGTCAACTTGTTACTACAAAACAATTAGAATATTGAGACTGAGAATGAAGTGGTTTATACTCTTAGAGTCCAGGTCTTATAGTTTACTGGTTTACGTGGCATGTGTCCCATGGATGTGAATATAGGTCACATGATGGGAGCTAGGACACGTGATAGGGGTGGTGTCTTGTGTGTGGTGTGCCGAACAGTGGATTAAACCCCCACTAGTCATTTGATTTGTTTACGTAGGCTGACAGGTTAACAGGTGCCCTCTTTGTTAGCAAGTAACAAATATTATGTGAGCGATCCCTTACTGACATCTGAAACAAAGAGATCGTAGTTTACTTGATCCGTCTTACATGTTACGATTTGATTAGTCTACTATTCTACTGTCCGTTATATCTGACACTGACAGGTGGAGTAAATTAAATATTAATGAGGTGTTAAAGTGCTCAAATAACAATTTATTTACGGCTTAGTATATTTTCCAAACCCCACCCAGCTTGTTATAATTTAATTGCATCGTATTGTTCACACGGCAGTTTCAATAAAATTGCTGTCTTTAGGCAAGTGCACATGCCACGAGGGCACATGCTTCTTCTGCACGTACACATGTACGTCGTCCTCTACACATGCACACGTATTCTACACGTGCACATGCCACTGTCTTGCATATTGCACATGCATTTGCACAGCGTACGCGTACACGGTACATGAACTGTACGTGCACCTATAATTTGAACAACGTTTGTGGATAAGTATTGCGCCTGCATTTGTAAACTGCATGCACACGACGAGCACTTGCTCTGTACGTGCACATCACAGTGTTTGACGTCCGTATACTGTGCACAGCGTACTTGCCCTGTATGCATGTGCAGCTGCGCGTGCACTGTGCAGCTGCAGGTGCACAGCCTGCGTGCGCTGTTCAGCTGCACGTTCACAGCGTGCGTGGACTGTGTAGCTGCACGTTCACAGCGTGCGTGGACTGTGCAGCTGCACGTTCACAGCGTGCGTGGACTGTGCAGCTGCACGTTCACAGCGTGCGTGGACTGTGCAGCTGCACGTGAACAGCGTGCGTGGACTGTGCAGCTGCACGTGAACAGCGTGCGTGGACTGTGCAGCTGCACGTGAACAGCGTGCGTGCACTGTGCATCTGCACGTGCACAGCGTGCGTGCACTGCAGCTGCACGTGCACAGCGTGCGTCACTGTGCAGCTGCACGTGCACAGCGTGCGCGCACTATGCAGCTGCAGCGTGCGTGCACTGTGCAGCTGCACGTGCACAGCGTGCGTGCACTGAGCAGCTGCTCGTGCACAGCGTGCGTGCACTGTGCAGCTGCACGTGCACAGTGTGCGTGCACTGTGCAGCTACACGTGCACTGTGCAGCTGCACGTGCACAGTGTGCGTGCACTGTGCAGCTGCACGTGCACAGCGTCTTGCGTGCACTGTGCAGCTAGGCACGTGCACAGCGTCTTGCGTGAACTGTGCAGCTGTAGCTGCAGGTGCGTCGTGTGTGCACTGTACAGCTACACGTGCACTGTACAGCTACACGTGCACTGTACAGCTACACGTGCACTGTACAGCTACACGTGCACTGTACAGCTACACGTGCACTGTACAGCTACACGTGCACTGTACAGCTATGCACGTGCACTGTACAGCTACACGTGCACTGTACAGCTACACGTGCACTTTACAGCTACACGTGCACTGTACAGCTACACGTGCACTGTACAGCTGCACTACTGCACGTAAGTGCTCATTGTGCAACTGTACTGTACAGCTGCACTTCCTAAGCCCGCATAGGTGTGTGTACGCGCGCGGCGCTTCCTTGAGGAAGTGCGCCGCGCGCAACGCAAACAGGGATATACGTGTTTAGCAACAGCTGCACGTTCATGCACTGTACAGCTTCACGTGCGGGAATTGTTCAGCTGCACGTGCGCGCACTGTTCATCTGCATGTGTGCGCAATGTACAATTACACGTGTGGGCGCTGCACATTCACAGCTGCAGCACTGCACAGCTGCACGTGTTTGCACTGCACGTGTGCGCCGCGCTAGTAGTGCCTGCACGCACTGCACTTACGCACACTGCACTTACGCACACTGCACGTGTGCGCGCTGCACGGCTACATACTGCACGGCTGCGCACTGCATACTGCACGGCTGCGCACTGCACGGCTGCGCACTGCACAGCAGCGCACTGCACAGCTAAGGACTGCACGGCTGCACACTGTACAGCTAAGGACTGCACGGCTGCGCACTGCACAGCTGCGCACTGCACAGCTGCGCACTGCACGGCTGCGTACTGGACAGCTGCGCACTGCAAGGCTGCGCACTGCACAGCTGCGCACTGCACGGCTGCGCACTGCACAGCTGCGCACTGCACGGCTGCGCACTGCACAGCTGCATACTGCACGGCTGCGCACTGCACGGCTGCGCACTGCACAGCAGCGCACTGCACAGCTAAGGACTGCACGGCTGCACACTGTACAGCTAAGGACTGCACGGCTGCGCACTGCACAGCTGCGCACTGCACAGCTGCGCACTGCACGGCTGCGTACTGGACAGCTGCGCACTGCAAGGCTGCGCACTGCACAGCTGCGCACTGCACGGCTGCGCACTGCACAGCTGCGCACTGCACGGCTGCGCACTGCACAGCTGCGCACTGCACGGCTGCGCACTGCACAGCTGCGCACTGCACGGCTGCGCACTGCACAGCTGCGCACTGCACGGCTGCGCACTGCACAGCTGCGCACTGCACAGCTGCATGTACAGCATCGAGCACGCTTTGCGCGTTCTACTCCTAACGGGTTTCAGGTAATAATATTGGAACGCAGTCAAAAACTTTTCTAAGAAAGTACTTACAAAAAGCAACACTCAATATAAATATGTGATTCGATTTTACAGCAACTGCTTTAGTTTATTATTCCCCTATAAGAACAGTTATCGGTATCATCAATGTTTCAAGAAATCAACAAAATGTCATGGTATTGTTATCTCTTCGGAACGTGAAATGATCGTACGTTGGTGAAATAAACTGTAAATAAAAAAGAAAGTGTTACCGGCTACCGGGTAACGGTGTTTTTAATTCAATGTATACATCTGTTGGTGAGTAAAAAACCTATTGTGAAATTTAAAAAACCGTGTTTTAGTTCCACTTGTATCAAAGTTGTACCGTGCCCTTTATACGCGATATTTTATACTGATTGGTGACCACGATTCTTGGAATATAACTTGCGAATTTAATAGAAAGTAGATGATACATCTAATAATGAATCAAAACGTAAATATAGAATTTCAAGCTGCAATTAACCAAATTAATTAACCTAATTATAGCCTCAAAATCGTAAACATCGAATAATAGTATATAATCAGGCTAAAATTAGAACAATTATGTTAATTTGTAATCATCATGTGCATTTGTGAGCTTGTAGAGTTCAAAATATGTGTAGATATATTGATAACTTGCCTTGAAGCTGAATAACGCTAACAATAATAATTGATAATTTGATGAGAACTGGTGGAAAAGCGGGTGGTAAGGAATTAGTATAATTAAATGTTCTTAAGAAACAATTCAAAAAATAATCATAACAACAAATGTTACTATTATTTAAACACGCAGCACATTTAAACATAAGCTCAGCTGCAATCAGTTCCCCGTGGGTGTCGGGGACGAACAATGTAACGAAGTTCACTAGTATACTCACACGAGAAATAGGCAGTTAAGATGACGTCATTATCATAGTACAACACAGTAAATTGATGACGTTGAACCGCCTTTTTCAAGTGTCAAGCCTTTAGTTTCAGCAGCGCACAACAAATCGTAACAACATTCAGCTCATGAAAACGAAGGTGCATACACACGTGGACACACAAACACACACCGCTGCGTATTATATCTGATCACTGTCTGCTATCAAACATCCCTTACCGGTCCTTACACACACAAACACGAGCAACACGCGCGCGCGCCGTTGCTATGTGTGCGCGCGGTTGCTATGTGTGCTGGTTGCTATGGTAACCCAGGCACTCTGTGGAAAGAGAGAGAGGAAGTAGTAATATGAGTATAATTGTAGATGACGAGGTGACGTCGCGTGTAGTTATAGCTCGGAGTTTCCGTTCGGTACGACCACCACCGCCTGCGCCTCGGCGGAGTCCGAGAGGTCGGAGCTGGAAACGGACGAGGCGTCCTCATTCTCCATGGCTTCCCACTTCTCCAGAATGGCAGTGTAGATGAAGATGTACTGGTCTGGCGTCTGGATACTGAAGGTGGAATTTATTGTTAGCTGAGGTGATTCTGAGTGGGAAAAGTGTTGAAAGACTAAGAGGTAAGCTTTATTTCAGGGGTGTAATAGGGTTTTGAGACAACTTTTAAAAGCAGAAAGCTATCATGATCATGGTATCATGAATACGAGAGTAAAACATCCCGCTAACCTGTGAGCCCGCTGAGAGCGCATGTGTCGCACAGTGCTCATCACATTCACCGTCTTGTTGTAGTGGATGCTCGACATGCAGATGTCAATGGCAGCAAAGGTCCCAGATCGGCCCACGCCAGCACTGCAGTGGACAACAATCGGGGGGCCGTGCGCCGGCCCTTCGAACGTCGGCCCTGAAACGAGATCTGCCTTATAATATAACGTGGAACAGGGTAACAAGTGATGGTGAATTTGTCAGAATGTCACATTTGATATTGAACATTGATTTGTGGCGTGGATTCTACACGGATTAGAATGTGGCTAACCACCGTGTACAGGGTGGGTAAAAAGTCTGGACCCCCCCTCTCCAGCCAAAACAGTAAAAGATACGGACTTGTCCTTTTGAACATAATTAGTACTATCAATTGTGAGTAGAAAAAAGTCATTTTGGATTTTCCAAATTATTTTGTCGGATTTTATGAAGGAGCATTAAGACGACACTTTTGTGAGCTAAATTATCAGGTAAATATACAAAATTTTACAATTGATCAATGATATCTAATATTTTGTGGCTCCACCATTATTCTCTACCACTGCGTTTAGCCTTTCTCTCATTGATCTGAGTAGCGTTTGCAGGAGTGTAGTGTCGTTATTTATCTCATCGATAACTCTTTTGAAAATTCTCTTCATGTCTTGGAGGTCCTCACTTTTCTTCAAGAGCATTTTTCGCTCAACCCTCTCTTTGATGATTGCTCCAAGATTTTCAGTCGGATTGAGGTCAGGTGAGTGACCTGGCCATTGGGAGTTTCCGAAGAAATCAACCCCGTTTTCTTCAAGCAGTGCTTGTGTTGCTAATGAGCTCATGCACGGAGCACGATCGTGCAAGAACACCACTTATGTTCAAAAGGACAAGTCCGTATCTTTTACCGTTTTGGCTGGAGAGGGGGGGTCCAGACTTTTTACCCACCCTGTAAAGTAAGAATACCACACAGTGATTTCTAGAACCACAGGTTTTTCTAACCCTTGGAGAGGCAATGTGCGTGACTCCAAGAGCCGTTAAACTGAGTGATGAAATGTGCGGGGTATTGCATCATGATGTACACAAATACCATATTCACACTGCTCACATTCTCCACCCACCAGAGGAATAGACTACATGTTACGTCATTATCAGGATTTAGAACGGTAAATTGATGACGTCACAGCATCTACTTTTAATATGTGTGGGGTGAAGACTCAGGGACATTATATTCACATATTTGGGATATTTACCATACACCAAGCTGTTATGTAGGGCTCGGCTGTATTTACAAAGAATAAAGATTATATTGAGAATTACATAAAACACTGAAATTGTATTCCTGGGAATACTTTAAAGAGGTGGCACAAAGGGACACATTTGTTAGTCTATTAGATTATTTAATTGATTGCCAGTTAGCTAATTTATTATTTAAAACGATGCTGGGCCCTTGTACATTGACAGGGGACATTCCTGGCTATAGTTAGCATTCCTGGTTAGAGTTGGGCGATGGATTTAGTTACATACAACACATCGAATGGAGCCCCTTCTCTACACACGACTACCTTTACCCGACTACCCGGAATCCCAACACCCCACCTCCTAATTTGGAATAGTAGGCGATCACCCTACCACCCGTCCGGAACTACACTAGTTTGTAGTATACCCATACACCTCTATAGATAAGACATTGGACTATGTACAATGCACACCAAACTGTTGTTTTGTGTCACACACAATCCACAAGAAAACATGAAAACAATATGACAACAAAATGACAACAACATGGATCCAAGTGATGACAACACACTTCATGTACGTTTGTCAGTGTAGTTACCTGCTTTAGCCAGTCGTTCCGCTTGATACTGCCTCACTTCATGTAGTAAGTCGAGTACCCCCTCGGCTGAGGGTGGGGTCCCGAAGTCCGGCCAGGAGAGGAACTGGAACTGAACCACTTCCCTAGACTCTTCTCCTTCTTGCTGTGGGGAGGAGGAGTGTTAGGAGGGATGATTTAAAGCGTTCGAGGGGAGCGTTAGAAGGGGGGCGTAAGAAGGGGAGAGTTAGAGGGGGAGTGTTAGAAGGGGATAGTTAGAGAGAGGTTGTTCGAAAGGGCGAATTATGGTGATGGATGTTAGGGGAAGTTGAAGGTGGAAAAGGGGGTTTGAGTAGTGGATTGCAAGAGGGTAATAGCCAGTGAGTTACCTAAGGGGTATGAAAGAGAATTCAGGGGGAGCAGAGATCAAGAAGGAAATTAAATATAGAATATTG
Source organism: Beroe forskalii (assembly GCA_011033025.1). Taxonomy (NCBI): domain Eukaryota; kingdom Metazoa; phylum Ctenophora; class Nuda; order Beroida; family Beroidae; genus Beroe; species Beroe forskalii. The sequence goes on along the minus strand of WFMF01000060.1, from coordinate 59,475 downwards.
TGTTCTGCTTGATAAACCTGTTTGAGAGTGATGGTGAAGGTTCGCTTCACGTAGTCAGTAGTCTTGCTCTCTTCCGTACAAGAGACAGCAAAGTAGCCATACTGTTGCTGGGTGGCCTTGTCAGGCCAGTACTTCCCACATTTAGTTCTCCCTCGTTCCGTACACTTGGTCGTCATGACGATGCAGTACACACCTTGCTCCCACACCTAGAGAGATGCCAGATGTAAAGATATTATTAACAGAGATTTAGAGACTTAAGTAACAGTTTTGTGAAATTTCAAAATTCCCGATGTTATGAATTTTCAACTCAGGCAGTACTTTTACCCAACTGGGGTTAAGTTCAAGTTATAGGTCAGTGAATTCTCGGGAAATTTGCAGGAAATTACTCAATCCTGCAGTAGAACGCACGAATCATTAACTAAATACATCCCTGTTGGATGCTCCTCAGGAAATTATGGCTTGTAGTCATCATGGGAAGACTGCCAAATAGCAGTTCGTTACAAGATGTATTGGAATGATGCCAGGAGATTAAACGCGGGAAAAGGGAGTTCAGGATGAGATCCTTATCATGATTTACAACACTGAACTGGTGATGTCACAGAGCCTCATCATATAATGGAAAACAGGTGTGGTGGTGAGATATACACTGGAGATGAAACATGGTAATTAGTGATAACCAGCATTAAATGAGCGGTAACTGAAGGTATGAAGTATACAGGAAATGTCTGGCGACAGTAAGATATGAAAACATGAGTGGAATGTAGAGTAACTTTCATATCTCGGATAAAACACGCGGTAAGAATTGGAGTAGTCATGAATTTGTAACTGTCCTCAGTGTCCACCCTATGATTTACGATATCAGAATGCTTTTGGTGGTTTGCGCAGGGAACCTTGGCTTACACTGGTCTGACATAGCGTATGGCGAAGTATCAAAAGGTCTGGGAATGATATTGACCGAATTCGAACAATCCATCAGACTCGTTACATCTGTACTCTAACTCAGGTTAGTAGGTACAGACAACAGAGGCCAGAGTGTCCCCTGATGGAGTCATGCAATAAGACCCCTCACATATCAGCTAAAATCCAAATAAGTAAATCAGCACTCCTCATTTAACTCACTAACACAGTTCTACTCATCTACCTCACTATCACAGTACTTTTCAATCCTCATCTAAATCCTCATCTAACTCACCATTCTCCAGAAGTCGCCCAGCGTGTGTAGTAGAGGTCCCTGAGTGAAGATAAATGCTCTATCCTGGTTATAACCATCCACGTAGTTAGCGTTAATGTAGTCAGAGTAAGGGTCGTTTGGGAGGGTCTGCAGCTTCACTCGGGTGTGGTCATACGCTAATATGTCCGAGTATCGGTTCTTCTTTATGTTGGCCGGCAATCTGGGATAGAGGGTCGGTTATTATTATAGGTCTGAAAAAATCTAAAGAATGTATTATGTAAGACACTGTTTTTAGACTTGACGTTGAATTTGGTATAGGAGAAGCAATAAATTGAGTATGGCGATCGCAGTCGTATTCTGTATAGGGCAAATCATATCCGTCATGAAATAAAGACACATTCCGAGTTCTAGGGAAATAAAGATGTTGCGAGTTCTGAGAACGCCTTCTGAAATTTCCTCGGGACCGCCATTTGTACGAACGTGGCACAGTTTATCCACGTACGAAATACGAACATGGCGCCGCGCGAGTCGGAAAATTCAGAATGAATCTCATGTCTGGAACTTGTGACAGCTGTGTTATGAATCCTTCACACAGACAGTTGACTCCAATTAAGACAAAGGCAGTCGACTGCTGCTAAGACACTGACAGTCGAAACCTGTGTTACGACACAGACTGTCGGCATTTTACGTACTTGGCGACTGTGAATCTGTCGAGATGTTGCTCCAGTCGGAGTCGCATGTACTCTGCCTGTAGTTCTTGTTGTGAGCTCTGAGTCATGTGTTCTTGTAGCTCCATGAGCGACATGTCTCCCAGTATACCGGCCTGAGTGCTCTGAAAAGCGGAAGGGGATGAAGGGGGTGGTTAAAATGGGCGGTTATTTGAGTTTGACGGGGGGTTGCTTGGGGGTTGGGGAGGATGGGGTGCCATGTCTCCAAGTATACCAGCCTGAGTTCTCTGAAGGGGGTAGGGGATGAAGGGGGAGTTAAAATGGGCGGGGTATAACGGCCAACAGGTGGTTGGTTGACATGTATACCGGCCTGAGTGCTCTGAAGGGGGTAGGGATAGGGGGGGGGGCGAAAGAGGCTGACATGTCTCCCAGTGTACCGGCCAGCGGCCTGGGTGGTCTGAAAGGGGGGTAAAGGGGAGGGGGTTAAGCGAGGTTGGAAAGTAGGAGGTTTAAAGTCTTTGGAGGGTGTGAGGGGCCTGCAGAGCCATTAATCATTGGGGTACTGGGGAAAGGTTGTTAAATATGTATTTCTAATAAAAAGTACGTCATAAAATACGATACGTATTGTTTCTCAAAAAATACGTCGCGCGCGCACCCAATATCAAAATTTTATTCTGTAGCGCGCTGTGCGCGCGTACTTTTTCCTGGTTATGCCACATCTTGTCGCGTACAGCGTACTTTTGAAAATTACGCGCATTTTTCACCAGGAAACAAATAGCCGTACTTTTTCACGATTTTTGCACGTATTTAACATAACAACCCAGGACTGGGGAATTCTTGCATTTGTGACATTTGACTCTGAAAGGGGAGGGGGTGGGTAAAAAGTAGGGGGTTTTGGTGTTGATTGCAGGTATCTAGATTCTAGTCAACACTAAACTAGTAGCCACTTGGTACAATAACTAGGAGGTCGATGTTGCCAATGTAGTAACTGCTATAGCACCGATTTATGCCAAGTCATTGTCTCTCGAACATTATAATCCCAAAACTATAATAAGGCACAGGGCTGGGCCATGAAATAAATGGAAACACAACTTCCCTTATTTAATTACGTCTATTGTACTCTACCAATAACAGGTATAATAATTAGATAAAGTATCGGATTAATTAATGTGTCGTGTAACTAGGAGGGATGTGTAATGTGATATGTGTAGTTGGCACATTAGTCAGAGTGTGTGTAGTAGGTGTGGTGTACACACAAAACAAACTCACACAGACAGGGCAGGTGTAATAACACACTATCATGTGTACACTGTACCGTGTGATATCCTGATAGTGTGAAAATCTAGTTGGTTTGGTGAAAACTAAATACGAGTGCAAGGTCTGAAATTAGCTTGGAAACTACCTTATCGGACATTTCTTGGGTACGGACCCAACATTACTGACTTTTTAAAGGTGCAAATAATTCTTTTTCATGCTCATTGACTGTGATATGACAATTCATCATTAATTAACGAAACTTCAATTTTGAAGTTTTCAAATCGTGGAAGAAAATAGGGAAAATCGAGCCGAAAATTTCGAATATGTGTTGAAATTTTGAAGTGGCAGAATCAAACGTGAATATTGAAATGTCCGTGAAGTTTTAGGTCCGGAATTTAAAGTCCGTGTCATCCCCACCGTGGGTTTTCAAACAAACAAAAATAAGGTAAGTATATATCTCTCAAGACTTTTCACTAACCAACGGGACCTTTCCAAAAGTCATAGAAACAAGTTTTAAACTTAACAAAGTGTTGCAAGTACAAGATGCTATGTGTTACTAGGTGTTACAACTTTACAAGTAACAATGTACAAATTGGCACAAGATATTGCAAGTTACAATGTACTTACAAGGTACAACAGGTACAGTATACAAGGTTGAAGGTGTTACAAGTTGCTACAAGGTACAAGGTGTGGCACTGTGGCAAGGTACTTTAACATAAGGTAAGATGTTTAAAGACGTTTGAAGGTACCTGATTGGGCTGCAGGAGGTGCATAACGTTAAAATTCAAGGTGTTACAAGGTACAATGTAGAAGGTGTTACAAGGTACAGTGTACAAGGTGTTACAAGGTACAATGTACAAGGCGTTACAAGGTACAAGGCGTACAAGCTACAAGGGGTTACAAGTTACAAGTTACAAGGTGTTACAAGGTACAAGGTGTTACAAGGTACAAGGTACAAGGTGTTACAAGGTACAAGGTTTTACAAGTTACAAGGTGTTACAAGGTACAAGGTGTTACAAGGTACAAGGTGTTACAAGGTGCAAGGTGTTACAAGGTACAAGGTGTTACAAGGTACAAGGTACATTGTGCAAGGTGTAACAAGGTACACTGTAAAAGGTGTTACAAGGTACAAGGTGTTACAAGGTACAAGGTGTTACAAGGTGCAAGGTGTTACAAGGTACAGGGTACATTGTGCAAGGTGTTACAAGATGTGGCAGGTACCTGATCGGGCGGCAGGAGGTGGACTTCCAGCGGCATTCTGGGGGTGGGGACTTCATTCTTTATTATCTTGTGAGGTATGGCCGGCTCTATGATTCCTGAGGAAGAGAGGAGAGTTACGAACAAAACACGCTCTATTGAAAAAGATACCTATCAGTCTTCTTTACTTTCAAGGTTCTACTTCTCTCTATTCCGTACATCCAATGACAGGAATCGAAAGATTCAAGAATGTTTAAAAAACCTACATTGTTGATTTTCATTGGAGATCAAACCCCAGACTGGATTTTTTTGGCAATCAAACTTTGAACCACTTTAAACAGCAAGCTAGCCTAGTCTCCTAGTAGCTATAAGTCTGAAAAGGTGTCACTACTTCACTACAACATTTCAATTAACTCACTCGATCGAAGGAAAGCTATCATTTTTTCAATTTACCACGAGGGTCACGACGACGTGAAAAGCAATCGGAATATTGCCGACAACAAATACCAGTCGAGCCCTGCCCATTCTAACCAAGTTGTGCTACTACAGGGCGGTGGAGTCGCTCACCAAACCAACCAATGGCAGGCCAGGATAGAGCCACGTGACTACTGAATCAACCAATGGCTAGGGCTGAAAGAAGTTGAGAATGTAGCAACCCACGTGCGGTAAAATAATCAGGCCGAGCCCTGCTTGCGTCTGATAAAGTCTTTGTTGAGTAATTGCACTCCTACAGCATTATTAATAGCACGGTGAGAAAGGATTGCTCAGTCCATAGAACTAAGGCAAAACCAACCAGACTGTGTCCTGACACTAGAAGTCGTGGGATACACTTCATATCTGTTCTGCAATTGTTCTGCTATATCCAGTAAGAACGTATGTGCTTTTCAGAGAATTTGCTTTTCAAAGAATTATATCTCTCATAAAACAGTAATATTATGTGATAGCATTCACTCATTCAGTGCTATTGTCGCAATGAACGCAGGATAAAAGCAGCTTAATTCTAATGGCCTGTTTCTGCATCGTCTATCAACTATCGAGACAAAAAGTGGTTTTAGCTATCTACGTCCATTGTAAGATCATAATTCCAGTTTAGGCATAACTTGTAAAACAGCCACCAACTATCTTATGAATAGATATGGCTCGTAAACCATCCATCTTGAACTATTAAATGAGCACACCTTTATCATAAGACTTCGAAAATCACCCACCTTCAATCAACCCACCTTCAGATCAAAATTTGGGGGGTGGCCGACATATTCGTTATTCAGATCAAGTTTTAATTTTCATAAAACGGCTGTAAATTAATTGCACAATATACCTTCAACTATTTCGTGAGTGGACATGACTCGTTCTCGTAGATCACTGGTCGGGGAGTTCTTCCTGTTTCGTTTGAAGGGCGGCACCTCGCTGTTCAGCACAACGGCGGGCAGCGAGCTGGTCCGGGACAGGGGCTGCAAAACGTCATCCCCACATGCTGTGCTCGTGTCTGAAGAGGTGAAGAGGTGAGCAGTTAGACAAGGGGACAGGGAGTGGGAGAATGGGGTAAGGGGAGTTTGACAAGGGACAGTGAGTTAGAAAAGGGGGCAGGGAGTTAGAAAAGGGGGCAAGGAGTTAGACAAGGGAGCAGGGGACAGGGAGAGTGAGGGCAAGGAGACGAGGGAACAGGGGTTAAGACAATGGGGGCAGAGGACAGGTGGACATGCTGTGCTCGTGTCTGAAGGGGTGAAGTAAAGAGGTGAGGAAATCGATCACAAGGGGACAAGGAGTTCGACAAGGGAAAAGGGGCAGGGGGACAGGGGACAGGGGGTGGGGTACTTAGAAGAGGGGACAGGAGGGTTATGTCTAAGTCAGAAACACGTGTACAACTCAACAAGGTGCAAGGAGACACGGGTTAAAACGGGGTTAGAGGGAGACCTTTATGAGTTGAGGACCTGAAATGGGAAATGGACAATGGTACGCAGCCCGGAGTTACAGTTCACTCTGCACACCCATTTATTTCATTCATAGAGGAATCCTTAGAGAGAATATTAACCCCACAGTGATATCTTACTATATATAATTATTCATCATATATATATTTATCTATGTAATTATGTTTGTCTGGCGTCTGTCCGGTCTGACGCCACTCCGTAATGTATCAGAAGACGTGAAATTAGATCCTTGACACTGGTTAACTAGACTATATGGATTGTAAAGCACTGTCTCATCAGCAAATTCACAGTATGTTATGAATGTTTTGATATGAGGTCTCAGGTACTGCTTTCTAGCAGGACCCAGTCTGTCCGGTCTGACATCACTCGCAACCCAATCGAGCACCCGACCGGAGGTCGCGGGTTTTGCTAGTCTTTTTAAAGAGTGAATATTCAAGTAGCCCAATGTAGTCTTTATCCAAGCATTGACGTAGTGCTTATTGACTTCTAAACCACAAGCTGTTAAAAAGGGGGTCTACGTCAGAGGCCTCAGGGAGCATTCTAATAATCTTACAACTTTACGTCAATATTAACTAATTATTCACTGAAGCTTATCCCGAAAGCAGGATTCTAAGAAACATAATTCATAAAGCATGCTCACGTAAAAGGGGTAGGGAGCACCATTTCATGTCACACTCCGGGGAACCCCAAATTAACACTGTGGAGTGAAATATCCAAGAATACGCCGGACTTTAGAGTGAAATACCCAAGATTATCGACTTTGGGGTGAAATACCCAAGAGAATGGACTTTGGGGTAGAATATCCAAGAAAACGGACTTTGGAGTGAAATATTTCCAAGAAAACAGCCACTGCTGACTGCTGTGTGGGATTTACTTTTTACTTGGACATTCCACCTAGATTTAAGGGTTACGCTGTTATCTAAAGCAAATCTACGTCTAATCTACGTTAGATGTTAGTCCTGACTCAATCAACCTAACATAAAAACGAACTTAAACCGAGCGAACTCTGACAGAAGCAAACTATTTACGCACAAAATGATCTCAGAACGAAATACTTCAGTAGTTTTGGAAAGGCAACAGAACGTTTAAATAACGAATCAATTAAAATCTAAATAGCTTGAAACAACAAAAACGTTTTGATAAAAAGCTCTGTCTAAGAGTTTAAGTTATACAGTGAAATCTTTGAGGTGGTCTCACATTCCCTGTCGTTGATACCAAATATGTTGACACGAGAAAGGCTCCAAACGAGCTAGCAAGTGAAAGCAGAATAAATTGCAATTCAAACAAAATAAATTCAATGTAAAATAATGCCAAAGATATTAGATTGAGTACATATAAGATTAAAAGCATCTTTATCAAAAAAGATCAGGAACATAATCAAACATTTACGATTTCATCGAAGATTCGGCTGACGACGAAAACCACAAGATTTTCGAAAGCTTCTGATTACAAATCTCTGTTATCTGTTATATCGTTTAAACTTCAATCTCTTGAATTCTATCAAAGCCCTACGGCAATAGTCGCACGAGATTATCTCCGAATTCCGATATCACTTTGAAAAAGCTCCCCCTTAATCCCCAGGGAGTGAGAGAGAGAGAGTGGAGGTACAGACACAACGGCACCACAACAACAATGGAAAGCTCTCTCTCCCCCACTCCCTCTTGTCTGGGGGTCGCGCGCAGCAAATAGGCGGTGAGGTGTCGGTGATTCGCAACCAAAAACCAGTAAAATGAGGTCACTTTGAGTCGTCTATTGCTCATTCGCGTCCACCAGAAGCCCCCACACATGTACAAATATTGTACATGTGTACTCCGAATACTGTGCCTAGAGTGGCAAAAATAGGCGAAACGTCATCAACTCACCACATTGTGCTATGATAATGACGTCATAATATTAAACGCCAATTTCTCGTGTGCGGGGCCTAGAGCGGCACCATTTCATCTGGCTAAGGACGGCGAAGAACACAATTTGCAAATATAAAACGTGTACTAAAATGCCATTGATACGTCATCAGTTCCTTACTGTAAACTATGATAAAGACGTCATATCTGAATTCTGAACTGATATTTTTTAAAACTTGTTGCTCGGTTCGATGATGGAAACAATGAGTTCTCTCAGTTGTTTCGATTTAACGTTTTGTTGACAACACAAGTTCTATATGATAACGATAATGATCATGATAATTATGATAATAATAAACGTTGGAGAATCGTGCGAATACTATTCACAAAAGATATTGGGTGACAATTAAATAAAATCACAACACACGAGCTCACTTATTATAATGGTTATTGTCCAATGACATGATAAATAGTTTATTGTTATGTATGCTCTATAAGTTAATACAATAAACTTAAATTCCCCACAAATATAATATTATCATACGTCATTGAATACAATGCAATAATAAATATATAATAAATTCTCCATGAATACATAAACCAACACGCGCATATATATTTTACTCACCACGCGATTCTGACACGTCACAATGAGACGTATTTGAGTCAATTAATTGGTTCTGTTAAGTGTCGTCTGTTAATTTCAGGTAGGTCGCAGGAGGAGAGAATACCCGTCATTGAAATTATACTGAACGGGGAAACAGGGGGAGAAGTCGCTGAGAGGTGCGCGCCACACACAGACTGCATGATTTCGTCAATTTGCTATTGTAATGTATCATAATGACATAATTCTAAAGAACAGGAAAATGAGTTACAAAGAGGGATACATTTTAGTGCACATTTAGAGGGGAGATGTTACCAAATGCTGCTTAATTTCTGCCAAATTATCCTCCACATCTGGCGAGCTACCGGGGAAATCTTGGCAAGCACGTGTGAGGTTCGAAGTGATGCCATTATCATGATTTAGTGTGTCGGATTGGTGACATTTTTATAATCTTCTTGAAGTCCCCGTCATAATGAGTTCGACGATGAAATGACGTACAGTGTCAAAGAGGAACCATCAGATAAGTAGAAAAGATGCACTGATCCTTACGGCAAAGGTCCCTCGCGTTTTACAATCAAGTCTGAGGGGTTACAACAGTCTGTCGATAAGAACAGATAAGAACAGATAAGAACAGATAAGAACAGATAAGAACAGATAAGAACAGATAAGAACAGATAAGAACAGATAAGAACAGATAAGAACAGATAAGAACAGATAAGAAAGCTAAGAATCATCGGAGAATGGTTTGTTCAACATAACTAGGCGTTAAAAGAGAAGTCTGTAAAATCATCCCTAATTACTGCGTACCTCATCCAAGGAGATCAAAGTAATTTGCATTTTTTTAAATAAAATGTAGCACTTTCTGGAAATGAAACGCAGGGTCTAATTCCGTAATTGGTAATATTTGACATTCCTGGTCAATTGGTGCACATACATCGATCGATGAAGGGATTGATGAAGACGCGCATTGTAAAGTGCGCGCAATTTACTTTTCACATAATTTCATTCAAAAGCATAGTATTTCTACGCGTTTTCTGCATCGATCGATGCATGTGCACCCATGCGTCGGAAAGGACCTACCTCAGGGCTAGAGTTCAAGATGTCTGTGGAATCTTCGTTAACACCGTTCTCAAAGACTTGTACTATTCTCACGCTACCGTTTGAATATAAAATACACAATATATGTGCCCTTCCGAACTAGAATATAGAATCAAAACGGAATCAAAACGTAATGCAAAATCTGCAACGAAACGTAAAATAAAGTAATTGTGCGGCGTGAATCATTTATTTTAAAAGCGATCACACACAGACTGGAGAAAGCTATATTTCGAAATACGATTCAAAGCTCAAAACACAGAGAAAATCCACTCCATCATCGGACGGTGCTCGCGAATAGTCTCCTTTATTACGAGGAAATTCAATACGTGACAATAAGTACCTTAATATGGCATAACTACTGCCGAAATGTGCACCAATATTCTCCATGTTCGAAGTACGTTATCTGACCCCCTCGCGGACAACGTCAGACAAAAGTCTACAAGGCAACTTTAGAACCGGGGTTTCCAAGGTATGTCGACCTTAGAATATTCAAAGATGACGTTAAAGGTAAGATGATGTGCTTTATTTGCGAACATGCGGCCACGGAAAATACACCGGAGGATAGTAAAGTCGGGAAGCACAAAGAAAATTAAAAAGTAGTGAAGACACCTATACACTACTATAACAGCTAAAACACAAACAGTAGAACACTTAAACACTCAAAAATACGTGAAATACGTAAAATTTAACTAAGATAAAGAATAATACCCATGATAAAAATAAAGAAGAAGTACAAAAGATTCCCATGAAGATGCAAAAAATACTCACGATATAACACACGTGAATGATAGTTATTGTGATTGTATAATATGGTAGAAGCAGAAGTAATAATCCGTTGGTGTTAACAGGGTATAGAAGCTGTTTAATATACTCGAACATACGAGTAAAAGTGCAGGAGTAGGGTGGTAACATTAAATAGTATTTGCATATGCCATATGACAATTTTAAACGACAAAAAATCAACAGAAAACAAACAAACCGAAAACACACACAAATTCCCACACCCAAACACCCAAGATGAACCCACACACTGACTTCGTGTGAGTACCATTCCCCTCTATCTCAAGAGACAAAAGGTGTTATATCAGTGTTATTTTAAAACTTTATTAACATCAGACTGCGTACACACTATAACCCGCGCACGAAAAATAGGCGGTTATTTTCCACAATTTGGCAGCGCGCACAATGCAAATGACGTCATTACGACCGCCTATTTATTCTGAGCGCACACAATATGGGTAACGAGACATACCCAACCTAGATACACCTCCTAATAATAAGCTCTTACATCTATAAGTGTCATAATAATTATATATCTTTACACAGAATAATTATATCATGACAGAGAATTAATATTGTCACAGTTATTTTTAAGGGAAACTTTGTGCAGTTAAAAACTACATGTACAATTATAGTTGAAACATATACCACGTGTGTTTTTATTTTTAAATATATCTCTAACAACAGATATAATCTGTATCGTTTTAAAATCCAGTTTCATGATTCCAAACACAACTAAATCCCGTATATTTCGCACACATATATACCGTGTGCGCAAGATGAGTGAGGGAGAGTGGCAAAGATAAAACTGACACAAATTAGAGGCAAATTACGAATATCATGACAATTCTCAGTTGTTCGGTGAATGACAGCGGCGAGAGGGGAGGGAGTGTTCTGCACGTGTACACGGATAAAACAGACGACTAAACGTCATCACTTTATCACTCAAAACTATGATAATGACGTGATCAACGCTCGCCTACTGTTGGCAGACAGCCAAGGTGAACTGCAATCCGATAGTGTCATTGAGGATACTAACTCACATCAAGCAGTGAGAACGCTGAACAAATGTGACACTTGAGGTACTTAGTGCGCGGCGGCGCGCAACTTGTATACAAGACTATCATTATACAATAGCTGAAATTATTATCATTAATCTACAAATTAATCTATAGATCAGAAAGGGCCACCACAAAAGTAATTGGGAATTTGCGCAATTTAAGCTACAAATCAGGGGGAGGGGCGTTTGAAACTGCAGAGAGCGGCGCACTACTTATATACTTACACAATATTATAATAAGTAGGTCACAATATTGCTAATGTACACAATCTATAATAATGATCATTACTGATAAAGGGAGGGGCTTATTGTCATTGGATTATATAAGGTAACTAATTACTTATTTCCTCGAATTAAAGGCGGAATTTGTAATTTGTTGCAAGTAAATCACTGTTTTAGTGTTTTAAACTTTGCAACACTACTTTATAAAACCAAATTTCAGAACTGAAGATGTCGTAGAACGGAGAAATTGATTGACATTAAAGAGTTCGCATCGTTTCCATTTGTACCATTGAGTCAAAAGAGAAGAAATCAATAACAAATTCGCAGCAACTGTGGTTTAAAGTTTAAAACACGGAATAATCGTTATTTCCAGTTAAATACGCACAACTATGTCCTACAGAAATGTTCTACTTTCCTTAGAAAGTTGGTATGCGCTTTAAATCGCTTGACTGACAATACTGAGGGTTTTAGGGAGAATTGGCTTATGAAATTCTGCTCTTCAGAATAAAACTGATATCTTCGGAAGAAGAAGGTCTCTAAAGCTGGATTATTCAAACAAGCCAAGGCCCAACGCAACAACCATTGGAAATATGCTCAATTCAAGCCATTTAAATCAGAGGATGGGGCGTTTGAAAGTGCAGAACGTGGTAACAATAGGCACGAACCAAGGGGGGCGGGGGGGGGCGTATGTGGGTTGGGTTGACAGCACACGGGTTATAATTCTCAGAATCAAGAAACAATGAGTAGTTTTTAATGGACGGGGAGGGGACAAAGCAACGTGGGGCACATGTTCGTTTCGTTATAAGGGATAATCATTACGACAATATCTGCATGTGTACACTTTATTGAGGTCGACATGTGCACGTCGAAATGAATGAAAACACGCTATAGCAGCAGCAGCAGTAGTGACAATAGTGCACCATCCGAACGACTAACTGCAATCTACACGGCTGAAATAGCTGAAATGTTCTAATTCTGCATTCCGTGATTGGGAACATTTGTCAATGGAAGGCAAGAGAGGGTGTTGCCCAGGGAATATATATTTAGTTTTCTATTGTGATAATCTCAAATGTCGGGTGCTAAAGGGGGTCAAAAGAAAATGGGCCCGGCAAAGCTGTCAGGATAAGAATGGACTGGGTCCTCGAGCTAATATAATCGGGGGGTCAGTTGTCCACTGACCTGTAAGTGGGCCGGAGGCCGGAGGGGGTGGGTTGTCCAATGTCCATATACCTGTTAGAGGGTGTGGGGGCGGAGGCCGGAGGGGGTGGGTTGTCCACTCACCTGTGAGAGGGGGTGGGCGGGGTGGAGGGGGAGGGTTGTCCTCGATGGAACGTTTGTAACACTCGATGCACTGCATGACCCACTCGCTGTGTGAGAATTTCCTGGTGCCTCCGAATATGTCAGGGAGATAGGTTTCTGGGAGGTGCTGAGCAATGTCTTCAATCAGGCGTAACTGTGAAAATGGGAGTTGAGTGGCATTCAGATATTAGATTTTTTTAAAACAAGAAGTATATTATAAAAACTGAAACATAAGACGTGAAATAAGTTCTTTCTTCTTCGTGTTCCAAAGTTCCAAAGTATAATGAGGCGCAACTGTGAGCGGGGGTTCAGTTGCATTCATAAATTATATTTTTACATGGAATCAATCATAAAAACAAACATAGGAAACACCAAAAAGAAGCTTCTTGTGTAAGTTTAAGAATTAACATACCCGTTCTAGAAATTTGCGTTTCAGGAACGGTGAGACGATCTTTAGAGGTCCTTTAAACCAAAGGGGAGCTTTCAAAATGTAGATCTTTTTCAAACGTGCTGGATAGCCATCCTGCGTGATCAAAATTTAAATAATGTTTTCAAATAAAATGGTTGTAAATATAATTGAAGACGATGATATTTTGCCAAAGATACAACAGGAAAAATGGCAAGCGAACATACAAAACACCGGATAGTCCTGGATAAATTCCAAAGTTCAATAGCTGCCAGAAGGGGCTACTGTGTCATGATTGATTGGCTGTTCAAGACCCCGGAGGGTGGCCAATACTGAGGGCTTTACACGACACTATTACAAGACACATACCATAAACGTAAATTTAACATTTTCCTTCTAGAAAGTAAATTCACCCTGAGTACATTACTTCCATGCTAGAGACACGGCCACAGGCTCATCCCTGACGTAACAAAGGAACGCTTTACGGAAACGAAAACAAATGTATACGCCTCTTGTTGTAATAATTACTACAGCCATGGGCGTGGAGTTAAATTCCTAAAATTCTCTACGCAGAATAGCAGAATATGTTGTCGCAATAATAGGTTAAATAATCAACAGATTAACTGGTAAACGATGATACTTTTTGAAAAGTACCATTAATACCATTAAACACCGAGGTTAAATCAAGGTTATAAAGGTAATCAAGGTTATCAGAGCACCATTAAATCAAAGTTATTGGTGATTAATTAATGGATAGATTTCTGACTCTGGCCACTTAAAACACGATGATCTAGAGCTGAGGAAGTAAAAGCAAACATTCTGTTTTTCGACATTCTATTGGTGACGTTGCCATTGGTGACGTTTCCATTGATCATTGGTACATTCCGCATTGTCATACCAAGGCTCAATGCCAAACTCCAATCAATAAATGTGTTGTTATCCTCAACAAGTCAAATCAAAGATCTCAAAGACCATTTTCACAAGGAGCGCCCTATCTGATCTAACACTTCTTGCTGAAATTGCAAGATTCCAAATTAAGTCTCAGAAGCTTCACGTGCTAAACGCGCAGTAGATCGAACTCAAGTAAAGACACCTGCACACCTGAGAGATTATTCTCGGAGAAAGTTAAGTATGGTCTAACCAGAATAACGAATCAGGATAACCAATCTAACAAGTGCTCACAATAGTTCAGCAGCGAGACACAAAGCGTCTGACAAAGACAAAGACTTGGGAAAGATTGAGATTTGACAGAGATTAAAGCTTGAGAAACAGAAACTCACTAGAGGTTGAAATTTGAGAGAGATTCAGATTTGAGAAACAGAGATTCTGTAGGGAATGAGATTTGAGAGGTATTCAGACATGAGAAACAGAGACTCTGTAGAGATTGAGATGAGAGAGATTGAGATTAGAGAGAGATTGAGACTTGAGAAACAGAGACTCTGTAGAGATTGAGATTTGAGAAACAGAGACTCTGTAGAAATTAAGATTTGAGAGGGAGAGAGTGAGCAGGAGATGTAATTGGACGGGGTGATATTTTACGTCAGAGCAGTTGCCAATTTGTCTGTATATTGGGGAGGATGCAACGCTTCGTGGACCGCCCCCACACCGCCCGTCACTGAATGCGTCATTAAACCAAGCAATTACTCTAATATTCCTCATAAATTCTTAGAGTCAAATAATTCCTCGACTCACGACAGCCGAGAGGGATTTCCTCGATCGAACTTATTCAGAAAAATACTTCTCCGTCTGATTAGATAGGAGTTATTAAGAGGATTTTCGAAATTTGCACATAGAATTTTAACGTAGGGAAAAGGGCAAAGGCAAGTCTTCTTCAGAATTAATACAGTATAAATCGTTGTAGAATCAAGTCTCAATTATATCCTTACCTGATGTCAAACACGATCAAAAGAGAAAAAAAACCGTATCCCCAACGACTGAACTTATTCATGTCAACGACGGCATTCCAAAGAACACAGCAAACAATAGGTATAATTGTAAAGCGAAAAGGTGTTGGTGAGGACTTTCATGTCGATATTTGCAGCAAGTGGTCTCTGGTCTGTCACCCTGGGTGGTCATATGGCGTTTATTCGTAAAACTAGCACACCTGCGACGGCCCGAATCGAAGTTGATCGTCGACAAAACGGAGTGGGATATTAGGATATTGTCCACGACTTGTCTTCCATGAAAAGTAGACGGTGTGACACCAGCAAGTTAACACATTAAACCCTGAAAATGACGTCACACTCAACCACCTACCATCTGTCAGAAAGACACTTGTCTGAGAGCAGTGTGAAAGAGAGGCATTACGTAAGGTACATGATAACGTAATGTCTTCTAGAACGGCAAAGCTTTTCTATCTTCTGTAGTTCTGAGAATGTCGCATCATCTATATATCTCGTGTGTTTTTAAAAGTAGTGTTTACTCTGTTGCTCACTGCTAATTCACACTGGAGGTTGATGGCAGTATTATGCTGCAGAATGGCATAGTAAGTCACTGCAAACCGACAATTGTTAAAGAAGGTTGGTCACTTTAAAGGGACAAATGAAAATTCTCCATGGAGGGCAGATATCAGTTGACGGCTTTCCGAGAGTAGATCTTTTCGAACAAAGGTTTCAATTAGAATTCAGAGGAGGCATCAATTAGAATTTAGAAGAGGCGTTGCAAGCGAGATAAGATTAAAAGGGAGGTGGTAAAAAGGAACACTAGTTGTGGAGGATTGGGCCTTTTCGATTTTTCAGAGTTTATTATAAGTCTTAAGCTGACTCTTATCAAGAAAATATTGGATCCGAAATTTAGACATAACTGGAAGAACGTTTTGTTAAGTCAGTTAAAGTTTCCAAATGAACCTGAAATCTCGATAGAAAATGCACTCGCTCATCCAAGATATGTTATAGTTAGTGATGTACTGAAATGCTATCAAGACTGGAAAACTAAAACAACCATTGCTAAGGGCAGCTGTACGAACCACTGTATCTGGAACAATGATAATATTACGGATATTGGCTCCAGATTATGGAACAATGGTCTTATTTCACGTGGTATCTTGTACATTACAGATTTCATGGATAATGATAACACCCTGAAGTCTTACAATCTATTCTGCGAGCGCTGGAATTTAGATAGCAATATAATAACTCCTAAGTCTTATGTCGATATAAAAATGGCGATTAGAAAATTCAACTGCCCGATGGTGAGGCATAGGGATATTTCCAGAATCGATAAGAAGGATAGCCTGCTTTTTTTTCAAGGACGCAAGTAAAATGTAAGTGACTCGGTCAGTGGAGGTAAAATCCGCAGTCAGATGCAGGTTACCTCACCAGACGATCTGCCTGCACTCAAAGCATGGACTACGCACCTTAATAAAGATTATATAGACTGGACAGTAGTGCTAGATAATACCTTCAATGGCATTACCAACAATTATAAATTAATCCAATTTCAGTATAAGTTACTAATGCGGATCTCAACCTGTAAATATATGAGATACAAAATGAAAATTGCGACGGACAATGGTCAGTGCAGTCTTTGCCATACCTCCTTAGAAACTCTAGAACATATATTCCTAAAATGCCCACAGACACAGCTATTTACAGATAAGCTGCAAAGATTCATTAAGAATAATATAGACACTCATTATGATGATAGGAACAATATATTTTTCGTGCTATGTAACCACACCGACCCAACTATAAATTATCTAAATTTATCCGCTAAATGGTACATAAGTAAGAACTTTCAGAACTCTAAGCCTCTAGATTGGCTAGAGTATACTAGATATACAAAATTCGCATTAAACGGCGATAGACCAAATATCCGCGCTATTCTGCTGGAGAAGCTGACTCCGTGATCTAACTACTCTTCCTCTCTCTCGGTTATCTCGTTCCTGCTCTTCCCTCCCTGAATTCTATCTCTTTTTCTGACACCTTCAGATCTTGTGCCGTGCCAGGGTGGTGAAATCTGACGTGGTGAGGAGTCTGCTGATGAGGTGAAATATGAAGTTACAAAAAACCGAAAAAAACAAAAAAAAACAAAAAAAAACAAAAAAAAAATAAAAAATAAGAAAAATAAAGTTTAAAAAAATGAAAATATTAAATAAAAAGAAAAGAAAAGAATATTTAAACTTTGTTAATTATTTATTTTAATATACCTACTTTTATTTCAGATATTTCAGATTTTGTGGGATGAAGGCTGAGGCAATAGACAAGGGAAAAATGTCACTATTTAAGTACATGTACACGATGATGAATGTGACAGGGTGTGAGAGCGCCCTAACAAGGTGCTCAATGATCATTCGCCACAATCTGAGTGAAAAAAAAAAAAAAAAAAAAAAAAAAAAATTTAGAAGAGGCAATCAAACGTCTCTCACAAATGGACGCAAGAACCCTAACACACATGGCTATGCGCTTTAACACAACGCTGTGTCGCTGTGCTATATAGCTTTGAGTATGGTAATAGAACTGGGAGCTAGAGCTGAGTGCTCAGAACTGAGAGCTGAGTGCTCAGAACTGAGAGCTGAGCACTTAGCTCTCTGAGTAGTGTGCCAAGGGCTAGAGCTGAGTGCTCAGAGGCCAGAGCTCAGAGATTAGAGCTAGAGCTGTGTTCTAGAAGCTGTGTGCTCAGTGCGAGAGCTGAGTACTCCAGCTCAGAGTTGTGTACTAAATGTGGTGATTGATTACGCTTTGTAACAGGGTTCTCACAACCTTGCCCACGCCCCTGTTAACACTTTGATACAGTGCTCCTTTAATAACATGTGCTAAGTTTGTATCCTGGTTACACATACCTGTGTAGATACACCGCATTCCTGTTATATCATGTGCTGCCTGCCAAGTGCCAACCTTATCAACAACTGGGATTTGACTTGTATCTCAGATGAAGTCACACCAACACATAAACTGATGGAACGGGAGTTTTTGACTTGTATCTCGGCGATAGTCGGCAATTCAGACCAACTCATTTATCACGGAGCTTCAAGTACACAACTGGAATGCGGAAAGGAAATAATCACGATATCTCACTGTAAATACGAAGAACGAGAAGAGCAAACGTTTGCCGAAATGATAGTAGATCCTTCCACTTCTAAGATTAGCAACTGAAGTTAAACCCTACAAGACTAGAGAAAGACTGGAACTAAAATCGGCTAAAAATACAGCAGTGGCAACCGTCACACGGCGTTGAAAGCTTTGTAAGTCGAGCTTTAGTAATAGGCGGCTGGATTGCTTCAATTTTACATTTCATTCTATGATGATGACGTCATCAACAACCTCCTACGATTCGTGCAAGACATCCACTCACTACATAGTCGACTCAATGCATCGTACATGATACAGCGAGATAAACTTGTGACAAGTCACAACACGATGCATTTAGATCAATTATTATACCACAGTGCTTGAAGTGGATCAACTCGCAGGAACTCTCATGACCTGGTCACGCTACAAGACGTCAAGACAAATAGAATCTATGTGATGTAGATAAACCAGCGACACTTGACATACTACCTACAAAGCTACAACTACGACTATTATTGTTGTGAAATCGGAGTAAAAGTTCTGATAATATAACAGCAGAGCCACTAGCCACTAGCCAGTGCTCAGTACCCAAGTAAATTTGATAAAGACCTTTAACATTTCAACGATGAAATTTGGTACACTGCATTACTGGTTATAGTGACAATAGCTTTTAAAAGTAAGACCTGTAGGAGCTGCAGCAGTTTCTTGCTGAGTGACTAGTCCGACTACCCTAAGTAAGCGGTTCAAGTAGATTTAACCTGTAGGAGTTGCAGCAGTTTTCTGGCTTTCTGCTGAGGGTGTAGTCGGACTTAGCGACTAGTCCCACTACCCTAAGTCTTCGTTTGAGTTGAGACTAGTCCGACTACCCTAAGTATTTCGACTACCCAAAGTTAGTGGTATAGACTTAACCTGTAGGAGTTGCAGCAGTTTTCTGCTGAGGGTGTAGTCGAACTGAGCAAAGCTACTGCCGGTCATGTCGTAGATCAGGGTCAGGCCCTTCCTCTGTACTCCGAAACTGCCGGAATGGAGGGTGCTCAACAGGGCTTTACCCCCACGATTGTTGGTTCTATATTATACCCACTATATACCCGAATTACCCGAAACCCAGGATGAAATTTGCTCCACCGTATTGTGGGAAACGAAATTTTATGGAAAATTAAATTCAAGGAAGGAACCCTTCCTAGTTCCTTGAGAATATTTTGATTTTGGAAGCCGAAAAATCTGTGAAAAATTTGCCAAAAAATTTGTGAATAAGAATGATTTTGAAATTGTTATCATGCTACGCCTTGAAATGATAAGCGACTTTGAGGAAGATGCGTCGAAAATGCGATAATACTATCAGCCCTTAAACTGATTTGTTCACAAAACAGAGATTGCTGATAAAACTCAATATGTCTGCTGTTATTATCGCAGATAATATAATCCGTGAGAATAATTGCTGTCATATTTCCACCTAACTTCCGATAATAATGAGAATAGCCAGACGCTCTGATCAGATATATTAATTAACTGAGACACAGCTGTTAAAACGCCTTCTTCTGATACATACGTGTGTTATAGAAGGGCCGCGACACACGCATTCGAAAGAGGGCGGTGTGACGTCATCAATTCACTATTCTAACACATGATAATGACGCCATTATTGAGTGTCTTCTACTCCTGCACTGTCAATAGTGTGAGGGGAAGTTACTGTGACATTAACTCATCACCTGCAGTACAGTGAGATGGGCGTGGCCGGTGTGAGTGTGTACTGTGTGTGTCTGTCTGTTAGCCATGGGCGTGGCCGGAGTGTGTGTGTGTGTCTGTGTGTCTGTCTGATAGCCATGGATAGAGTTTGATTGCATGTATGATGAACGTGGGCGTGGTTGAGAGTAGGAGTGAAGGTACAGGTGTGTGAGGAGAAAGCTCATTATAAGGTTTCATATCATGATACACATTACATACAAACATACGCAAAGAAGTACCTTATTACACACAGCTGATGCACATTACACACAGTATAAGTGTATGTAATATGGGTTGTCAATAACAGGGAAAAGTGGAGGGTGTGTAATAAGCAACATGTTACACGTATATCTCTGGGACCAAGAAAATGTAGGAAGCAACCTTACAAGCACCTAAGAAGAGAATCTGATGAAGTATTATTATATTCAAGATACAAAGCGTACCTAGCGCTGCTTGATAGCAGAATTTCCTAATATCGTAAGCATCAACCTTCAGTCGAAGCAACTCAAAATGATATTCAATAAAAAAAGAAAAAAGTTAGCATCTCAAAATGGCAGACGAAAAGCTAATACCAAGTTAGTACATCTCAATATGATCAACCATGTCTCTAGTTAGGAAAAGAAAAGTATGTCGTTTTAAGTGCATTACACCACACAAAATACAAACCACCATACATCTCGGTGCGTCGAAGACTGCTGATCTATCTAGGAAAGATGTCAAAAATGGTTCGTATGACTGATGATTGAAAAGGCCAATAAAATGCACCAAAATAACCAGTGACAACACCAAAATGACGCCTGACAACATCAAATGCTGTAAACCATGTAGCAGGTGTCTCAACACAATGACAACATCCCAGAAAGATGCTATTAACAGAAGTTATGTAACCACGGTCTAGAAACATAGAATATGTCTGTATCTAATGAGTAGACCACTGGACCATAGCGTAATGAGTTATGGAGAAAGTATCAGCTGCATATATAGTGACGTCATTACCATGGTTTAAAAATGGGAGATTGTTATAACGAGCGAGGCAATTTATAGTTAATAAAAAAGGTCATATAAAAAGTTGTCCCTCGACCAAACGTTCTACCTCATGATTTATATATGTTGCTGAAGGAGATTGCTGCTTTCTTATTGCTTTTATACGTATCAAAGGAGTGGAGCACTGTGGCGACATACGGGGAGAGAAAGCGAAAGAGAGAGTAATTATTCCTTATAAGGAGCTAAATCTGCACACTCCCCCCCACCCGCTGCACGTCACGCCACATATCGCGTGAGAAGTGGTGGGAGATTAAGCGTGACGTCATGATCATGGTTTAAAGTGGTGAGTTGGTGACTTCATCGCGTCTATTCGCCGCATCTGCTCTATTTCCATCGGTTATGAAATCCGTTGAAAACGCGCAGAGCAATATTTGAGAGACAAATAGACGAAGCGATGAAAAGATCGAAGTGAAAGCTGAAGCTATTATAGGACAGCTGCAATTATAAAGCTAACGATAGAGAATATTGGAGAGGTGCGTCAAGGGGAGAAACAGTTTTTATTCGGGGGAAGAGAAAATGGTAATTGAATGGACCCTGGTAGAAATCTGGACTCTACAGAATGAAGTGAATTGAGAAAGAAGTGAATAGGAGAATTAATAATGATGGAGTGAGAAGTGAAACCACAAGCATCTTAATCGCTGGATTTGAAGATATTGCATCAAGCTTCTAGGTGCGTCATAGCGGTTCAATGCAGAAAACAGTTTCTGTTAGGAGAAAGACAAAACGGTTTCTTTTGGAGAAAAAGAAAACGGTTATTGAAAGTCCCCCTGGATGAAATCTGGACGCTACAGATAGTGAAATGCAGAAAAAATAGAAAAGGAGAAGTGCAACAACTAGAATTTGGGAATAAGATCACTAGATTTTAAGAGATTTCACAATCAGACTTATTCTCA
This sequence comes from Beroe forskalii, assembly GCA_011033025.1. Taxonomy (NCBI): domain Eukaryota; kingdom Metazoa; phylum Ctenophora; class Nuda; order Beroida; family Beroidae; genus Beroe; species Beroe forskalii. Next base: position 37,270 of record WFMF01000060.1, on the reverse strand, counting down.
GATCGTACTTATTCTCTCCACTTGAAACGACACAAGAAAAGAATGAAACTTTTAATGCGACTCAAAAATTGTCGCAGATATATTTTAATCTACATCCCTAAGTCCCTAGCGTTGAAGATATTTCACAATCACATTGTCTTCAAGTTCTCCACTTGAGGTTAGACCAGTAGTAGAAATAGAGATCAACTGCAAGGAGGAACTAGGAAGTAAAAAGAATTGCTATTTGCAAACTCAAAAAACAGTTGCCCGGAATCACTAACCCATTGGAACAGAGCATCAGAAAACTGAGAACGCACTATTACACAATCCACCGTTATTACACATTCTAAAATCTCAGGATTACGAAACTGAACAGAAATTATCCAATGATCAAACGGAGTCGTTACGTCATAGCTAAAATACACGTCATACATTCCACCATCACAAACGGTACATTATTTGTCGAGAGAGTGACGTCATTATCATGGTTTAGAATGGTGAATTAATGACGTCACACCACATTTTATTCACTACAACGACGTTTATTGCAATACAAAGAAAGTCCATGCAATGCACATATTAACCAAAATATCCGGCAACATACCGGTGGACTGGCCTAGACACATGCACACGGTTTGTCAAGCCTTTGTTTAAAAAGGAGTAGTAGTAGTAATGTGCGCTCAGAATAAATAGGCGATCGCAATAACGTCACTTACACTGTCCACGCAACCAATTTGTTGAAAATGACCGCCTATTTTTCCGCTCGCGGGGTATAATAAACAAGTAATTGTGTGTGCAAACCGCAACTCCCAAAAGAGCGACTTATTAGACCGGAAATTGCTATAACGAGATAAGAGGAGAGTTTGATGATGTTGTAATTTGTATGGTTGTTTATAATGATATGTACCACATATGTTCATCACCAATAACAGACATAAGATGTTAAATTATAATAGGTGATAAACACTTCACATGATTATGTAATCAATTCGAAGGTCACGAGTCAGAAATAGGCGTTTCGCTCAAATGAGCTCTTTAAACCGCGGCATCAACTAAACAATTCTGAACCCTGACAATGACGGCATTAAGTCACCATTCTGAACCCTTACAACGACGGAATCAACTCTTCATTCTAAACCATGGCAATGATCGCATCAACTCACCATTCTAAACCGTGATAATGATGTCAATCTTAACCGCATACTCAACTGATAAGCCTGACCAGTCTACCGTCGGGATTCTTCAGCAAATTACCCATTAGATTGATTTGTATGAATATTCCTTAATACATTAAATATTTCGATGAACGGTTATCAATTAAGTAATCATCGCATATTATGAGTTGCATTTTCCCAGAATGCAGGAATTAAAGCGAATTTTTTGCTGTATCATTTTACTGCAAACAAAAAAAAACTATACAATACAATAAATTCAACACCAAACGTTATTCAACATGGCTGATCAGAGTACAGCGTATATTAAAATACACAATGGAGGAATAACATTGCACGAAACAGAGCAGGGAGTCTATGAACTAGTTAGAATATAACTGATGACCGTCATTAGATCATCTGTTGATGCATCAGCCTATAAATAAATACACATACAATTATTATGCCTGTTAAATCACCATGCCTTACTTAACAAACACAACAAACAACCTGACAAACAAACACATATACTTCTATGATTTAACAGAAATGGTGGCACATTTAAATCATGCCTTTTATCATCAAATGCCACGTGAAATAGCAGTAAATTGGCATGCCGAGCTCTCATAACTTTGACATGTCGTTTTCACGGTATGTGCCCCGCTGACTCATCGCGTACGTTGACAAGCATAATAGTGCTATGGGACGAAAATAGCATGAGTTTTTAGCTGCTGTCAGTATAAATACTGTTCTCGAGGGGCATTACATCAGCGCCTAAATTGGTTTATTGTTAACATATATCGAGTGGTAACTGGGCGCTCTTCTTGTGGTGTGTATAAAGATGGCCGTGATGTAACGTGAACTGTAAGGGCACCTCCGGTTAAACAGTTTAATTAAATATAGAGCACTGTTTCAGTGTTACAGTGCCCTATTTAATGTAAGTCTCTTAGTGGAAGTTTCTTAGTGAAGTGTTACAGAGCTGTGGCAATGTTACAGGGGTTGATTGGGGGGCCTAGGCCCAGGGAGGCAATCGTTCAGGTGTGTCGAAATCAATGATGACTTTTTAGGAGTCTTACGAATGATATGATAGATTTAATCAATGTTAAGGTGTTCAGGATGACCGAAGATGAGAGTGAATGTTCATTAGTGATTACTCTGGCCCTCAATATCGCGAATATCTGATCTATCTTTACCATCAGTCGTCCGACCAGTTGAACGTCAATTCTATCCATTCATAATTTTGTGATCTAGATTTATAAGGCTTGAAATTACCAAAGATAAAATTCTGTTCACTTTTGTGCTCAAAGTAGAGTAAGTTGACAAATTAAAAATAGCCAAAAGATCAGATTTTGTCAGTTGGTAGTTCTCACACAGCACTCTCTCAGATCAATAGACTGACCACTGAGAAGTCTTGTTCTGAAGAATCCAATACCGGGTAAATTTAATGCCGGGTAAGTTTAATTCTGAACAATGTGCAATGCCGGGTATGTGTATTCCTGCAATTTGACCCCAGAGTACATAGCAATACACTTTTCTCAAATGAGAATGGTACGTTATTAGCACTTCTTCGACGCATAATACAGTCATCTTTGTAGATTTAATCCAGAGTGACTGAATCGTGCGATATAATAGGCAACAGGTGAATTCATCTCCAATCACTGCCTCCGGTCTCCAAATTTGCGAGACATGAGAATTTTTCTTTACTATCTTCAGCTACAGAAATAATAATCGCTGTGAACAGATTATACAGTTTCACTGCCGTAAATCATCCCTGACTAATATTCAATGAGTAATAGTAAGTTTCGATAATTATTCATCTTTACAATCAACCTTGGCAGTGAAGATTCGAAAAGTTAATAATCAATAATCATTCAATATTCGTCTATGTATGCGATTCGAGAAAACGCTGATTCAAGGGGGAATAATCCATCATTTTTGCTTACCTTTCAAAAGTTGGTAGTCCGGGTAGTCGTGACTACCGGGAAATTTTTTTGATTTACCGGGAAATTTTTCAAAAATCGAGATTTTTCGAAAATTTTCATTGGAATCTTCCCAGGATTAAGTCTGGTACTTTTCAGTTATTTTCCAGTAGTTTTTATTTTAAGACTTTCCCAGTGGTAGGAAATCTTCCTAGTGGTAGGAAATCTTCCCAGTGGTAGGAAATCTTCCCAGTGATAGGAAATCTTCCCAGTGGTTGGAAATCTTCCTAGTGGTAGGAAATCTTCCTAGTGGTTGGAAATCTTCCCAGTGGTAGGAAATATTCCCAGTGGAAGGAAATCTTCCCAGTGGTTGGAAATCTTCCCAGTGGTTGGAAATCTTCCCAGTGGGTAAAACAACTTCCCAGTGCTACTAAATCTTCCCAAGTTCCCAGTGGTACTTGGTAGGAAATCTTCCTAGTGGTAGGAAATCTTCCTAGTGGTTGGAAATCTTCCCAGTGGTAGGAAATCTTCCCAGTGGTAGGAAATCTTCCCAGTGATAGGAAATCTTCCCAGTGGTTAGAAATCTTCCCAGTGGTAGGAAATCTTCCCAAGTTCCCAGTGGTGGAAATCTTCCCAGTGGTAGGAAATCTTCCCAGTGGTAGGAAATGTTCCCAGTGGTAGGAAATCTTCCCAGTGGTAGGAAATCTTCCCAGTAGAGTAGAAAGCATTGAAAATATTCACCTGTGGCAGACTGTTAAATTAAACAGTCCACTGCAAATTATCAATACCGAATTGAATTTAGAGGCAGATTCAGATACAAAGAACCCTGAAAATTTTCGCCTGTGGCAGGCTGTTGTGATCAAATTTTGTTGATAAATTTGTCTTAGACACAGCCACAGGTGTGAAACATTGAAATGTTGTAATCAAATTATCGATACCGAAATAACTTAAGAGGCAGATTCAGATGCAAAACCCAAAATTTTTCGCCTACGGCGAGCTTTTGTGATCAATAATGTATTACCAAATTGATCTTGGAGGCAGATTTAGATGCAAAAAAACCTAAAAATTTTCGCCTGCGGCAGGCTGTTTTGATCAAATTTTGTTGATAAATTGGTTTTAGACACAGCCACAGGTGTGAAACATTGAAAATGTTGTAATCAAATTATCAATAACGAATTGACTTTAGAGGCAGTTTCAGATGCAAAAACCCAAAAAATTATGATCAAATTATGTTACACAACTGGTCTAAACACAGTCAGGGTTGTGAGACATTAAAAATTTTCGCCTGCAGCAGGCTATTGTAATCAATAATGTATTACCAAATTGAACTTGGTGCCTGGCGGCAGATTTAGATGCAAAATAACCTTAAAATTTTCGCCTGCGGCGGGCTGTTTTGATCAAATTTTGTTGATAAATTGGTCTTAGACACAGCCACAGGTGTGGAACATTAACTCATTAAAAATTTTCTCCTGTGACGGACTGTTGTTATCAAATTATCAATACGGAATTGACTTTAAAGGCAGATTCAGATGTAAAAAACCAAAAATTTTCGCCTGCGGCGGGCTGTTGTGATTCATTATGTGGCTTAATTGGTCCTAGACAGTCTTCAATGTGAAACTTTGAAAAAATTTCGCCTGCGGCGCTCAGAAAGATCAGTTAAGACTTAGGATTATCATTTATATGTGGTATTTTTGCGAGCGAAGTGAGCAGGCCACAGAAATCATAAAAACGGGTCTCAGAGGAAATTAAAGAATTTCTGGATGCACGCACATGGATACTTTTTTGCGAGCAAAGCGAGCGGGCCACAGAAAACCAAAAAATTGGATTTAGTGGGAAAAATTTTGGCCACTACCGGGAAGAAAAATGCTTTTGAAAGGTAAGCATTTTTGCATCGTGAATCAGCATGAATACCGCATATATATGAGCGAATGAACAGGAAGCCCAAAAAATTCCAAAGAAAGTGAAATTCAGACCAAAGTTATGTATTGGAAAAGGCGATCTCATTAACGACTGATCGATAAACACCAAACAGGTTGCTCCTACCGAGCACAGATTCTTTTTCAACATAACGCACGTTGCGAAACTCTGTACTTGAGCAACGTTAATAAATTCAACAGAACTACATAACATTCTCTCATTCGAGGAACTATCCTCTGTGGAATATTCTTTACCAAAAACGAAACTCCTATTAGATCATGTCCGATATTGTGGAAAACATCCTGCACAGTTAGCTTCCTTTACCACATGAAGCATGATAAGTTCCGCGGAAATCCACGGAAAATGCGAGAGAGAGATCGCTGGCAGGGCGTGGCATTACCTCACAGAAAGGTAGGAAGGTAGGTGGGTAAGATGCGCTCCCGAAGGTGCGCTGTGCCATACGACAACGCCCCACACATTGAACAATTATAAAACTGAGGGGGCAAAAGTTTTTCCGCGGGATGCAGCGAGGCTGATATGTTGGGGTGCCAACTTCACACACGCCCAGTGGTCACGTGAGAGTAATAGGCGTTTTTCTGTCAACAATTTGCCATGTTAAACCTTGATAATGACGTCACTTTGGAATGTGTCTATTCCTCGAATGGGAACAGGGTGAGTGTGAGAGGTGATTCTGGGTGTGAGGAGGAAGTAGGTACCTAACTAGAAAGAAAGGAGGAGTGGTGATAATGAGGTAATAGTGCATGTGTACAATTTCATACATGATATGATGCTGACTGAAATACAAATACACTGTGTTAATTGCAATACATTTGATGAGTCATGATAAAGACAATGAGCATGATGTAGTGAAGTACTCGTCTTTCATATTTCCGAAGGATAAAGAGAATTGGACAGGTTTTACATCCCATTTTAAAAGAAAGTTCAAATTGAAACAGATATAGAAAATTTTGCATTTGAAAACCGATAAGAGATGAAAAATGAGTTTGATGCCCGAGACCCCTGATAATTGCGAAATATGGCTCACACCACAGACCTTGTTTCCTCCGACAAGCAGCAGCGTCAGACCAGGGAGCAAACAGTATAGGCGTAAACTGAGACCAAAGTATAATCTCTTCTCAGGAGTAGAACATCTGATCTAGTCAGTAGTCGGACAGATACTACTCTGATCTACAACAGTACAACACAAGTAAATTCCTCAGATTTGAACTCAAATTCCTCTCATTCCTCTCATTCTTCGATGAAAGGTATGTAAAGACTACGGTAAGAGGTGTGGTTCCTCACATCATTAGAGAGTGTCACGGGTAAAACCGATTGGCGACTTGGAGTTTTGTCATTATTTCAACAAAGAATGATGATTTGATGACGTTGAATCGACTATTTTTCGTTTATTCTACGGTCCGTGGCAAAATCAACATGCCATTTTTTATCGAGTAGAAGCAAGGTCTGTCAATGATCAAACTTCTAAATCGATGTTCAAGAATTAGGTTCCACAAACGGTATACAAAGGCAAAGAAAGCATGTCATGAGATTTAAAATGAACTATTCTAATCTACAAAACATAATATTACAGAAATTCAGCGATTTTTGCCTACTAACGATAAACAATAAACATGGCACTTCTGTACTGTAGTTCGTAGATGAAATTGCCTCTGTGTTAGGTAGCCTGGATGATTATGACTTAATATGTTTTTGATTTAGGAACAATTATATTTGAGAGAAAACACGTTCTAAGATGCGTTGAAATTATGACAAGCATGCGAAAAACGTTACACCACACACGCCATGATCATCCAATGGAAGTTCGTTTGAAGTGGTCCAGGAGCGAATTTTGATGGAAAAGGAATTTCAGGATTGTCTTGAGGCTCTGTGGTAGTACAGATGAACATGATAATTGAAATTATGATGCGTGATTAAAAACGAAAAGCAAAATTTCTGGTTCATTTCCGAAAGAATAATTTTACCCACGAAATTTGGACACATTCCCTCACCCACCAAACCTTATCCCATACAAATCGTAATAATTTAAAATTTCTAAGCCCTATAAGGGATCATTCACATATTACGTAAACAGTTTTTGGCCGATTTTAACCCCCACCCTCCTGGTGATCAAGTTTACAGTAGCTGTATATGTTTAAATTAAACATGTAACGTAATCATTCGGAACCCCCCCCCCCTCGATGATTACGTAATATGTAAACGATCCCAAAGGCAAACGATCTATCAAAAATGAAAATCAAATATGAAATAAAACTATACTAGATATGAAAGTCACTATCATATTGAATAATAACTCTCGAGTGTACTTACAACTGGAGAGCGCAATCTAGCTGGAAGATGATACACTTCATCAGGGCTTCATGTGACGCAGTGTGGATGTTATGTTTCCTAGCTGTGAATATCGCAAGGGCTTGCGGCTCTTCCGCCCCGTCGTTTACCTGAGAGGAAAGGTCGTTTCCCTGAGAGGTATTTATCACAGTTGAAGAGCTGCTTATAAATTAAATCTTACGATTAATAATGCCAATGCCACTGATTTAAAAAAGACTTAATGAAGAAATTTCAAAAAAAAAAGAACTTGGAATAAATAGTTCATAAGACACCCTACATACGAAACTGGGTGCCTGAGTCGAAACAACTTACTATAATTGTGAATTTGCCACTGTCTAGTTCATCTTTAAGAGGACCATTGATAGGGTTTATTTCTCTCAGCTTGTACTGGTCTCGGAGTGCCTGTGAGTTGGGATGAGAGAGTGAGATAAGCTGAATATGCGTGCATGAATAAGGATCTTAGAGTGTTAGATTTAAAGTGCTAGAGTGTGGGTTTTAGAGCTTTGAATTGATAGAAAATGGTTTTCGAGCGACAGAATTAGAGTGCTAGAATGAGGGTCTTAAAGCAATAGAATTAGAGTTCTAGAATGAGAGTTGTGGAGTGCTAGAATTAAAGTGGTAGAATGAGAGTTTTCGGGTACTAGAATTAGAGCGATACTGGATAGAACATGGAACTCAGCTATAGCTCGGTCAAGGAATCGGTTCCCTGTTTGATGTTTGCAATAAATCAGACACGATGCGCGGGTGACGTCAGGAGAGTGCTAGGAATGTTAGAATACGTGTATGTGTGTACAGGGAAGCCTCACAAGGCACGGTAAGATACAGTCAATCCAAGTGTGTACTATAGGCGATATATACACAGAGATACATAACGCAAAGCTGCAGTACATATTCGCCCAAACACAGTCTATCAGAGTTCATTAATCAGCCTCGTAGACTGTGGTGCTTGCTTTAAGCTGTCAGTTGCAGTCCCTTATCAGATGACATTTCGCGGAATTGATGCGAATTAATCGAATTGAACATGCAAGATAATATAGACTTGTGTTAAAAACAACTGAAATCCACAGCGCGCACAACGTAAACGGTCGTTCGCGCCGAAACGTATAAAATGAGGCCAATAAATAGCGCATAAAACTAGCAATATCGCGAAGTTTTCGGGTCCGCCCTCAAAAATCTGGCCTTTATTTCCGGATTTTAAATTATGACCATTCCGTGCCAACAAATTCTCGGTAGGGTGCGGGATGATCTAAATTAAGTTGCAAGGAAAAGGTGAACACATTGCAATACCGTAGAACAGGGCCCAGCAATCTAATTTCCGGGGTTTTAAAAAGAATGTTTTAAACATAGAAACTCCTTTCTTTCTCCCAGTAAATTTATTCGGAGCAAAATACAGGGTCATCACTGGAACTTAGAATTAGCTTCCTAGTCGTTAAGCGAAACAAAGCTTATTCTCGAAACAGGGCCTGTGTGTAGAATGTATGAAATTGTATATGAATGCATGAATTTCCATATTAATACCCCTGTTCTCTCAACATAAATCATCAAATACATGGGCATGAGTTGACGGATCGCTGCAACTTTCTACTATGTTTTGTAGATTAATATACCTCGTGATTTCTGAAGAGAGTGATGGCCCGCGTAACGTCGAACTTCCGGGCTGACAGGAACTTTACAGCACATTTCCTGTCCACAGCAGGCTGGCCCACCTGCTCCTGCATAACGTTCACCCAGTTCAGGAACTCTATCACTTTCTGAAACAGGTGGGAATTAGGCTAAAACCCAGTTCAGGAACTCTATAACTTTCTGAAACAGGTGGGAATTAGGCTAAAACCCAGTTCAGGAACTCTATAACTTTCTGAAAGAGGTGGGAATTAGGCTAAAACGCAGTTCAGGAACTCTATAACTTTCTGAAAAAGGTAGGAATTAGGCTAAAACTCAGTTCAGGAACTCTATAACTTTCTGAAAGATGTGGGAATTAGGCTAAAACCCAGTTCAGGAACTCTATAACTTTCTGAAACAGAAGGGAATTAGGCTTAATTAAACCGGATGAAATATACAAGTCAAACAAATGTCTGTATACAGTACAGGAACTCCTTAATGAAACAAGGGAAAATTTGGTGTAAGCCTAGTGAAAATGTGACGGTTTTTTATCCTGAAAACTTGGTAATAATAGGCATTTCACAATATCCTCGAATTATAAACATTTTGTGTACTTATTAAGTTATTATACAAGCTGTTTAAGTATCCAGTTCACACAAAAGAAACCTAAGGAGAATTTGATTTTGAAAATTTGCTTTCAAACGGTCCTGAATTGTTCAAGACTTCGCCTACTTTACAATTATTGCACTTGCTTTTTCCTCAGATTTTTGTTTGCACAATAATTGCCTACTTCCTCAAATCTAAAAGGACGCTAATATTAGATTTATTCCTCTTCAGCAAGGAAGCTTGAGCACGTGGTTCAGATTCAACATTCCGTTCAATAAAGGCAGCATACTCACATCCCTCACAAATCACCACCTCTGCTAACCCTTCCTCAATGCTTTTTTTGTAAAACAAATATTAGAGCCCCTGATTTACAGGAGAATTCTAACATATTCGAATCACCATGATGCTGTATAACATGGCATACAAAGGCTGAAACTCTCAAAGCATGACATACAAACCTCTCAAAGCAGCGGGCTCACATCAATCTCGCTCCATATTTTATAACGCATTTATATCCACACGCATTTTATATGTTTCTAGCTGCTGTGTATATTACATTACATCATATAAAAGCTATTAGTGAGACCATAAATACATATATATTGCTTGCCCCCACTACATTGAATTGTCCCCCACTGTAGGTGCTACACTGTAGCCGCTGTAAATATAGCAAGAGCAGCAAGGTTTCATGATACCATGCTACATTAATAACAGCTCTAGATGGAAGATATACGTTACTGGAAAGGTTTTATCATTAGTAATTGATAAGATGTATGCTCAACAAAATATCGTGTTTTCTTTGCAAGTGAGATCTCGACTGAGGGTAATTCAGATAGTTTATCTTTTGATAATTCTAGTAGAGGGTTACTAATAGAAGGGGGATGGGCCTGCGAGGGCCCTGGCGGCGCCCAGGAGAGGGAGCTTCTGGCTAAAGGCAAGCGCTCCCATGCTCCCGAGGATTATTTCATTCGCAAGTACAATGTTGCACTCTACATGACGCCATGTACACTGCACTTTTTAGCATTGTATAATCTGTTCAGTCAGGCTAACTCATGTATGAGCTTCAGTGAAACATTTCATCTAGTACTCAAAGTAGGATTTGCAATGGATGAAAAGATACATGAGGGAGAGTTCAATCAGCAGCTCAGTGCCAAAATAATCTCATGATGATCTCAGTATGTGACTCGACGATAGTTAAAAGACACGATTTGCGAGGAGTAAAAACCATCAAAGCGATAATGATTCAGCACTTATTATCATTATCTATTCCATTGGACAACCCGCCCCCTAGCTTTGAAAAGCCCCCTCGCAGTCCTCGCACTTTTTTCTCGTTACTGAAACTTTCATTACACTAGCAGAACTACAACCTAATCAGATGTTTTAAAAACACGGCACCAATTTGCTGGGTAGTCAAACTCGTAAATCTTATAAACGCAAATTTAACAGTGCTCTAATTGCACGAGGAGAATAAATAAATATCATGATATATCTGTATGGCACACAGCATGCACCTGTCTCTTTTCGTAGGCGAAAGAATATATTTTAAGAGCTACCGTCGAGGAAAAGCAGTTTGAAAATTAAAGTACTAAAATCAATTAACAAGAGACGAAGCCGAGTTTGAAAAAAGATCACAAGTCGTCAATATCAATCTCTCCATCAGCTGATCATTATTCATCAGCTCCATGAACTGATAATAAGCACCACACTGATTGTGAAGTGCTCATCACAGGACCTTATCTCTTTTCTTGAGTAGTCGGCTGTTCCTAAATCACCATGTTTGTGAAGTTACGATCACTAAATTTTGTTGCCCATGCAATTAAGGGGCAATAATTTTGATATTATTGTGTGAGACCAATTTGCATGGGAATGGTGCAATGAAATAAGTATGTTCAATGATATGTTATAGGGAGTGTCAGAGTCCGTTTTTTTCTGCCCGTTTTCACTTCTTTGATTTCCATATTCGTTTTTGGGACGAAACGGACATCTCCGTTTTGTCTTTTTAACCGTTTTGAAATGCGGAAAAAGCGGACATAACGGACAAAACTGACGTGTCCGTTTTGTATTTTTATCCGTTTTTAAAAGCGGACAAAGGGGACAAAACGGACAAATATGACAAAACAGACTTGTCCAATTTGTCAGCTTTGTCCGATTTGTCTATGCCCGTTTTTACGTTTTCTGGCTTCCGGCCAAAGCGCACAATGACACCCCCATTTTAGGTATTCAGCATCACCTACCTGTTGTTCAAATTCATCAAGCTCATTGTGTGGTTCTTCCAATGCCATTTCAGTGTTGTTCAAGTGAACCCAGTCCAATAATTACATAATCTCAATTAGAAATATTAGTGGCAATGTCATTAATATAACCAGGGTGAATAGGTAGCATCAGGTACCATGACAAAGAATGAATTATTATGGAAATAAAACCCAAAATATACCTATCATCTATCTATTAATAAATTGAAAGCAGCAAATATCCCACAAAGTCCTTAGGTATCAACATAACCAGCTGATGATTCGATCTTTCTTACAAAATAAATTCACACAGACGATAGTCTGTCATCAAACATGAAAACATGAGAGTATGAACTGACCTTATCCTGTGATTCAGCAACAATTTAACCCGACAAATCAAGATCAAAATATTAAATATTTAATAATATTACCCTGCAGGCTGCAGTGTAATTACTTTTCGAATTTTTGAGCAATATTTATCATGTAATATTACCATACCCAGCAGTTGAATTACCGTCAAGTGTGTAATTACTATAGCTCAAATGTTGAATTACTATTCAAGTGTTGAATTACTATTCCCAACTGTTGAATTACTACTGTTGAATTACTACAAATTTTCTGAAACGGCCATTCGCACGATTCTAACCTCTAATCTCTGTGACGATGTAAATAGAACATTAGAACAATAATAAGCTCCCATGATATTGATATCTGTTATTGCACTTTTCATATAAAAACCGATTCGATATAATTTATTCTTAACTGTTTACATATACAGTAAAACAAGATAAAATAGGGATAAGGAGCACAATATGTTCTGTAGGTACGAAATATGTACATCCGGTAGCACAAGATAAAGTTAATAAGGAGCACAATATATAAATTACGATATTATATCTAGAAACGATATTATGGGGCAACACAAGATTAAAGATAAAATAGATAGAAGGAACACTATCGTATAAGGAACACTATCGTATAAATGGCGCCACCCAGACGCGCTTGATAACTCCATCCGTGTTTCAATGTTTATCTAATATCTATCTAGTGTTAGAGATATAACGCAGACTTGTGGCGCCGTATGTATGGTGCATTGCTCCGTTTTATCAATTTCATTTGTATTATTTCTGTGCGCTGTCATTTCTATCTGTCAGTGTTCGTTTCTTATTTTAGATCGGGATGGAGATAATGATTATGGTGCAATACTTATTGTTCAACTGAGGAGTACATACATACATTTTGATACATTCTTAAGATTTAGCTGACTACATTCAGATGTGATCATGTTTTTCTTTAAGGGCAGATTCTATACGAGATATGTACAAAATTGTAGCTCTTGAGTCAGTGGTTAATGGTTGTGGTGTGAATTGTTTTGTTTTTGATTTAGTACTTAACTTTCACGATTCATGTTTTTGATGGCAATGAAAGATCATAACAAAATTTTCGGTAAAGTACATAGGGATCGAAATGCCTGAGTCACACACACACAAACTTGGATGAGTCTGAAAATTAAGGTCGAAGGCGGGGCGGGGGGCCCTGCCTTCGACCTTAATTTTCAGACCCATCCAAGTTTGTGTGTGTGACTCAGGCATTTCAATTTGAATATATCCATGCGATTGCAAGCATAGCCATAAATTGATGGTTTGTACTTAAGGGTGTATGTATGTAACACTTGCAAACCAAATCTCGATGATAGAATACGAAATAATCTGTGTATCGGCTGCTATATATAAAAACACTAAATACAACATACATAGGGATCAATCACATATTACATAATCACCGAGGGGAGGGGGAGTTTTCAAATGATTACGTTTGATTTCAGGGAGGGGGGAGGGATTTGGTGGTTGATTACGTAATCAAAATATCCTATTTTTGACACAAATTTTGACATTTTTTGCCACAAATTCTCGGTATTTTTAGCAAAATTTTCAGAAAACCTACTCAAAAGCACCATTTTTCAGCACTATTTTTAAAACTTACCTCAATATTTTCATAAATTTTTCCAAAATTGAAACATAATCAATTTCAAAGTAATTACACTGTCCATTTTCTTCATTTTCTACTCGAAAAGGTGGGGGGTTAAGCCATGATTACGTAATATTCTCCTCAAGAGAGGGGGGTTGAGCTTCGATTACGTTTGATTACAAGGGGGAGGGAGGGGGGTTGAAATGGCCAAAAATTGATAACGTAATATGTTAAATAAATAAATAAATAAATGTTAAATACTTATAATACGCTTTATAGTTCTCTAGAATTCAAAGTTTAAAGAGTATCTTAAAAACCTAACTCCACTATCTAAAGCGTCTCTTACAAACATGTCATAAATTATCAAAGTCAAACATTACATCCAGGACGTTCAGTTACAAAATGCAATAGAAAATAGGTGAGTTTTCAAGTTCTTCTTGAATAAAGAAATTTCATTTTGAACATCTGATATCATATGGGATTGAGTTCCAAATTGATGGGGCAGCATGAGAGAAAGATCGAAGTGTCTGTTTCAGGCGAGGAAGAGGAGGGTGATCTAGAAGGAAGAAGTCTTTATCATGTCGTAGAGAGTGACTGAGTTGACCTTTAGCACAAATGTAGCCTTTAAGGTATTCAGGTGCGATGTTATTCAAGCTTTATAAACCATCAAGGCAATCTTAAAATCAATTCTTTGTTTGACTGGAAGAAAATGAGCTTTCTTTAAAAAATGGTGTGACCCGGTCAAATTTCTTGATTTGTTTTCCAAAAGGAATCTGATGCAAGAGTTTTGTACCTTCTGAAGGCGTTGGAGTTGGTAATCAGGAAGATGGCAATACAATCCATTACAATAGTCTAGTTTTGATAACAATAGACAGTGAATAAGCTGTTTCTTCAGGTCAAAACTGAGTTTTGATGCAATAACCCAGAGGTTTCTAAGAGATATAGCATGACTGGACAACCTTGTCTATCTGGTGACTGAGGGTTAGATGTTCATCTAGATACACTCCCAAGCTCTTAACAACATCAGTACACGTAATTGTTTGTGATTGACTAAGTCTTACTTCAGTAATAACATCAGATTCAGAGGCAAAGTTATTTTTGAACTCACAACCAGGCATTCTGTTTTTGATGGGTTTATTTTCAACTTATTGTTGCACATCCAATTCTGAATATCATTAAAGCAGTTTGTGATTCTTGTTTCAATGTCACAGAAATTTTCGAATATTGGGCTGAATTCTATGTATATTTGGGTGTCATCAGCATAGAAATGAACATTGAATCCATGTTGTTTAGCCACTACTTCGAGTTCTTTGTATATAGAATGAAAAGAATAGGACCTAAGATCGATCCTTGTGGGACACCAATTTTTTCAGAAAGCATCTGCTTGATTTATCCTTGTTTATTTGAACAGCAAATGAGCGGTTGTTAATAGTCTTCCATCCACTTCAATGCTGTTCCAGATATGCCAAATTGATTGTTGAGCTTTTCAATAATGTTTCATGACATACTGTATCAAAAGCTGAGCTCAAATCTAAAAGTAGTAGAATAACTTTTGTTTTTTTGCATCAAGAGAGCATAACAGGTCATTATATAGTGATAATGTTGCTGTCTCACAACTATGAAATGTTCTATCCACTTTGGTATTCAGCATGTAGATCATTTTGATTGAGGTGAGCACAAAGCTGCTTCTGAACACATTTCTCAATGATTTTTGATATGAATGAGAGATTACTGATGGGTCTATAATTATTCAAGTCATCCAAATCACCATGCAAGTCCTTCAGAGTTGGTCTAACAAATTTTTCTTTAAGGACATTTGAAAAGTGCCTGTGCTAAGGGAGTCATTAACAATAAACAGGATGATATTAAGAAGCTGTGGAATGCATTCTTGAAATATTTTAACAGGGATAGGATCCAGTTCACATTTTAGAATTGAGTTCAGATATGATATCTATTAATTGGTCTTTAGTGATAGGACTGAATTGAGATAGTAATTCTCCCTCAAAATCAGGGATTGCAAAGGATTGTTCAGGAAGGGGTTTCAGATTCAATTTCCTGATGAATACTAGTAACCTTATCACTGAAATAGTTTTTCATAGTTTCAGCTGCTTCAGAGTCTTTCAGATTCCTTGGATTATAGTTGGGACGAACATTCTTATCCATGAGATGGTTAACAATTGAGTATGTTTTCTTTTTATCCTTCTCGCAGAGGGACAACTTTTCCTGATAGTACTTATGTCTAGCAGAACTCAGTGTCACAGCAGCTTCCTTACATGCAACATTGTAATCAATAGTGGCCTTCTCAGTCTTCTCTTCTTCTTGACACGTTCAAGCTTCCTTCTTTTTGTTTGGCTGCTTTACATTCACTATTTATCCATTTAGGTTGATGTTCGTCAGTGGTAAATTCAAAAGGAGGAGCATGTTTTCAAGTAAGTGAGACAGAAACAACTTAACCACAGTGAGGAGCTGAGATTAGGTATGAAGAGGATGAGGTCTTTGATGGAGGGATATTTACTATGTCTGCAATATCATCTACATTCCATGACTCCCCTTAGGGGGCGTTCTTGTGCTCCATCTACCTGCTCAAATTTGATTGTATAAAGTAGTGTTGTAAAGTTTAAAACAATTGCAGGACAATTGAAGGACAATTGAAGGACAATTGAAGGACAATTGAAGGACAATTGCACACATAAGAATCTATTTCCCATGGTCTAACAGGAAGGCTTGTCAATGATTTTACCTGAGTGAGAACTTCAGATGCTGAAAACATATAAAGCTTGGGCCTTCCTCGAGCACAAAGGCCAGTTTCATCTCTTTCAATGAACTTGATTGACATATTTGACACCCCAACCAATGAAATAAATAAATAAGCAGTAAAAATGCCAGTTATAGAAATTGCAACAACTTTTTCTATCACAACTTTAAATTTTATTTATTGATTGATATGTCTGCTAAACATCATGATGGGGATGATGTGGTTTAAGGTTGAATGATGATGGCCCAAGAGTCCCTTCCTTGATATCAATCAGGACAAGAGGATGGCAAACATCACTCTTGTCCTAATATGAGTGATGACATGGCTTTTTTCTGACCTTTATTTGCTACCATTTCAGCAAAACCCTTCAGGAAAACCATTGGAGAAAAGGAAGCCTTTCAATATTCTATCACTCTTCATACCTTCATATTTGTCCTTCTTTTTCTTCTCATCCCTCGCATACGACTGTTTGAGGGCCAGAGAAACATTTGAAGCAGCATTGGGGTGAGGGTGCGCGGACAAAACCCCACCCGGACAAAAGCCCACCCGGACATAACCCCACCTTAGAGCACAAATTGCGATGGGAACGTTCGTGCGAACCATACGTCCTAACCCTAACCGTAACCATTGCGTCACAAGATTACGCACGAGTGTCCCTTTCGCGCAATTTGTGCTCTAAGGTGGGGTTATGTCCGGGTGGGCTTTTGTCCGGGTGGGCTTTTGTCCTACCATCGGGGTGAGTCACCCTTATATCATAATATGAGCATTCAAATGTTGACCTTTGTCCACAGGCTGAAATGTCTAGTCTTGCACCATTAGGGATCGTTCACATATTACGTAATCAGCCGAGGGGGGGGAGGGGGTTTCCAAATGATTACGTTTGATTACGAGGGGGGAGGGGGGGTTTGGCCAATGATTACGTAATCAAAATATCTAAATTTTCATGAAAATTTCAAGGATTTTTATGAAAATTTCACGAATTTTCATGAAAATTTCAAGAATTTTCATAAAAATTTCAAGCATTTTCATGAAAATTTCAAGAATTTTCATGAAAATTTCAAGTTTTTTTTTGTGAAAATTTAAAGGATATCCGAATTTTTATTACCAACAAGAATTGCGCCTGCACCGACACAATTATTGTTGTTCCCGTAGACCGTATACAGGCGCTTAATTTCCCTCCCCCGCGGTGCTTGATGTAACCTTAGCATCATAATAAGATAATACAAAACGCAGTCGTTATAAAGTAATAATAAAGTAATAGGAGTATAAATATTGTTCGATCTGGCGTGCTGCGACCAATTTAAGACCCGTGACAGCACGTGCCATTTCTTCTAAAATTCGTGCGCGCGTTCGTTGTTGTACTCAGTTCGTTGTAGATTCCGCGCCATTTTGTTGAATTGGTTTACGTTTCGCATCGAATTTTGTCACCGTTTATTCACGCGATGCATTTTCTTGAATGTTTATACTAATTTGATATCACTTTTTATCTGATTTTCAAATTTCGTGCTTTCGTTTTCTGTTTCAATGCTGTCTCTTGTTCCAAAAAGCAATAATCGTCTTTCACAGCAAATAGTATTTCTCAAACTTGGTCGAATCCAGCAGAAAGTCTAATAGTTAAATGCAGTTTGGTACTAAACCTAGTGCAAAACCGAAACCTTTTCCTTCAATCCACCGCCCAACTCACACCTAAGATTTTAACTTTTTAAGACATGAATTCTTCAACAGCCTAATTAAATTTAGAACTTATCATAATTTAGGAGTTCGAGCATGCAGCACGGATGGGCCATATCAACCTATAAGATTTATACTTTTGACAACCGACAGCTCCATGAGTAAAGAAATTCGTCATTTTGAAGATTTATGTGATATGGGGACGGAGGGACAGAGGGACGGAGGGACGGAGGGAGGGAGGGACATTTTCATGACTGATATTATAAAGGAGCAATCCGGGCACTTTCCAGAAATTACAGTAGTTGTATTGTAAATCTGAACCTCCCAATATCATTTTGGATGGAAATTGTTTCACATGTAAGTCTCTGATTGATGTATCAACTCATGCCATTCAGTGCTATGGCTGCAAGAATTACTTTCATGCAATTGGTTGTGAAGATGATGCAAGTTGTGTGGCAGCAACTTCATCTTTCACCAACCATATTTTGCCTGCTGTTAATAAAACTAGGGATTTGAAAAAGAAGTTTGGCTGTTTTTCTTTTGTGTAATCATTGCATGACAGAAAAAAGAAAATTGTGACTGTGACTCAGAATGAACGGTTGATATTTTGGAAAGGAAAATGGATGCTATGCAGTCAGATTTCAAAGATGAGGTGGCTGAAATTAAATCACTGCTGACTGGGATTGCAAATCCTGAACCTCACATTCAGATTACTCCATCAGATAAAGCCCCCAATCCATGGAATAATAAGCAAGGGGTTGATCATCTGCGACAAATGATGGTCATCAAAAAGGATGGAAATGGAAAATCAGTTGATCAGTCCCAATTAGAAAAGGCATGTGTTGATGACGGTGTAGGGTGCTGAACACATTTGAGCTGAAAAGACTGGTGATACTGCTGTTATTCTACAGTCAAGGGCTGATGCTACTACACTGAAGAATAAACTTGCTGACCAGCTGCCTCAGCATACGGTTGAACAAGTGTCAGCTAAAACTCCTACCATCACAGTGGTAGGTCTGACTAGATCATATGAAAAGAAAGAACTCACAGACATGATAAGGAAGCAAAACTCAGGAATCAAATCATTGTTTGAGTCAGATGTTCCAGATGAAGATAAGAAATTTGATGTTGTGGCAGTTGTACCTCTTAAGTCCATTACAAGGCTATCATCAGGGTCAGTAATGTGATAAGATCTGTTCTATCTAAACAGTCAGATAGAGTGTATGTTGGGTCACAACCTGTTTGTAAGGTTTATGATAGTTTTTATATCCTAAGATGTTATAACTGCCAGAAATATGGACATCATAGTAGAGGCTGCGAAAGTGCAGCAACATGTGGTCACTGTGCTGGTACCCACGAAACTAGGAATTGCAATGTTAAGGCTGACCCACTTTCTGCCTCCTGTGTGAACTGTGTTCACTCAGGCAACACAGATCATAGGCATCCAGCAAATGATCCCAAATGTCCTCATCTACTTGAACATCAAGCAAAGCTGAAGAAAACAATCCCTTTTATCTCCGAAAATAGTCAGACAACAACAGGATGGTATTGTGAATGGGCTCAATTTCATGCTATTCAACCCGAGATCAATTGTTGGAAAAGTTGATAATGTCATGATGAAATGAATGATAAGGGTATTGATATTGCTGCCATTTGTGAAACCTGGCTCAAAGACAATAACTCACCCACTACTGCAACAATAAAAAGCCATGGTTACTCAATTTTACACGACTATAGGAAAAACCAGGTTGGAGGAGAATTGCTCATTTATAAAGCTTCAATTTCTTTGGTTCCAATCCCTTGTCCTGTACGTGCCAGTACTTTTGAGTATATTGTAGCAACACTAAAATCAGTAACTGGGACCAAAATCATGTTTCTTGTTGTTTACAGACCTGGTAATATGAGTACTTCTTTCAACAGTGAATTGGATTGTCTTATTTCAGAACTGTTGATGAAATGTGATTGTCTGGTGCTAGCTGGTGATTTAAACCTCCACCTTGACAACCTAGGCAACAAGCTTCATCAGCAGGCATTGCAAACTCTTGAATCATGTGGAATGAAGAGGCATGTATTTGAGGCAACCCATATCTCAGGCCGTTCTTTGGATCAGATTTTTGTCTTTTCTATGTATGATCAGCTCAAATGCACAGATGTCCATGTTGATAGCAAAAATGGACTACTTTCTGATCACTTTCCAGTTTTCTGTTCTTTGAGTGTTGCACATGAGAACAAGTACATGAAAACCCTTACCTACAGGAAAATGAAAGACATGGATAAAGATCGGTTTCATAATTCATTGAGTTTCATTCTTGACACCTGTCTTAATGACTCTCATGGGAAGTTTGGTGAATTAGTCAGCCAACTTTTTTGTGGAACTAAGGAATTACTTGACCTTCATGCTCCAGTTATCAACAAAACTGTTTCAATAGTAAGGCAGGCACCTTGGTTTGATGCTGAATACAGAGAACTTCGGAAACTGAGGCGCAAAGCAGAAAGAAAAAAGACCAAATCCCTGTCTAATTTGATAACCTACAAGGATCTCTGTCAGGAACGCACTGATATGGCCAAAGAAAAGAAGAAAACATACTTCTCCAATATGATCAATAAAGCAGGGGGCAATCCTAAAACCCTCTACAAACTAGTTAACAAAGAACTTGACAGAAACCAGGCTAAACCATTACCTAGCACTACCTCTGATCTTTTTTGAGTTGGCCCAAAACTTTAACACATACTTCCAAAATAAGATTGACAAGATAAGATCTGGGATGAGCCCATCTAGAAACTCTATGAACAGTGATGAAATTCCTCAAATGAAGTTAATTCATGAGTTTAAGCCAACAAATCTTGAGGAAATCAAAGAAATTGTCAATGAGAATGGGATTAGATGTGCACCTGATGACCTACTGCCTTACTCACTTTTTAAGGAGAACCTTGACCTCATACTGCCTGTACTTGTTCACTTAGTGAATATATCTCTGCTGACAGGGAGTATGGATGGAGTCAAAAGAGCAGACATCATACCTCTCTTGAAAGATGAGTCTTCAGACCCTAACAACTTCAAGAATTTCAGACCAGTTTCAAATCTAACTTTTTTGGGCAAACTTATCGAAAGGGTAGTTCTTCGGAGGTTGAATGATCACCTGAGTTCCAATGGTCTGAATTGTCCACAGCAGTCTGCCTACAAAAAACATCACAGCACTGAAACCTTGCTCATAAGAATTTGGAATGATCTGCTAGTGGCAAGTGATGAGAAAAGCTGCACTGTCATGATGATGCTTGATTTGTCAGCTGCATTTGACACTGTAGATCATAAGCTACTGTTAAACATACTGAAGAATGAAATTGGATTGAGAGGTACTGTCCTCAAATGGTTTCAAAGCTTCCTCACTGGAAGAACTCAAAGGGTCCGAGTTGATGATGCTACTTCTGATGAGATCATCATAAAGTTTGGTGTTCCGCAGGGGTCAGTGCTAGGGCCAGTATTGTTCAACATATACATAAGATCAATATATCAGTTTGTTCAGAAACTTGGATTCTCCATAGAGGGTTATGCTGATGATCACCAGATAATGATGTCATTCAAGGCTTCCTCTCAAAGTATTGTTCTTGTGTATGAAATTCAGCGTTGCTTTGAGAAAGTCCAGTATTGGATGAATCACTACTACCTGCAGCTGAATGGATCCAAGACCCAGATTGCTATCCTGGGAAATAATAGGACTCTGAAAGACGTTGGTATCAAGGGTCTTAATCTTCCTTCTGGCATGACCATACGGTTTGTGTCAAACTTTAGAAACCTTGGTATAACCTTCGATTCTAGCTTGAAACTTACCAATCAAGTCACAGAGCTGAAGAAGAGGTGTTTTAGAACAATAAGGAACATCAATAAAATACGATTCCTGTTGAATAAAGATCAGTTGAAGGTGATTGTTAACTCCCTTGTCGTATCATGCCTTGATTATTGCAATGGCTTATACTTTGGAATATCTGAAAAGTTATTGACACAACTCCAGCTAATTCAGAATGCTTGTGCTAAGACTGTTATGGGTAAATACAAGCATGACCACATGGATGAGGATTTGAAGGAATTGCACTGGCTTAACATGAGAAGGAGAGTTATATTCAAACTTGGTCTACTTTCCTATAAGTCTATCATTGGACACTCACCACAGTACCTGCAAGAACTATTTGTGTATGCACACCATGGCCATTCACTTCAACTCATTGTGCCGAACTATCAATCATTGTATGGAAGTAAAAGTTTGAGTGTTATTGGCCCCAAACTAATGAATAGACTACCAAGAAATATTGTATCAGCTAGTGACACAGACACTTTTAAATCTCTGCTGAAAACTTTTCTTTTTAGTACTTCTGATTATGAAATTAAACAGCTGACAGCTTAGGTCACTACACTTTGAATTTTTAGTTTAAGAGTTTTAGGTAAGTTTAATTTATTATAATTAATTTTAGATGGATTTGGTTCAAGCACTTCTGTGTGAAAGCTTGCTTAAAAGAAGTGCTTTATAATCGTCAATATTTATTTATTTATTTATTTATATACACATATCCTATTTCTCACTTCCCAAAACCACGATCTCTGCCAACCCTCTCATTTGCCTTTTTGTATTCACAAAAAGGCCAATGGGGAGGGAAAAAATTAACCATTTGCAGAAAAAATTGTCAAAATTTCATAATTATGATTAAAACATGATCTACTTTAACTCAATATGGTTCAGAATGTATAGTTCCTTTAGTGCTGCCCGTAGAGGACTTATAGGAGGGATGTACTCCATTCGTTGAACTCTTCCAATAATAATAATAATATCAATTTTTTACAGCACTCATTCTAAAAATATCCTTTCTTCCCGTATAAAAAGAAGCAAATTCCATGTGCTGAGGGCAGACATCAAGTCAATTATGAAAACTGTTAAAAGAGTCACCCACTAAGGACTAATAAAAGTTATATGGTTAATCATATTGAAATTAATAAAAACAAACTTGAATAAGTGCAACTAAAAGTGTACTCTTTAAAACTAGTACATACCATTATAAATAAAATGTATGAAAAAGTTAAATAAAAACATATTTACAAAAATAAGGTTGCAGATTTATGACTTGCCGAGGTCAGGCTGCATAACTTGCCCAAGTAAAGTAAATTGAATAAATTTAAAATGTTTATTAATAACAGTTAGAAAATGAACATTTAAAAACAAAACACTGCTGTCAACATAATGTACTGTTATCATAAAAAGTCAGCACAATCTATGTAGGTAAAATTTACAGCATCCAGGGATGACCAATGGTTTCAAGAATATTATTTGGGAGAAATCAACAGAAAATCAAGCATCTGGTGTTATAATAACACCTTACACCTTGTTATTTGCCATGCCAAAACTACAAGGAAGACTTATTTGAGGTAACTCACCTTGGCTTATACAAGTGATCAAATGCATTGTTTACCCTGTAATTTGGATCAGTGATTATTGCATCTAACAATTGTGCCTTATACAGCTTCCCAAAGATTTTAACATCACTTTTAATCCTGAGGTCAAGTGGGAGGATATTCCAAGCTTTTGCTCCTAGATAATAAAAGTTTTTTAGATTAGCAGATTTGGGTGTGTAAAGGTTACAGTTTGCACCATCTCTACTACCTCCAGAGATGAACCTGAACTTATTCATAAAGTTGGAAGGACTGAGATTGTTTATGATTCTAAACATGTAGCAAGATAAATGTACTTGTCGCCTGAGATGAAGGGGCAACCACTTCATGTCTCTATAAACATTGATGCTACTTTCTGTCTTTTCAACGCCTAATGCAATCTTAGCAACCTTTTTGTATAAGATATCAAGCTCAAGAAGTTTAGTTTTTGATGCCCTACCATAAATAGTATCTAAATAGTCAAAATGAGGTAAGATGAGTGAATTAGCAAACATTTTCCTATTTTTCAATGGTAGCAAAGTGCTCCCTCTGTACATAGCTCCAATACGTTTCTGTATTTTTTTCTTGATGTAATCTACATGCAAGTCAAATTTAAGTAGATTATCAACAATTAACCCTAGATATTTATAAGATTTGCATTCTTTAACTGAGTAATTACCGAAAATATTGATTTTCACCCCAAATTGGATATTATCAAAGATAATAATCTTGGTTTTATCTACATTTAAAGCAAGTTTATTGACGCATAGCCATTTAATGATGGTCATCATTTCTATTCTTATGTTAAGGTAACTATTCCTACATATGTTTTCAAATAACAGTGCACCATCATCTGCAAATAAATAAGGTGTGGACAGATTACATGCATTGGCAATATCATTGATATATATACTAAACAGCAGAGGACCAAGAAGACTACCTTGTGGTACACCAAACTTTATGCTTAAATATATACTTTTGATCCCTGAGATTTTTGTTGATTGTTTACGGTTCATAAGATAGTTTTTGATCCACAGAATAACAGTACCATCAACCCCATAGAATTTGAGCTTATCTATTATACTCGGCGTATTAGTAATTGGCGGATCGAATAGGACATCCGCGCCGGCTCAAAAGTACACTTCGTCACGTGACATCATGACATTGGCCAATCAGACGCTGGACGCGCGCGCAACTCAGCGCGTTCTCAGAAACAGATAATCCTCGAACGCAGGACGATTCATCCGCTGCGAAGTACTCACGAATTGAAGACAGGATAAAAAAGGACCCCCAAGTATAGTGCTTTCACCTTGATCGAAGTCTAAGCTTGAAAAATATCAGATGTATGAGCCATGCATTGCTTGTTTTAACCATTTCGACTGTTCCGTCAAGCAGTACAAATATCCAACGAGGCAGACTGATCTTCATAATATCAGAAGTCGTCTCACAGTCCCACTACTGTCCCTATATTTGAGAAGCAGATCAATGATTTCCAACTTGATGCCCAATTTGCATTTCTTCATATACCGTATAGTAATATTTCCTTGTGTTTAAAGAATAATGACGGATCTGGATATTGTTGCAGTTTTATGCTGTAAAAATTTGGAGCTGATGTACCTTGTCTACCTTCAAATAGTTTGATCACCGTCTGACATCCAACGAGCAAATTTAAAAGCTTGTTTATTATTACTTTATTCTCATTAAACTGAGTAATCACATTGTACGTGGCACAAATAACAACAGAGACAAGGTATAGATCGGGCGATTGGCTGGCAGAGCCTATTTCGTTATCAGAAGTACTATCATTGAATGTGTTGAATCCCGACAATTTGTCTTGATTCTGCTTTACTTACATCGTAATTCGAAAAGCATGTTCAATGTTTACACGCAACAATCTCAAATTTAAACCATTTCAGGTAACCCGACTATCGTCAGGTGAAACAAATAGAGCGATCGGCTGATCGTGAACCCAAGTTCTCAATCAAATTGCATCGCTGAGGGAAAGTTTGAATTTACTTCAGAGCTTGGATTTTCTCCAACCTTATAGCCCCGATAAAGATATTTCCTTGTGTTTCGATCCAATTAAAATTTTCTGTAAATAGCACAAACGCATGGTTTTGCTCGCTAAAACAGTAGCATTTTGGCTTGTTAACATCCCCCAAGCAATTCAAAAGATTTTGGCAACTCACAATGCGTTGATATGAGCCTGTTGCACACTTGAAACAACATAATTATGATTTCAGGCGACTCGCATGCTACACTCATGGGTGAAGATGAAGCTCTTGGAGGAATGCCGGTTACAGTTCAGCATATCATCTTCGTGGTCAATTTTCTAGCTGATCTGATGAGGAAAGTAAGTTTTAAAATACTTATCTGACCGAGCAAACGCGAAGCTTTGCCTTTATTTATAAAATGTGAGCTTCATTTTTCACATTTCTTACGACTATTGATTGATAGCGGTATCCTTAGCAGGACTTGAAATTCTAGCTTCCCATCCCTCTAAATTTGTTATTATATTGAGCTTGCATTATGATTCTTTTGGCTTCATAATTGTAAAATGTAGAAGATCTTGTTGTCCGATGAGGTCGAGATCGGAAAAAAATGGATTCCATCGAGTCTCGAACCTATGGCCTTCTGCTTTGGAATCTGCAAGTTGACCACTACACCATCGGAGCTATAGGTACAATGTATTTCGATGCACCATATTCACAATTTCGTAATTCGAACAAAAATTTTCGAAATTGCAAGATTTTTTCTTTCCTAGGCCAATTCAACTTGCAAACTCAATACCTACTCAATTTTAGAGTGAAATTACTCTGGTGTACGCTATATCTCCGGATGGGAAGCTAAAATATTAAGTCGTACTGTCATAAGGATACCGCTACCAATATATAGTCGAGATGATAATATCCTATCGGTGGCTGGTTCTCTTGTTCATCTCATGAGGTAAGTAAGTTACAAAGTAATCTTCTGGTTGAGAAGCTTTATTTACATTTCTAACGTCTACTGTTAGTGGTATGTATCTCTATGAAATAAGGGATTGAAATTCTAGCTTCCCATTCGGAGAAATGGCGTACACCAGAGTAATTTCACTCTAAAATTGATTAGGTATTGAGTTTGCAAGTTGAATTGGCCTAGGAAAGAAAAAATCTTGCAATTTCGAAAATTTTTGTTCGAATTACGAAATTGTGAATATGGTGCATCGAAATACATTGTACCCATAGTTCCGATGGTGTAGTGGTCAACTTGCAGATTCCGAAGCAGAAGGCCATAGGTTCGAGACTCGATGGAATCCATTTTTTTCGATCTCGACCTCATCGGACAACAAGATCTTCTACATTTTACAATTATGAAGCCAAAAGAATCATAATGCAAGCTCAGTATAATAACAAATTTAGAGGGATGGGAAGCTAGAATTTCAAGTCCTGCTAAGGATACCGCTATCAATCAATAGTCGTAAGAAATGTGAAAAATGAAGCTCACATTTTATAAATAAAGGCAAAGCTTCGCGTTTGCTCGGTCAGATAAGTATTTTAAAACTTACTTACCTCATCAGATCAGCTAGAAAATTGACCACGAAGATGATATGCTGAACTGTAACCGGCATTCCTCCAAGAGCTTCATCTTCACCCATGAGTGTAGCATGCGAGTCGCCTGAAATCATAATTATGTTGTTTCAAGTGTGCAACAAGCTCATATCAACGCATTGTGAGTTGCCAAAATCTTTTGAATTGCTTGGGGGATGTTAACAAGCCAAAATGCTACTGTTTTAGCGAGCAAAACCATGCGTTTGTGCTATTTACAGAAAATTTTAATTGGATCGAAACACAAGGAAATATCTTTATCGGGGCTATAAGATTGGAGAAAATCCGAGCTCTGAAGTAAATTCAAACTTTCCCTCAGCGATGCAGTTTGATTGAGAACTTGGGTTCACGATCAGCCGATCGCTCTATTTGTTTCACCTGACGATAGTCGGGTTACCTGAAATGGTTTAAATTTGAGATTGTTGCGTGTAAACATTGAACATGCTTTTCGAATTACGATGTAAGTTAAGCAGAATCAAGACAAATTGTCGGGATTCAACACATTCAATGATAGTACTTCTGATAACGAAATAGGCTCTGCCAGCCAATCGCCCGATCTATACCTTGTCTCTCTGTTGTTGTTTGTGCCACGTACAATGTGATTACTCAGTTTAATGAGAATAAAGTAATAATAAACAAGCTTTTAAATTTGCTCGTTGGATGTCAGACGGTGATCAAACTATTTGAAGGTAGACAAGGTACATCAGCTCCAAATTTTTACAGCATAAAACTGCAACAATATCCAGATCCGTCATTATTCTTTAAACACAAGGAAATATTACTATACGGTATATGAACAAATGCAAATTGGGCATCAAGTTGGAAATCATTGATCTGCTTCTCAAATATAGGGACAGTAGTGGGACTGTGAGACGACTTCTGATATTATGAAGATCAGCTCCGTCTCGTTGGATATTTGTACTGCTTGACGGAACAGTCGAGCGTTAAAACAAGCAATGCATGGCTCATACATCTGATATTTTTCGAAGCTTAGACTTCGATCAAGGTGAAAGCACTATACTTGGGGTCCTTTTTATCCTGTCTTCAATTCGTGAGTACTTCGCAGCGGATGAATCGTCCTGCGTTCGAGGATTATCTGTCTCTGAGAACGCGCTGAGTTGCGCGCGCGTCCAGCGTCTGATACTGCCCTCTGATTGGCCAATGTAACGTCACGCGCTGGTCACGTGCGAGGCAGCTCAAAGAGTCACCGAGGAGTCCGCCAATTTCTAATACGCGGAGTATAGGATGCTGTGATCCACAGTATCAAATGCTTTCTTTATGTCCAGAAAAATTATTGCTGGGATGTTGCCTTTACACTTATTATCAAATAACATATCAAACATGTCTAGTGTGAGATAAGTTGTCGAATAATTCTTTCTAAAACCATATTGATGGTTAGTCAAGAGCTTATTTTCATCAAAGTATTTCGTTAGCTGCTCATTAACACAATGTTCAATGCATTTCGAAACTAGGGGCAAAATAGATATTGGTCTGTAATCATTAGGATCATTTGCATCTCCACCTTTGAAGATTGGTGTTACTGATGCTAGCTTACAAGAGTTTGGGAACTGGCCAGTTGAAAGACTAAGGTTAACAATATGGCTGATGCAGTGAATGATAATAGGCAACACAGATTTAATAACTTTCAGTGGTAGCTTATCATTGGTTGACTTATCAGATGGTATTGACATTATATATGCCTTAATGGACTCACTTGATACTTCTTCAAATGAGCAGAGTGAACACTGAATGTTATTATTCATCAAGAAGTCCTTATATGATATATTGTCATAGTTGGGAATTGTTTTGTTAATTGTATTCCCAATCTCACTGAAGTGATTATTCAAATTTCCTGCATTGATAATTTCAGGATCTACACTGGGCTGAGTATTACATTTAGATGGCATGTTTGTAGCTACCTTAATAGATTTCCATATACCTTTCAAGTCGTTCTTATCACTTTTTTTCTTTAGATCATTAAGTAAGTTTTCCCTCTTATTGGCCTTGGTTATTTTGTTGGTAACATTGCGCTGCTTTCTATACAAGTCCCAAGCTAAGTGGGCATTGATGCACTTATTGCAAACATTACAATTATTGCAATTGGATTCATTAACATTTCTTAGCTTAGATTTGAATTTTCTGTGGAGCTTCTTCTTAGTCTTAATCAAGGGCGTAGCCAGGGGGAAGGCGACACAGGCGGCTGCCTCCCCCTTTTTGGACAGAAAACGTGAAAGTTCTGTTAAGATGAGAGCTTTGATCCAAGCAAAATACGAAATTGACAGCTTTTAATGCAACTCGCCGCCTCCTTTTCAAAAATCTGGCTACGCCCCTGGACAATAAAACAGAGGCAATCATCCTATCAACTGGTAATAGATCTGGTACACAATCTCCACAGCAACTGCTCATCAACAACCAAGCCATAAGATATGTCACAAGTACTAAAGTTTTGGGACTGCAAGTTGACAGAAACTTAGATTTTCAGTTTCATGCTGAACAAATACTCAAGCAGTGCAAGAAGAAATGGGGCTTTTTAACCAAATCCACCAACAGGAATCATGGACTTAATGTCTACAGCCTCACCACCCTACTAAGAACAGTAGTACTAACTAAGATGTTGTATGCTGCCCCTCTGTGGATGCATAGACAAATTAGCAAATTCACAGCATTCTGGAATAGCATCATTATGAAAGTAACAGGAGCCACATTGAACCCACACAGGGCACTAGCCGAAATAGCACTTCACTTACCTCCACTTCAGGTCCAAATAGATGTAATAACAACAAAGTTTTTATGTAAAGTTCTCACTACTGAAGATACCCTTACAGCCACATTGTTACAAATTGAAGGATCGCTGGGAAGGGAATACCACCAAGAGCTCACATCTTTAAAGAAGTTCATAATTTGGAGGGATCACTCAAAACAATACAGACAGACCCACAACCTGGACATTAGCAAAATCACAGACAAAACGATGCTGAAGTATAGCAAATCAGTGATGGGTCGATATCAGCAAGAAACTTGGTTACAAGAAGTAAGAAATGCATGTATTTCTGGCAAAGTATCTAATAACAATGATAACACTGTTGCTATTATTGATCATATTGTGGAGAACAAAATTCAACTGTCACACCAAAACAGTCTTTTCAATTACTGTACAACAAAGATGGAAGACAGCATCATGTTAGATTTTATCCATGGTAACTCTCTGATTTTTGGCAAAGGCAGGAAAGCTTCATCGAAAGGAAATGAGCTTTGTAGATTTTGTGGGCACCAAGAAGACACAGCAGAACATCAGCTGTTTGATTGTGTAAAATTAAAAGATGGGACCCAAGAAAATCTTTTGTCATTAATGCATGATAAGGCAATGTACCTAACAAGTATTCTTGCACCAGCATCAAAGGATTCAAACAGCCAAAAAATATTCATCCAACGGGTTCAATACATTATAAGTGAACTGGAAAAGCTGCCTAAAACCTAGCAATATTTTGCTAGAATATAGACTGCTAGAAATAGACTGTTGAAGGTTAAAGATTGTCAATAGAATTCAAAGATTGTTCTAGTGTTTTAAAGACTGTCGAAAGATCCAAAGACTATGCCCAAGTTTCTAATGTAAAAGACTAGAAAAAAAAGGCTGTAAAAGTGTTCAATAATAAAGACTGGCAAAAGGCGTTTCAAAGTTTAGAAAGACAGGCAAAGACCTTTTCAATTTCCATGCTGAACCTCGACATCATGTATCCTTCAGCTACACTCAAATGGACATTTATCAAATGTATAATTTATTACTTGAAATGTTGAGAATTATTTTGGTACTGTACAGTACTGAGGGACTGCATGTTTTAATTGCTGGCCTTGCAAAGCAGCAGGAGTTGGGCACCTCCTAAAAAACTGCATCCTGAAAATTAACCAGCTGGGGCTTTTAGGATTTGTTAGTTTTGTCTGAAGCTGTATCTTGCTGCTGCACCAAAATTCATTGATCAAATCGATACCAATTGTGTTGATAAATTTGAGGGTGAAATTGTGTCAAGTATTAAGAATAAATTGAAGCTTTCCATTCATATTTCACTAAGCCCCAGTTGGACCTTGCTTTTCTTACCTTCTATTCATAATAAGTTTTCTAAGTCTGACCCTTTATCAAATTCACTAGATTTTACTAGCTTTCTAACAATGGTATGTTACACCTACATTAAGAGGTTGATAATGTGTAATTTTGTTATATATTATCTTGATTTAATAATAATAATAATAATAGCATTCAAACTGTCCTGGGATGGTTGATAAATAAACTTTTCATGCCTTTTAATGATCTTTTGAGGAAAGAAATGACTATGATTATCATTCAAGAAACTATCTAGTAAGGACATTGCTTGTTCAACATTTGTGCTTGAATAGATAGAGGTAAAATCAGAGTTAGCTAAGTAGGTTTGAAATGCCTTGATATTGTTGTTACAATAATTATTAATAACTACTTTTTCAAATTTTGGAGGTAGTTCCACCTTGAAGCTTAATTCAAATTTCAGTGCAAAATGGTCACCAGGGCATTCATTTAGTACTGAAGAATTTTCAAAGTCAGAGTAGCAGTTTGTAATAATAACATCAATGGTGCTGTAAGTAAATTTATTTCCTTTCTTTGCTACTCTAGTATAATTTTGTATTGTCTGCACCATATTAAAAGATCTAAGAGTAGAATCTAGTTTCTTATAATCAGCTGAATTTATCTTATTTTGGTCTATATTGATGTCTCCTACCCAAATCACCTTCTTTCCCTTGAGTTTGATCATACATTCTGTAAAATAATCCAGAAATTCATTAAGTTTACAATACCCTCCAGAACGGTAAAACCCACAAAGATATATGTTGCTACTTTTGATTTTGATCCATTTGGCTTCTATTGTTGAAATATTTGTACTGATTTTGACTTCATCAACTGCAACTTTATTGCTTATTATCAGTCCACAACCTCCTCTAGTACCTGAACCTCTATCAGCTCTTTTGAACTCAAAATTGGCAGGTATATTTAAAGTATTGGATGAGATACTTTCGTTAAGGTTAGTTTCATTCAAAGACATAATATCCATGTTGTATTTCTTAATCATTTGACAAATCTGTGTTGACTTGGAAATTCCAATAAGGCCTCCCTGGATGTTGCAATGACCCACAGTAAGATTGTGTAATAAATTAGAGTTGGTCATTCTTATGAGACATAAAAATGGAATGATTGATCATTGCAGACACCTAATTTGAAAAAATCTAAGCATGAATAAATATCTAAAAACAAGTTGTCAAAATTAGCTAAACACATTAGGTAATAAATTATTATAATTGAAGATTAAAGGCCAATACTCATTGTTGATCAAGGTAAATGCTCAATGGTGAGCAGTGTACTTAAGGTATCTTGCTAACCTGATGACTCCCTCACGTGTTAGGTGTACATTATCAGACCCTTTGCTGCTGAAAAAGTTATCTTTACGATTGCCATCCTTATAGCAAAACAAGTTCCTATCTGATTCAGTTTCGACCATTCTAAGGTATGGCTTTCTGTCAGTGAGTAACTTAATGGTATGGTTAAGTTGGTTAATGACAAAGTTCCTACAAGAGCTCACTCGAGGCAAGATATTGATCACATTGATTGAGGCATGCTGTGCCCATTGATGGAGGTACTCAAGAAGACTTTCAATGTCAAATTTGGCTTCATCTAAGAGTTTTTCTGAAACAATATGATTTGTGATAAAGTTAAAATGGTTACCCCTATGAACTCCTAAAATTTGGTCAACATTGTTAGTACCACATAATATGAATACTTTCCTGACAGAGCTTGGATTTAATGATAGGAACTTTGCATCTTGCCTCAGATTATTAAGTATGGTCTTAGCAGTAGCACCTGGGTAGAAAAAAACTTTGGCTTTTTGGTGCTCTGATGACATTTTGTCCTCATTGATGCCTCTGAACATACTAGAGCTGATATAGATGGTGTGCTCATTGGTGGTGGAGTTGGGGGGCTCAATTGGTGCTGGGCTACTAGATGAGGAATTGGTGGGTGGAGCTGTTGGGGGTGCGGGTGGTGATATCAGCCTGAGGGTGATGCTGATACGAGGGGGTTCATAATCAGATGGAAGAATAGAATGCTCAAAAATGTCCTGTGAAGCTTTGGTCATTGAATACACCTCACCATGTTTCAGTTCCATTTGTACCATGCTATCAGGGTTATATTTCTTCCTAAATTGAGCTGTGCGAGATCCCCCAATAGAAATCGTCACTATCTGTGAATGAATTACAATCTCAGGCTCATCATCACTGTGAAAGC
Source organism: Beroe forskalii (assembly GCA_011033025.1). Classification (NCBI taxonomy): domain Eukaryota; kingdom Metazoa; phylum Ctenophora; class Nuda; order Beroida; family Beroidae; genus Beroe; species Beroe forskalii. Next base: position 3,827 of record WFMF01000060.1, on the reverse strand, counting down.
CTAAGCTATCTGATGCATTTGTGTACTCCTCAGTATGACTATTGTGAAAGCAATCTAATTGAATTCAATGATACACTTACTACTAAATTAACATTAGACAAATTTACTGCTGATGAAGAAGGCTTCAATCAATTTACAAAGTTCATATATGACTCAATGGACGAATGTTTTAAGGTCGACCCATTAGTAGTCCTAAGCACAAAGCGTGTCGACTGAACAATCCTTGGATAACAAATGGTCTGATTAAATCAATAAATGCAAGAACTTCCTATATGAGAAATGGAAGCTTGAAGTAAGAATAAGAAAAACAAGTATGGTAATCAAGAAATGTATGAAAGGTACAAGAAGTACAGAAAACACCTGACTAGTCTCATAAAAGAAGCAAAAAATAAATTCTATTCTGATAAGTTTGACCTCTGTAAAGGAAACAGTAAAAAAACTTGGGATTTGATAAATGAGTTAAGAGGTAAATGTAGAAATAAGTCTAAATCTTTTTTCATTATAAATGGTGACCTTATCAAAGAAAGACGTGTTATAGCTAACGAATTTAATAAATATTTCACATCAGTTGCCTCAATTCTTAATGAAAAAGCCTCAGTTAGAATGCATAATGATATTCCTATAGACCCTCTACCTGATTTTGCAAAATTCATGGGCAAAAGAATTAGTGACTCTATGTTCCTTGAACCTTGTTCTGAAGAAGAATTGATCAAAATTATAAGCAACCTTGAAAGTAACAAAGCCAGTGATATTCCTCCAAGAGTTCTTAAGAACTGTTCTAGAATCTTAGCACCATACCTGAGTAAATATTTTAACTGCTTTATTGATTCAGGAATCTTTCCTGACTGTCTTAAAATTGGGCAGGTAACTCAATCTTTAAGAAAGGTAATCCACAATTACTTCAAAACTATAGACCAGTTTCAACCTTGCCATGTTTTGGAAAATTGTTTGAAAAGGTTATAAACACACATTTATACAACTTTTGTGTTTCAAAGAATATATTGTATGAAAATCAATATGGTTTCAGAAGCTACCACTCAACATCTAATGCAATAAACTATTCTGTTGATAAAATTATATGTAATGTGAAAATAAAAATCATGTCTTAGGAATATTTATTGACCTAAGTAAAGCATTTGATACAATTAGTCATGATAAGCTAATGTACAAACTTGAGCATTATGGTATCCCAGGTAAACCAAATGATCTATTAAAGAGTTATATATCGAATAGGCAACAGTTAACTCAATTCAATGGGCATAAGTCAAGTCTGGGCACTGTTCGATTTGGGGGTACCACAGGGCTCTGTCTTGGGTCCACTCCTTTCCTCATATATATCAATGACATAACAAACAGTTCGAAACTTGGCCATTTTGTAATGTTTGCTGATGACACAAATATATTTGTTTCTGGTAGCACTGAAAATGAAGCATATAATAAAGCAAACAGCTTGCTAAGATCACTTAATTGCTACATGCTTAGCAATCAACTGCACATAAACAATGACAAATGTGTTTACATGCATTTTAGGCTAGCTAAATAATTCAGAAAAGATTGAACTGTGCACGTGTTCGGATTGTAGGTAGTGAGCGTCAAATCTTCCTGAATGACATATTAAAATTAGAAAAGTTAATGCAGCAAGATTCCTTGGGATTATAATTGATGACAATCTACGATGGGATATGCATCTGAGCATCTTGAACAAAAACTTAACAGTGCCATAATAACAATCAAGAGAATTAAGAAGTTTATACCCAAGGAACATTACATAAAAACTTTACCACAGCTTATTTGCATCTCACCTTTCTTATGGTATTTCATATTTGGGGATCCTCTTGCAAAGCAAAGCTTGAAAAAATATTCTGTATCCAAAACGGTGCATTCGTCTTCTTTTTTGGCAAAGAGCTTAATTTTGACCATGCAGAATTTTACAAGACATGTGCTTGAAGTCAGATCCATTGATGAGCATGTGGCTCCCAAAAATTTTGAACTTGAACATACCAAACCACTGTTTAATGAGCACAAACTTTTGACTGTCCATAATTTGCATAAGATGTTTTTATTGAATGGCTTTACAAAATTCAAAAATTTCGATATCTATCCCATTGTCTAACTTTCTTCATAAAACACCTGACTCAGCTAGAATGGGTAGGAAGAACAGCTATATCCTACCCCATTATCATCTCAATATTTCAAGCCAATTTCTCTATTCTAGCATTTCTGTCTGGAACCAAATTAATTATTGCTATTTCTCTAACCTGTACATAAATAATTGTGTGACCACTGATAATACATTTCTAAGTGACTTCTCTCTGTCCCATTCAGGAGCAAAGAGGAAATTCAAACATTTTCTGTTGAACATGCAACAGCTTGGACACCATTTATTATGGGAAAACAAAATAGTATGCTATTATGTCCAAACCTCTAGCCATTGAAGTAGGCTACCAATTATTCCAATTTACTTCATATCTTACCAATTTAATCTAGCTACCTACAATGCAGTTATTTATAATCAACGGCTGATAATTTGTTTTATTTTTATGTTTAAATTATGCAGTTATTTATAATTACATAATTATTACATAATTATTTAGGTACAATGCAGTTATTTATAATCAATGGCTGATAATTTGTTTTATTTTTATGTTTAAATTATGTTACTTAAATATGAAACTTGGGGTGAATCTGTTGTTATAAATCAATTCTCATATTGTTACATTTTTTATTATATGACTTATAATCCACAATTTTGGTTGGACCAAAAGGTGATTCTCAAGTCTATGATGGTATTTTCCTTCAGCAGCAACCCAACTTAATTTCTGACTGTAACTGAAAATTTCTATGGCAGGAGTTCTATCCTGTTGATTCACCCCAGTTTGCATTATGGGTTATTTATTTATTTACAGTTTATTTATTGTATTTGTATATATTGAAAATTTTAAATGTGTTTTAGAAAATTTCCATAGTTATAGTAACTATGCTACCAAAGTATTCCTTTATGAAGTTTTTAACCTTAATTATTTTCAGCACGTTATTTTTTTATTTTATTTGTTTGATTTTGGTTACATCATATATGAATTAGCTAGTAGCTAGTAGTACTGTAGTAGTCTAAGTAATAGTTTTAAAAATAAATCATTCTATTGGTTTTAATAAATTCATGCCAACGCATGGTCAAGTCTGCTGTAAAATATAAATAACATTGTTTCATTAAAAAAAAATAACATTGTTTCATTACTTGGTTAACAGAACACTGTTGTACTGGTAGTTAGGGAGGATATGATCAAGATGGGCTAGTATTTTCCTAAGATAGCTTGTAGGTGGAGGGAGGGGACTTGGCTTGTGGGTCGTTCTACCATATCCATATTGGTACTGGCCAAAGTAGCATGTTGCTCTGTTTCCATGTGACCTAGTGAATGTTGTCTCATGGTCCAATGCAGCATAATCAAAGTCTAAAAATGGTTGGCCAGGATATAGTTCATATGGTTCCTCACCTACAGTATGATCTTTGACTGCTGATGCATTTTCAGCATTACAATAAATGTCAAATAACACATCTGAAGAGGTTGGAGACAAGGGGACAGGTTCATCAGTTATCAAGTTTGAAACTGACAGGTGAGAGTCTATCTGGGATGAACATGTTAAAGGGTGTGGTTCAGTCTGTGATGGTGAACTAGTCATTATGCTGCAGTCAGTTTGTGTAGAATTGTCACAATTTTTTTTGAACATCAGTTGTATGAGATTGTCTACTTTTTCAGTCAGTGAAACAACTTTGTCTTCCAGTAGCCTGCATTTCTCTTTTAGAGATTCACAGTTGGTACAAGGTTGAG